>OY856410.1:1472377955-1472977955 GCA_963693085.1 Alisma plantago-aquatica
GTGCAATAAGGTCGTCCCGGCCCACAGAATAAGTCCAAGTCTGTTTCGGCCTTCCTGACGCCCGATACAACCTCCGCCCGAAAGGGTGGAGCAACACAATGATGCACGACAAAAGGATGCCGCGCAAGAAGGAGCTGATGGACGACACGCCTTCTACCCGACAGGGAGCCCAGCTCGCCCCGAGAACACAGCTTGTCGGGCGACACAGTCACCCACCGACAGGCGCGCCGTCCATCACGTGACTGATAGCCGACACTCCTGAGCCGAGCGATACCAGTATTGGCCGTCCACCGACCCGCAAATAAGGAGGACACGTGGTTCTTCGAGCACCATAACTTCCTCCAACTGCTGCCTATAAATAGCAGCTACAGGTGGCCGAAAAGACAGTTCGGATACTTCGGAATTCAGACAGTTGGGAGCTTTGAGTGATCTTCGGAGGAAACTGCGAGAGCAGGAGTATCGTGCCCCAGTGCTCGTGCCATGCGACACTAGGTGAGCTCTTCCTCGTCCTGAGAGGGAGGGGATAGTTCACTTAGAACCGTCTCGGGTGACACTGCGAGCCGATATCGGCCAACGATGATGAGCGACACAAGTGCCCGATAGTAGGACGCGTCGCTCCATGCCCGACACGATATCGAACCCGATACGCTTCGCCCGTCATGCGTGCCGCCCGAGAGGGTGTGTCTCCCGACTTTAGTGTATCGGCCAGGTCCTTGAACGATACAGTCGGCTGTCGCGGTGTGCCGCTCAAGAGAGTGTGTCGCCCGACACTACTGTATCGGGCTAGGCCCCTATCCGGTATCGGGCGGGAGAGCCGTTGTAGTCTGTCGCCCTTCTACATCAAGAAGGCGACATCTATCTTTAATTTCGTTATTTAATTCCTTTCTTACACAATGTATTAAGACCCTTAATGTGTATGGAAATAGAAAAGCTTAATTACTTGCTGCTCTATGCTTGGTGCGATATATTGGATGATTTCTATGTTTGATATCTGAACTCTAGCTTGCATGTTTGGATCGCGTTTTGCTTAGCTACCGAATCGTGTTTTCCCGTCGCAACAGCTTCGAGAGTCGTGTTGTGGCTCTAGTGTTTGGTCCAATTCTGGAGTACGAGAGTGCCTGGAACAGAGTTGTTTCCGTAATATTACACTCTAACTTAAGTCTGACAACCTGGAGAGGGGTGTTGACGCTTGGTCAGAAGTACCCGCTCTGAGAGGAGGGGTGCAGGGTGTTACTGCTGCCGCTTGTTTTGCTATAGTCTTATCCTTCACATCTTGCCCTAGCTCTAGTATTATCTTTCTGTTTTTCGTTGAATGAAAACCCCTAAAAACTACTAAATGACTAAAACCTTAAATCTCTCTTGTAGCTCCAGTTGGAGATAGTTTTCTTTGTTTTATTTGTGACATCTTGCTGTTTCCCTTTTGGGAATTTATATCTCTTTATACCCACCGGAGTGTAGCGTGTCGATTCTGGGTTCTCAAAACTACCCCCCTTGTCCCTGTGTTCGACCCCGTATATCTACTTTGACCCCGTAAACAAAGTTGTGGGGGCCTAGAAGGATTCAGGTTTATAAATGTAAAAGCTCGACTACCTCAAATCTGCCTCCACTTTTGGACGCGCGATTTAGGCCGATCAACTTTTTGGCGCCGTTGCCAGGGATAAGGCAAAAATGGTACTGTAGACGAATCCGAATCCACTAACTACACTCCTGTGCCTCAAGCTTAGAAATGAGTTTGACAACACTCTTTTTCTTTTCCTTTTTCCTTACTATTATTCTTTGCTTAAAATTAATAATTCAATTTTCTAAAATTGAATTTTCGTGCTATTTCAGGCACTCTGAAGAATAGTGATATGTTCCACTGAGCACCAACTCTGACCGTCATGCTGCCTCGCGTGGAGCCATCCATTTCTGGAGATGAACGCCAAGGGGGGTGGCCTAAATCTCCTCCACCAGATGGCAATGACCGCTATGGCTGCAACGATCAGCATGAAGATAAGGAATCAGAGCACTCCGAGGAAGGCCACCCCCATGTCAGGCGTCGCCACCATCAGCGAAATAGGCGACACCACAACCAAGAACAATGTCGTGAGGCTAGCGACAGCGACAACTCCGAGGAGGACGAGAAGACGTTGAGGGATTTGGCATCAACAAAAGCCAACAACTCTAGATGTCCCATCATCACCCCGTGATTCAACACAGCCAATTTTGAGCTTAAGCCTTCTGTGATCTCTATGATCCAGAACAAAAGCTTCAGGGGATGTTCGAAAAATGACAACCCCTACCACCACCTCGATGCCTTCAAGAACATATGTGACACGATAAAGATGCGGGGGGTCCCCAAGGAGGTTATATACTGCAAAGGATTCATCTTCTCACTGGAGGACAAAGCACTGTCATGGTACCTCGGGTTACCCCACCGGTCCTTGAACGGATGGGAGGCGTTAGCTGAAGCCTTTGTAAATAAGTTTTTCCCCACCGAGAGGACGGTCAGAACTCGGAAGAAAATAACTTCCTTCATGCAAAAGACGAACGAAAGCCTTCACGACGCCTGGGAGCGGTTCCAAGAGTACCTGAGGGATTGCCCCCATCATAATGACAAGAAGGGCTTCCTTGTCACCACCTTCTACAATGGCCTGACTCCTGATGAACGAGTGTCACTGAATGTGGCAGCATGAAGTGAATTCTTAGGGAAAAAGCCGAGCAAGTCTGAAAGGATCATAAAAAATATGGCCGAGCTGCAAGCCGGTGCTGAATATGATAGATCTGATAGAGGATAGGCGAAAAAGGTCGGTGACGGGTCCTCTATTGAGTCCAAGGCCCTAGAGACCATCACTTCTCAGATTTAGAAAATAGCCACAGATGTAAAGCAGATGAGGGAATCCGGCGTGAAAGGGAAGAAGCAGGTGGAAAAAGTAATGAAATGTGTAACATGTGGAGAAGGCGGTCATAGGATAGATAATTACATCTACACCCGACCAGAAGCATCAAGCGACACTGAGTCTGAGGTCGAAGAAATTGAGAAAGTCTCTTTCGTAAATTTCAAAAGACTAGACCACCCTGGTTTCAGCTATGGCAACAAGGAGGCAGCTGAGAATTCTCATCAGCTGCACAACTCCACTAGGCTGCCCCAAGCTTTTGAGAAGAGGGGAGGGCCAAGCTTGTACATAAAAAACACCCCCTTCTAGCCGAACAAAGGAGGTTTTCAGGGGCAAGCTAAGTATCAAGGATCAGCCAGAGAGCAAGGAAAGGACAAGGCTTCGAACCAAGCAGATGTGGTGGGACAGTTGTTTGATTTTGTGAAGAAGCAGGACACCATTAACAACCAGTTGGCGCAGAGCACGTTATCAAGTTCTGGTGTTTTGAACTCATTATAGGTGCAAATGGCAGACATGCAGACGCACCAACGCCAGATGGATCAACAATTAGCTCAAATGGCCAAGTTAATGAAGAATCCCTCAGGGAAAATACCGTCCAACACCAAAACTGCAAAGAAGGCAGGGATGTGATCGAGAGAAGATAGAAATCGGGCTGCAAGAGATTGATGGATGATGTTAGCAGATAAGGAGCGGAAAGGATGGAGCCGTCAAGCTGGAGACGAAAACTACAACGCTTCTCGGGAGGCAACTCGAGCTCGTTTTCTTTCCTAGTATAGGGTGCTTTTACTTTCAAGCAAAATGAACATTACAAACATTTGGACTGTAATAAGGCCCGAGTTAGCGCATGCGCCACATGCGCTGACCCTTATGGACCACCACCTTAGTTTTATCGACCGGGATGGGTAATACCACCTGAGGCCAGGATCTTAGTCTTCGGCCAATGATGTTTTACTCATCGACCGCTTTTAAACTGCTTTGCTTTCATGATGTATCAGATAGCAACCCAACCAGTGCTATGTATGTGCCCATATCGGGCAAGGGAATTTTGAGGATCACAAGGGTCGTGCCGACGGATGAACTTGCCCGTTTTACTAGTTGCCCTGACGGCCGACACGTGCCCCGAATTTACCTGTTTCACCCTGATTGAATTTGCTATTTATAGGGGCAAGTTTTTACCATGTCGCACTCCTTGCCTTACTGTTTCCTTGCTCCCGTATCGTGCTAAGACCTTGTGCTTTTGCTCCCGTGTCGCGCAAGACTGCCCTATTCTCGTTTCGTGCGGAAGTACAGATCACAGCAAGGTAATGGTTGACATACCTATCGCCCGGCAGACCGTGCCGCTCGACACGTTTCCATCTTTAAGCGAGTAGCTTATCGGCCTTACAAGTTTTGTGCTGAGCAGCCTTGTATTGCCTGATATGGATGTCGCGCAACATACCTTTTAATCACGTCTTCCTGATATGCCATGACGGGCGATATCCGTGTTGCTCATCCTTGCCCCGCTTCACCTGTTTCGCTATCGGGCGACACACCACCTCCTTCTTGAATAACTGTATCGGGTATCTCATCTTATCGCCCCGTATCGCCCGACAGTCCTGACGCGTATCGCCTTGGTCTTATCGCGTGGCGAGCGTCACCCACACCGCATATCTGGCATGAGACTTCACTTTTGAAAACCTCGTATCACGCGATACGGGGTGTGGGAACTTCACACTTTCAGTCTAAATACAACATCATCATATTTAATTAATCCAGGAGTTTGTTTACTCATTTACAGAGATGGCACGCATCAAATCAACTACTATCCCTGTTGACGCACAAGGAAGAAAGATCTACCCCGCGACTGCCGCAGAAGCACCAACTACCGGGCAGAAACGCCTGAACCCAGGACCAGTCGGGGCATCGACCTCCGAGAAGAGGGCTAGGGTTGGAGAAGTGGCAGCTCCAGCCCCAACACTGACACCTCCAGCAGCAGCGAAACTCCCGGAGCTCTTGTCAGGGAGTTTCGAACCAAGACACGATGAGCACGCTCGTCGATATGCTGAGCTGGTGACCAAAATCTACCGACCGAGCAGGTTCTACCATAGAGCCTCGTTTGCTGAGATAGGAATCGTGAAGAGGCTGAAGAGCGTACTGGCGGCGGCAAGACTGAAGAAGATCTGTTTCAGCCGGTCTTCTTCATACACTAAGCTGACGATGGAGTTTATGTCTTCTCTCCGCCGGGTAAAGAACTCTGCAGTGGAGAGAGAAGAATTTGGCGGGCCAGACATACTCTAGGCCCGGCTCTACAATTCGGAGTACACCATCTCTGAGAAGCTCTTGAACGAGATCTTCTCCTCCAACGAGGAGGAGAAGAACCTGATGGACAATGGTGAGAGGATCACTGAGGGAGACGGGTTCGATCCCGTGTAGCTTTGGGGAAAGCTTACCGGCGAATCTTCGTTCAAACTGGGGAGAAAGGTCGTGGAGGTGCACTCCTGCTTCTGGAGGATAGTGCACAAGCTGGTGGCATGCTTGCTGTTCAGTAAGAACGAGTCCAGCAACATCTACACAGAAGAGTTCCACATCATGTGGCACATAATGGAGGGCCGAGTGATCAACCTCGGTCGATTTTTGCTGAATAGGCTGCACCCAATGAAGGAAGCCACCAAGGAGTACTGCATGGGCAACATCATCAATCTCATCGCAGTAGGACTCGGGTACCCAAGCGACCCACGCAGCCATTCGAGGATGCAAGGCGACGAGGTGTTTGACACCAAGTACTTGATAAGGACCAACATTGTCAAGAGGGAGGGGAGGAACTTCTTCTACAAGTTTTTGAGGACATATATACTCCTCCCCCTCCCTCACTGCACCGACTACGGCGCAAAGAAACTGATCTTCACCACCACCGAGATTGAAGCTGTAGCAAATAACATAGCTCTTACCACATCGACCAGGGCCCCAGAAAGGGCCGCCCCAGAGCTGCCGACGACAACCGCTGGCAGAGTGGTCATCGATCCAACTGTATTAGCCACCGCCACGACAAGAAGGGTGATAGCTGAGAAAGAACTGGTGATCGTCGAGGTCACCGAGACAGAAACTCCGGGAACTGCCGCGGAAGAGACGGCCACAGCCCCTGTCATCCCTGTGATGCCTGCAGAGGCAGAAGAGGCACCTCAGCTAGACGCCAGTAATGGGTTGTTCGGCGAGATTCTCAGAATGGAGCTCGAGGGAGCTCTGTTGACACCAACGCCACCGCCAATATTGCCTTTTGTAGCAGGTGAGGAGATCGCCGACAGTGCGGAGGTGGAGCATCGTTCGCCCGCACCACAACCATCCCCTCCCCGACAAAAAGGCAAGGTGATAACTGCTGAAGGGGCACCTTCGCCTCGCCTGGAGGCATCGGCAATGCAAACAATTCATATAGAGTCTACCTCGCCTGGTGGACCTTCATGCGAGTAAGGTGTCGCGAGGACGGAAGGGAGACCCGCCGGAACTCCTCCGTCGCTCGAAAAGTTGCTCGGGCACGAGCTCGACAACCTGTGGGAGGTAACAGACATAAACTCATCTACATGTATTTCCCTAACCCGCAAGTTTGCATCTTTCCAAAACAGGCTGAATAGCCAAGAGAGAGAGCTGCTGACTCTAGCGAGCCTTCCCGGCGGACTAGAAGCCTTGAATGCAACAATGCAGTAAGTTCTCCAACGACTAGACAGGCTCGAGGAGAGAATGGACAGAAGTGATGACCATCCATGTCGAAGGCAGCCGAGATGGTCGCCGTCACCTCCTAGATGGGGCTCTCATCCCTCTTCATCAGGTTCCCCCTCAGGAACAGCGTCGCCCTCCTCCTCTAGCAGACGATCCTCAATGCCCAAGGAGGGGACGCAACAAGGATCGACCGAAGGAACTCCCTGCGGACAGGAGAGCGCCTTAGGATTGGGAAATGCAAACATCTCCGTCCCCCTAGATGAAGTCGAGGACGAAAGCATAGATATCAACATCGGGGGAGACTCTTCCGAAGAGTCTGAGGGAGAAAAGGAGGATGTCTACACAGTCAATAAAAGACATCTACCCCAAGGGAGGCGCTCGATGGCGGATAGATTTTGTGAGCCATCCGAGATACCATCCTTCGAGATGGCTGATTTTGACAGACAAGCCATCGGATGCCTTACGATCAGAGACCAGAAGCTGCTGAATATGGTCTTACGATCGCAGGCAGATGAAGATGACATCGTCTGGACCGACGGCTACCTTTCGGTGCGGTGGAAGATTGTTCGTGGCATGTTTCGCACGTCGGTCGTGGTCGGTAAAAGATTATTCAGGGTCATGGAGAATGCGCTAATAAAGAGTATCAATAGAAGGATAGGTCAGAGAGCAATATACACGGCCACCCTGACCTTGGCAAGAAGGTTGATGAAAGGAGATCAAGACTCCTGTGTGGTGGCCGACATGCTGCAGCACATTGAAGAGCATAGGTCAAACCTGGTTTTGGCCCCGTACAAGCACCAGAACGTGTGGTTTCGCTGCATAGTAGATCTTAGAAACCGCGACGTCCGGTTGCTGTGCTGTAGCAATGCCGAAGTGCCACGCTCCGGGGGTGTTTTCTGCTGCCCGGAGGACGCGAAGCTGAGACTCTTGCCGCTGCATCTACAACGAGCCATAAAGTGTGGAAGCCAATGTCACCAAGGACCTTGGAACTTTTTCACTATCCGAGACCTCCCCGCTCAGATAGAAGAGGGGAGTGGAAACAATGCTATAGCCATCCTGGGTGCAATTGAGGCACTCAACACATTTGGAAACTTGGGAGTCCTCAAAGGCACGTACTTTTATCAACGCCGGAGCATTTACGCCATGCTCCTAATTAAGGACAAGCGCTATTTCCGGGACGTAGGGGTACCGGAGCAGCTGCTGAACAGTGACCTGGAAGAAAGCTCTTCTCAGTTCAACAACTCCTAAAAAAAAGAAGAGGAAGTGGTGAGCGTCATACATGCGGCAGGCAAGCAGTTGGCAGTCCTGAAGAAAGTGCACGGGACAGAGGACACTACTTTGCCTGAAGCTTCAGAAGGGCTGATCACAAATTTCGACCACTTCTCGTGTGCAACTCTCACACAGGAGCAGGTCAGCATTATCCAGAAGAAGTTGGCTGATTCAACCCCATCGGTTGTTGCCTTTCAGGCAGGCGATGTCGTAGTCCCAGTTGATGATCTAAGGGACATGGTGAAGGAAGGAGGGTGCTTAGCTATAACTGTAGCAACCGCTTACATCCAGTACATACAACCAAATCTAGAACAAGCATATATTGCCCATCCTATGCTGTTCAATGACATATGCCTCGCCGATGAAATAGGAGTGAAGAAAATATTTCTACAGAAGTTGGCGAGCAGAGTTCCCCGCGAGATCTTCCTCCCAGTTCTACATTACCACCACTGGACGCTCCTAGCAGTTTACACCCGGGAACGAGCAGGAATTTTCTACAACAGCTCGGACGGCAACAAGAACCATCCCGTGTCGTGTACTTTTGAAACTTTGTCATCCGTCGAGTGCTTGGTTCGAAAATACTACGACGAGGTGGCAAAGATGATCCAACCATTCCTGGATACGCAAGCAAGCAAGTGGCACGAGCTCCAGTTCTGCCACCGCAGTCCGCAACAACTTCCTTTATCCAACGACTGCGACATCTACGTCCTGGAATGTATTGCAAACAAAGAAAAGCCTGACCAACTCCACCACACAGTCTATCACAGCAAAAGGGGAGAATATGTGTGGGAGCTTCTATCTGACGCAAGCGTAACCTCACTGGAATAAAACATTACCTCGCCTTATCTACTTCACAACTCTGGGACAGAGTGTGGAGTAAGTTTGGGGGGGTACCATGTACCAGTGAGGGAGGTACAAATTTTTGAAATTTCTTCATTCTTTTGCCCCTTATTCGTTATTCTTTTGTGTACATATTTATCTTCATACCAAAATTTCGAATTTTTTTTTGCTTTTATTCTCCATGCTTATGTACAAAGTCTATATTAGTAAAAACCTGATGCAACTGCTTGCAAAGTTAGTTTTCTTTGTGCTTAACGAGATACAAGTTCCGTTATATCTTTCTGATAATGCTGCTTTAAACGAATAGAAGATTATGTTTTTCCACGCCAAAAATTTTGAAAAATATAATAATCTCGCAAACAGCTGAGAGACGAGTATGGAGAAGGAAAAAGCTGCCCAAACAGTAGAAATCTCTTTGTTTCCCCTTTAACCAATGAAAATCCCAAAAAGAGAGAGAAGCCTTATGAGTGTGAATAAAAGCATGAGAGTTGTGCCAAATAGAAGAAAAGAAAAAAAAAGAAAAAAATATATATACACGCTTGTTTTCCAAAAGTACCCATCTTTAAGCATGGTAGATCCGGGGCAGTGGTACGTAGGATGTGAAATCACTGCTCTAAATCCAACTGGCTTGGACTGTAGGGACCACTTGCCCGCTAACGGACCCTTACCTGGATGGACTGATGGAAAACAAGATGAAAAATCCAAAAAGCCTTAGCCTACCCTTTACACAACTTTCTGCCCCAAAAATAAAGCTGTTTGGTGTGTAAGCTAACTTCAGAATCATACACTAAAGTCTCACTGAAGCTGTAGAAAAAATTCTACTGAAATAATAAGGAAGGAAACGCAAGGTCTTTTGTTCGTAATGAGACAACATTATCTCTAAAGGCATTACTATACTTGCTTTACCTCTTGGCCTGAAAGCTATACCAAACAAGAAGAAGCATCACAAAATAAAATTTAAATATTGATTGAGGACAATCAAAACGCTAAGTTTGGGGGAGTTGATAACACCAATTTTTGCGATATTTTAGACTGTTTTTCTGTTATCAAAACTGCCATTTTTAGCTATTTTCCTCTCTTTTGTATGCACTTTCGCAATAATTGGCCAAGCAATGCTCTTAATCCTATATTTCCATCTTTTGTAGAGTTTTCCTCATTTTGGTGCAATAAGGCCGTCCCTACCCACAGAATAAGTCCAAGTCTGTTTTGGCCTTCCTGACACCCGATACAACCTCCGCCCGACAGGGTGGAGCGACACAATGACGCACGACAAAAGGATGCCGCGCAAGAAGGAGCATATGGACGACACGCCTTCTACCTGACAGGGAGCCCATCTCGCCCCGACAACCCAACTTGTCGGGCGACACTCCTGAGCCGAGCGATACCAGTATCGGTCGTCCACTGACCCGCAAATAAGGAGGAAACATGGCGCTTCAAGCACCATAACTTCCTCCAACTGCTGCCTATAAATAGCAGCTACAGGAAGCCGAAAAGACAGTTCAGATACTTCAAAATTCAGACAGTTGGGAGCTTTGAGTGATCTTCGGAGGAAACTACGAGAGCAGGAGTATCGTGCCCCAGTGCTCGTGCCAGGCGACACTAGGTGAGCTCTTCCTCGTCCCGAGAGGGAGGGAATAGTTCACTTAGAACTGTCCCGGGTGACACTACGGGCCGATATCGGCCAACGATGACAAGCGACACAAGTGCCTGACAGTAGGATGCGTCGCTCCATGCCCGACATGATATCGAACTCGATACGCTTCGTCCGTCATGCGTGCCGCCCGAGAGGGTGTGTCACCCGACTTGAGCGTATTGGCCAGGTCCTTGAACGATACAGTCGTCCGTCGCGGTGTGCTGCTCGAGAGAGTGTGTCGCCCAACATTGTTGTATCGGGCTAGGCCCCTGTCTGGTATCAGGCGGGAGAGCCGCTATAGTCTGTCGCCCTTCTACATCAAGAAGGCGACATCTATCTTTAATTCCGTTATTTAATTCCTTTCTTACACAATGTATTAAGACCCTTAATGTGTATGGAAATAGAAAAGCTTAATTACTTGCTGCTCTATGCTTGATGCGATATATTGGATGATTGCTATGTTTGATATCTGAACTCTAGCTTGCATGTTTGGATCGCGTTTTGCTTAGCTACCGAATCGTGTTTTCCCGTCGCAACAGCTTCGAGAGTCGTTTTGTGGCTCTAGTGTTTGGTATGATTATGGAGTACGAGAGTGCCTGGAATGGAGTTGTTTTCGTAATATTCCACTCTAACTTAAGTCCGACAACCTCGAGAGGGGTGTTGACGCTTGGTCAGAAGTACTCGCTCTGAGCGGAGGGGTGCAGGGTGTTACTGCTGCCGCTTGTTTTGCTGTAGTCTTATCCTTCGTATCTTGCCCTAGCTCTAGTATTATCTTTCTATTTCTGTTGCATGAAAACCCATAAAAACTTCTAAATGACTAAAACCTTAAATCTCTCTTGTAGCTCCAGTTGGAGATAGTTTTCTTTGTTTTATTTGTGACATCTTGCTATTTCCCTTTTGGGAATTTATATCTCTTTATACCCACCAGAGTGTAGCATGTCGATTCTGGGTTCTCAACACTACCCCCCTTGTCCCTGTGTTTGACCCCGTATATCTACTTCGACCCCGTAAACAAAGTTGCGGGGGCCTAGAAGGATTCGGGTTTATAAATGTAAAATCTCGACTACCTCAAATCCGCCTCCACTTTTGGACGCGCGATTTAGGCCGGTTAGCGGGTAGTGAAAAATCAGGCTACCTGCACAGGTATTAAAGATGAGCCCTAAATATATATATATATATATATATATATATATATATATATATATATATATATATATGAAATTTGCATGCGTTTCCCTAAAAGTGAGTTTTTTATGGTGGAAATGTAGCATGGTTATGGCCAATGTCCGATTTATCTATGTGTGGTTGGATGGTTCTTTTGTTCATGTTTATCTTAGTTTGCATACCGAGTCTATACCTTCTTCTTCCCAATGTAAAAGTATTATTCTTTCCTACCTTTGCTCACCTAGAATGTAACTCAAGGTTTCTCATTACCATGTAATAAGTTTAATAGAAATGGGATAATTTTTCTTTCAACGACGAAGATGCCGATCAAGTGTTGGATGAGTCGTCCGGATGGAGGATTGTAGAGGGAGACTGTAGGAGAGTGACTAACCAACTGGTAGATCCAAATGACTATTTGAAGGTGTCCATACATTGGCTGGATAGGAGGCTAGACTACCGCTTTAGAAAACTAACCAACCGGCCAAGAGGCGAGCCAACTGGTTCAAGGGTTTAACCGATCACCCTGAATTGGAAATCAGAAGTCTACACCAACAACATGTTCATGCATGTGATGATGACCTATGTGGTAGTAATTCCTTGTGGGTCTAAGGAATTACAGTAGTATGTCCATAACCATCTCTAAAGTTTTATATTGTATGTTTATGTTGGGATATAACATGTATATGATATGCACTACATATGTGGTGATTGGATAAAGTATATGTATATATAAATACAAACTCCCTTAATTAAATATTAAGTCTTAGATGATTTCCATATGAAATACACATGCAAATCTTGATCAACTAAGCGTGGGAACCCTAAGGGTTTTGCACTATCTATCTCATGGAAGTGTGATGGTTATAATGTGCGCCTGCCAAGTGAGGTGCATGGTTATAGTGTTGGCTTTTGGATCAGGCTTAACTGTGCATACTTAATTAGATTAAGTACCAAAAACATGCTGATAACTATGGAAAATTGTTTTGCAAATCATCTATCCAAGGATTGCATATGATGCAATTGGCAAAAGTTGGATAACTTAATAATTTACTAAGGACACTGGCGTTGGTCGGGTAATAGTTGAACTATTTTTGATCTTAGCTAACTAGAAGGTTGTACATTGCAATCTTCCAAATTGATATGTGAGGGCTATCAATTTGAATAAAATATTGGTAGTGATAGTTAGTTAATGACCTAATAAATATCATCAAATTTTATACAAATCAAATCATATCAAAATGAGTTTTTGACAAAATTAAAAATTCTTTTGTAGAATCAAATGGAAACACACAACAACACCTTTTATCTGTGATCATTCCTTGAGAAGGACAAGCTAAATGGGAATAACTTCTATGACTGGTTCATGACACTGAGAATTGTTCTCACACAAGAGTGCAAGCTCTATGTCCTGGAGATACAAGAGCCAAATGAACCTCTTCCCACTACACCTAAGGCTGGCATGGATGCTTACCAGAAGCAAATTGAATATGCCATTGATGTCAAGTGTCTAATGTTGTGCTCCATGAACTATGAGTTGCAAAGACAACATGAGAACATGGATGTAATTGAGATGGTCACACATCTTAAGAACATTTTCTAAGATTAGGAAAGACAAGAGAGATATGATGTCTCCAAAGTGTTTTTTTTTCACTACCTTAGGCAGAGCCCGCATCCTTTTTCCATCCATAGCCCGGATAACTGACGGGTGATAAATCCAACACTCCATAGTGTGGCTCGAACCCGGCTCCCCCGGAGGGGGACACCATGCCTTACCTGCTGAGCTAACGCTGACCGGGTATCTCCAAGGTGTTGTTCAAATGTAACATGGTAGAAGGAGATCCACTAGGTCCTCATGTTCTCAATCTCATTGGGTATGTGGAGAACCAGTCTAGATTTGATTCCCATTGGTTCAAGAGTTGGCCACTGATGTGATTCTGGATTCTCTTCTAGAGTCATATAGTCAGTTTGTCATGAACTATACCATTAATGACTTTGACAAACCATTGACAGAGTTACTATGCATTTTGAGAACAACTGAGGAATAAATGAAAAGAGACAAGCCCAAGTATGTGATGATGATTGGAAAGACAAAGGGAAAGTCTAAGGTTAAAGGCAAATCTAAGAAGAGCTCCAAAGCTGGTCAAAAGCCCAAGTCTTCAGATCTCAAGGCAAAACGAGGAGTAAAGAAGGGAGGCAAGTGTCACATGTGAGACCTCTAATCTTGCATAAATGGTTGAACAATCTTAATTATAATATTGTAGTTCTTTAAATCTTAATGTAACTTTTTTATGTGTTTTGATATTTTCTTACAAGCTTAAGTTTCAAGTTTGGTCCAATTTGGACACTATTTGAGCACGTTATGCAATTTTATGCACATTTTGGACTTTTCTACAATTTACCCAAATAAAAGGTTTTACTTGCAATTTGTCAAATGAATCATGTTCTTTACATGTTTTTCTTATCATTATTGAGATTGTTTATCCATGGGGTGCTTAATTGAACCTTGGTTTGGTGGTGATTCTCATCTACGGTGAATTGGGGTTTACCCCTTATGGATGAGCTACCTTTAAGAGCCATCAACAGTGGTCCCCCTATTTGGTTGACATTCAGTGGTCACCAACAGGTGGTGACACCTATGGTCATCCTATAAGGCATTAGGTCGATGGTTTTTTAGCTTTGGTTCACTTGGATAGGTGGTTCACTTAAAAAGGGCGATCAAATGATGGTTCATCACCTAGTGAGCTACGATTTCAAGAACCGATGGATTCCCATGCATAAAAACTGGCGATGGACCTGTCAAGTCATCATCCAATGGTCTATCAGACTCCCACAACTAGTGGAGCTGCTTCTTGCATGTCCATGGTAGCTCTAGGCCATGGACACATGGTGAGCTACTAGGACACCTAAAGCTTCTTCTCGACCTTATCCTTAAGCTTTATATACCTATCCTTTAGCACCCAAACAAATCCTTTAGAACCTTATCTCTCTCCTTCCATCCATATCTTATTCTTCCCCTGCTTGGTGGTGGATAAGGTGCCGAAGGTAGAAGAAGGTGGGCATTCTCCTTGTGCATGTGGCTAGAGCTCACATCTACCCTTCCTTTAGGGTTTCTGGAGCATCTTTGCTTATTCTGACCTAAACTAGTAGGCTTCTTCTTCTATATTTCATTTCTTTTGCTTTTCTTCTTCCTCCTACCTTATTCCTGGTTGGAACCATGGTTTTATGTGGAAAAACTTGCTCTAAAGCCCAAAGAACCTACCTTTCTAGCTCCTTCTACCTAGGGTTTGCTTTTTTGTAGAGAAAGGTGCTACTTGTCCGAGTTCAGAGCTTATGATATGGTTTTATACACTCCTTGATTGAGTTTTCCTCCTTTTTGGGGCTTGATCTTCTTCTAGAGGTGAGTTTAATAACCCTCTTCTTGTTTATTTCTTACTACAAGCTTGCTTACTCAAGTTCTTTCTCTAAAACAATTTCTAAGCTTCCTTACGTAGTTTCCAGATATAGATGAACATGGAATTATGTGTACAATCTTTCTAAGGTAGAGGAAGACTTAGATCAGGTAATATGGCAAACAGATGGTTCTTACCACCTAACAAGCGATGGCCTATAATTCGAGTTTTTAGGCTATTTTCCATTTTATACATGAATAGATGGTGATGCCTTTGTGGAAACCGATCGTGATGACCAATGATGACAATCGATGGTGTCAAATGATGGTTACACCTTATAAAGTTCTAGAATCTTTTGAAATCTTAATACTTGATGGTTTAGTGCCTCTTACATGGTGAGGTTATAATTAGGGTTTAAGGGTTGTTTTACTCCTTAATTCTTAACATTAGATGGTTTAGTCCCTTGGTTGTTTTGTTGGATTTGTTATAATAACCAATGGTGACTCTTTTACTTTTTTTTGGATACTCTCCCTTGAAAACAAATTATGGGTGTGATTTTCCTTAACAACCGATGACTATATTTTCATGTTGGATGATCACCATATAGGGGTTTTCAAGTTGATTTCCTTCTTTCCTTGAAAACCAATGTCTTGCTCATCTTGCTATTTTGCTTGGCCTTAGTGTGCCAAATGATGGTCACCCTCTTAGTGCTATTTTAAACTCTTTTGTATACACAACACTCGATGGTTTTAGTACCCTAATGATGGTTTCGAATGATGGCCTTATGTTTTATAACAAATGATGGTTTTTCTTGCACCATTACTTTGTCTTACCACCTAGTGGTGACAACTGATTGTGGATAAGCTCAACAACCGATGGCGTTCATAGACACCACAACCAATGGTGTGGTTTAATATAATGTGTTTATTCCTTTAAGCCTAATTCTATGGTTTCTTAGTTAAATGATTTAAAAGTCAAGCTTACGCCTTAATCGATTGTTTTGAACAAAGAGCATGATTCAATTGTTAGGAGTTGATGCCTCAACATTCCAATGGTTTTGGGTGAACCCTATAGTATATTATTATGGCTCTAATAATGAGGATTCTATGGTTCAATGCCTTAAACTTTTATTCATACCTTTTCCCTCATATGAATATAATTTATAATCACCATAATTAATTAATGGGTAACCCTAATGAAGTATAGGTTGTCACACCTAATCCTAATGCAACCAAGTGATGGTGATTGATTATGAACAACCTCCTTGAATGATTAATAGAATCATGGAGTTCTCTCTTATTGTTGATTGAAACCCTAGTATGCTATAATCTGGTGGTTACACCTGGAGTTATGCATAGATTTATACTTTAGGAAGGTATGGAATGTAATGGTGATGCTTTATCTTATGCATCCATAATTGTATGAGGATGCCATGAGTTAGGGTTTGTGTACGACTGCTGAACCATAAATTCAATGCAACCTATCATGCTAAACCAAATCCTAATGCAAATAGATGATGGTGGTTAGTCATGCTAACCTTCCTTAAGTGATTAATATAATGATGGAGTATACTTCATAATGAATGATTGTCACTCTAATGTGTTAACTGGTGGTCATCATAGATTCATGATTTGTGCTTTCTTATGCTAAACTTGCACACAATATAAGTAATGATGGACAATCATCCCTAGATTCCTTATATGTTGATATAATGAAGGAATGCTCTTAAATAATGAGATAACCCGACAATGTTATCCTGTGAACATCTTTTAGTTCTTTTATGTAATATCATGCTGATCCTACGTATCACATCTATGGTGATGTTTATTAAATCCTTGTTATATGCATGGAAAGATAATGATGAACTTATAGGGAATGATATGATGGTCTTAATGACCTTTGGGCATGGTTGAGCTCTGAATGAGGTGTGATCCTCTTTTGTTGACAAGGGTTGATACCCCGTGATATCATGATACTGATTTATATCCTATGATAGTATGATGACAAGCGTAGTTTCTTGAATGGCAATGAATAGTACCATGTGATGATGAGATGAGGAACAATAAGATTCATACATTTTGCATCTTCTAAAGTTGTTATATGTTAATGCCTACTAAAGTTGAATTAGGGTTTGTATGTCCGCTTGTTTGATGCAGCCTTAATTCACCCAATCAATAATAACTAACCAAGTGAAACTCTAATCATGTAGTGCCCTGTTCCATAGAACTATCTTCAGTGTTAGAATTTGCTGGATGGTGAAACGAGTATTCCTAAGGGAAACTTAAAGTGCATATAAAACATGTTGAGTATGGCGGGGGCTTGTCATCTAATACCAAGTGTTTCGGGAGAACGACCATGGTCATACCTAGCCTGCTTCTTGAGAGCAGATGCGGTCAGGTCTCTGTGATTATAATATGATGTGATTGGAGGACAACTGCAGTTGTACCTTAGTGATTGGGCTAGAATAACCTAGTTACTAGCACCATGACATGTACCAAGGTGGGCTATTTATAGGACTAGATGTCGTTGTTTTATAGTTTGACTATATGTCACTACGATGCAGACTCATACTGACTGAATATGGAGAATATCTTAGAGTCTGACTCTTCTATCGATCTTGTATGGCACTGACTTTGACTTAGCAGTGGTCAGCTGGATTTGGGTGGTACCACTCAAATCCTTGAGGCAAAATAAAAGATGTAATACAGGTGTGTAGCATATCTGTTTAGGGTTATACACAATGTTTTACATTGTATGATAACTCTTGTTTGTTCTCTTTAAAAAGGGATGATATTTAGTGCATTAAAAGATAGTAGATATGCTTATTATGCAGATATACTTATGCTATAGATTGTACATATATCAGCCGTGCTCATATTGCTAGTTATGCCTCTATAATTAGAAGATGCCTACACCGCTAATCATGCTTATGCATATAGTTGTGCTTATGCTGTTAGCTCTACTTATGATGTATATATGTTCAATATAATAGACATGCTAATTTTGTTAGTCATGCTTATGCTACTAAACTTATTCATGATATTAGAAATTCTACGCTACTAGACTTGCTTATGATGTAGCCATGTTTATGCCACTAGACTGCTTATACTGTTAGCAGTGCATGTGTTGATAATCAGGCTAATGATGATAATGGTTATCTACTCCTTTCTGTATCTTGTTAATCATCACTGCTTCTAAGACTATTTGTTATACATGTTTAATCTACTTAAACTATTTAATTACTTAACCTATTGTAATAAATAAGCAGTGTTGAAAGTTATATCTCTCACTGGGACTGGGTCTCACTCGGTGGGTCACCACATCATTTTAGGTGATCGGAATCAACAACAGAAAACCATTGGAAGCAAGGAGGAGTTGAGTTGATGGACCTTAGAGAGAGTTGTTTAGTGTCTAGAGATTCCAAAAGTCATCCCTATACTCTCGGGTCTAGGTGTGAAAGTTTGTATACAATGTTTTAATTGAATTGGCCTTTTGTTAGCATGTTGATGCTAGTTTACGTGGCATATATGGAAAATGTCCTCATGTGTATATATGTCATGGCTAAGTCTATGGATCCAAATGTATCAAATTCTTGACATAGTATGAATACAAGAAAAATTTCAAGCTTCAATGCAAATATTTCTGAGTGTGTTGGTGATATTGAAATCAGTTTTAATTTACCTTATTTTCTGGGTATGTGTTTAATTAGTAATTGATCATATTTAGTGTTTTGAGCAATCTCATTTAGTGTGATGGGTTCTCAGAAATTGGTATCAGAGATTTAAGTGCATTGATTCTACATGGACACTAGGACTTAGGACCAGTATGATGTCTAAATTAGGAACATGACATAAAAACATGGAGCATACCACCTAATCTCAGTATTTGGATGCCCTAGTCGATATTAAATTATTTGAAGAAAAGTTATGGAACTCTTAGATTGTCATCTTTATGATTACTTTGATCAAGTAGTCATTTTGAAACAATCTAATGAGCATATATCAGAAATCATGGTGCTAAAACCTCAACCTTACTCTAAAGAAGATGAAAATTACATCATAACCAATCAAAACTTGAATGTTTGGTGACTATAATAGAAAAATACAACACCATAAAGCTTGAATCAGAATACAAATAAGCTAATGAGAATTTCTTGAAGATGTAATTCAATAAGATTATGGGTGAATGAGAGATAAATATGTGCTAATAAAGTGATTCAAGGTATAAAACCCACGTATAAAGAAGAGAACTCCTGACATAAGTGTGATATGAGAAGATGAATAAGAACAATGATAGATGAATAAAGTGTAACCTGAGTTAATCTCAGACCAACCTATGCATGTAAGAAAGTTCTAAAATAAATTTTTCATAACATGTGATAGAAATCAAGGGAGATGATCATTGTTTAATGAATAAAATGTGAAATATGATGATCTATACCAAGATGAGGGGTTTAAAAGCATGATAAAATAAGAAGAACATGTATAAGAATGATGGATAGTTAAAAAAGAAAAGAGAAATAAGATATGTTCATCTTGATAATTCCTATGTTGATGGCAAGGTACCCAAGCTAAAAAAGGTTAAATGACACATAAAAAATTGTAATCTCTTGATGAAGATAGAATCAGTAACCCCTAGACACTGTTGTTGGGTTATGGGAAGTGTGTTTTCCTTTGAAGCTTTCAAGTGGATCTTATACCACTTGGTACATGTGGATGCGGTGAAATCATGGGGATAGATATCTTGATATGATGTGTGGTTGCCTTGGACTATAGTTCTAAGATCTTGATGTTTTGTATGAGGATACCTTTTGAGACTCCCAAGAGTTAGGAAGACTCCTCATATACACTTTGAGTTAATTATGATGGTGGAAAAACTAATGAGACAAGGATGTGAGTTCCTTATAGTACATGTGGTGGATACCAAGGTAACCAATCCTAGTATCCAAGGTGTACCTGTAACGACCCCGCCTCCCGGTAACCCCCAATTAAGGGAGACCGAAAGGTCGGTGCCATTATCCAATTAACAGGATCAAAGGTTCGACAAATAATCAATAACAATTATGAAATTCTACTAACTAACTAAAATTTGGTATAAAATTAAAACTTTACTTACCTTTGAAAATCTTGGAAATCTATCTATCCTGGTCTTGAACTATTCTATCTAATCCTCCTTGCACTTTATTTCTTTTTCCGCAATGTGTCACTTTACTGTTTGTTCTTTCAATTGTTGTTCCTAAAACACCGACAAACAAAATGTCGGTCAGTATATCGAAATATACTGGTATGTGGGAACAACCAAAATCTTGCAAATATGGCTAACGATTTAATAATCACAATCAAATTAATTAACAAGCCAATTTACACTTTTCAGCATGACATTCTCCACAACTTTTTCCCTAACCCTGGCATACCCACCTTAGGGTGCCCTTTGCCAATGACTTATGGCCACATTCTCAATCCCGAGCTTTGTGCCTGGGGGCACACTCATGGTGCCCACTAGTCATGCAATATCATAGGCCACCTTCTCATTCCCGATCTTGGTGCCTGGGGTCACCACTCAAGGTGTCCATTAGTCTACCCATCTGGGCCTGACCTTTGGCATCATCCATCAGGGTGGCATGTAGGTGCGAGAATACATATTTCTATTTTTAATGTGATAATCATAGTTACTTTATGATTTGCAAATATGAACATCCAACAGATAATTTGCATTCAATGCGATTAACCATCCGGAAAATCCTCGGGAAACTAAGGCGGTTATCCATAATTAACCACATACCTGATCCAGAGCAACTTGATTGTCCAAGCAATAAGGATAAAGAATCAATCAACAAGCAATCAACAATATCCTAAAATTAATGCATATGATCCAAGTGTTATAGTTTATCCAGAACATTCTAAAGCTAGACTTGGATTCCACCTTAGGCTTTCTAGACCACATTAGGGTTTTATTAGGGTTTTTTCCTTCATAACACTTTTATCATATTAAATGCTCTCCCAGTTCATAAACCCTAATTACAACATCATAAGACCAATTAAAGTCGATTATTTCTCTTTTATACCAAAACTACCATCTTTATCCTTTTAAGTTATTTCAAGGTCATTAGAATCAATTATCACCTTTAGTTTCTTTCAGATTAACAACTCATAATTCATGATGGTCTAATTCCCATATGAACTCGATTTGCCATTAATTCCACCTTTTATTCATGAGAAAACACTAATTACCACCTTTAGGGTATTTATCCACAAATTAGGAACTTTAATGCTCGAAATATCATATTCCTACCTTAATCATGAAATTAATCAATTAAAGCCATTAATAGTCGAATTAATAATACCCACAAATTAGGAACTTTAATGCACGAAATATCATATTCCTACCTTAATCATGAAATTAATCAATTAAAGCCATTAATAGTCGAATTAATCAACATTAAGGTTTCAAGGCCCATTAAAGAATTATTCATGCACATTAAACTCGAAATTAAACTAATTACATGTAAAATCATCCTTTTTGTTCCTAATGTGCCCTTTCATCATTAACAGGTTATTATCAACTTTAATCATCAATTAGACCCTACTAATCACATCAATCATATCAAAATAGGGTTTCTTAATCATCATTACATTAAAGTTAATAACTTCCATCACTTTTCAAATTGTAAGAGGAATCAGGCTTCAATTATATTTTTAGTGAATTCCCTTCATTTTTCTAAGCAACTTTTATATTTTATGCATGCTAATCCGAGCTACGAATCATTAGTTATGAAATTAGCAAAAACACTTACTTTGGGCCAATGGGAGCGCGCCACGTCCCTCGACTCCATGCAACGATGCTTGTTGTTTGAAGAACATTTCGAAATGATGTGATTACCCCCACTTAACCAACTAGCCCTAGCACATCGCGAAGGGTAGATTTGTCCAAAGTGTCCTTCCCTTCTTCTTCCTCCAACAGAGCCGCGGCTACTGCCCTAGGAGCCATGGACGACGCTCCTCTTCTTCTCCTGGACCACGACGGTCCCTGGGGATAGGTCCCCTTGCTCCGCAGGTCACTGCCGCCCCTTCAGGTTCTCCAAGCCACCGTTGAGGTGGCGAGTATTTGAAGCAAACAGAGCCGCAACTCTGCTGCCACCTGCAACCATGCTGCAGTCCTTCGGGCGGAGTTGCTTGAGAATAGGAGCACGAGTTGATCTCCGATCCCTCCTAGGTTTTCATAGAAGCAAGACACACACATCGCACCTCCTCCACGACCTCTCATAATGCCAAGATACAAGCTTCTCTCTCCACTAGGGTTTTCATGCAAAGAAGAAGAAGAAGAGAGGGAGGGATACGTGAAAACTCCTCAAAACTCGTCCCTGAGCTCTACCCCTTTTATAGGGGAGGGTTTTCACACCCCAAGACGTGCATCCACTAAGATGCAAGATCTTGTCCCAAAAGGAATTCAATTCCTTCATTAGAAAGCAAACTTTCTCTCTCCTCTTTTCCTTTGAAGATCCCCTATTTTATGGATATTAGGAATTCAAAATTCCACTTTCATTTTCTTTATACTTTCCCTTTTAAACCATAGGAACGAAATCCTATTTCCCTTTAATAGCAATTACTTTCTTTTTAGCAATACCATGTAATACATTAATTGTATACTCACATTATCTTCTTATTTTGCTATTTTTGGTATTTTCTCTTTCTTTCCTCTTTATTGGGACTCCTTGGATCCCAAAAACTCTATTATTTCGAAATCCTTTTTATTGGATACTCATTATCCTTCTAGATGCATCAATATGCATTATTTCACATTATTTCTCATTATCTTGTTTATTTCTTATTAAAATAGTTCTTTTTGAGGATTTCTCTTTATTTACCCTTTTATTTTTCTCATTGATATTCCTTTTATCATAAGGAATCCTTGGGATACGAAATTCCACCAAGGATCACTTAATTACACCTCTTTTTACTTATTTTCCACATTTCATCAATATTTTCAATTTCTTTCTTAATAAAGAAATACTTAACTGATCTTTTCTTTTCTTTTTACATTATCTTTGCAACTTTGTACTCCTTGGAACCCAAGGAATCCATGTGGCATCCACCTTTGGATTAAGTTATTTACCTTCTAGAGGTTTCCACATCTTTCTTTTCTCGATTTCTTAATTAATTGAATTTCCTTGTTATTTGGGCCCAATAGCCAATAAAGCCCACAAAACAATCATCAATGCTATTGTAAATGAAATCCATTTATTCAAAATAGATTGTTCATTCCAATATCTTTAATATGAGAAATTACATTTCTCACCAAAAGAACCCAAAATTTGGGGTTGTAACAGTACCAGTGGTATCTGAGTTTGAAGGCATGTATCAGATGAGCTTTTTAATGTTCCTCTCCCTTAGGCAGAGAGAGTTTATGTTGAGATCCTCCCAATGTTGTTCAAAAAGAGAGTGATTGTTTCATGTTGTATATGGGATACTGAGAGTTGGGCAAAACCACTTCCAGGGATAGATGGTTGGTTGACCAGTCAATAGGTGCTATAATGTTTCTTCAGATAGACTTGAGGTTGGAATATTAGAGGAAAACATCAGCCTGCTGTATGTGGTGGAGACCAGAAGCTGTTGTAGACACTGTCCAAGTGCAACTTGAAGAGAGTCGTGCTACTACAATAAGGAGTATTCATTGGACTTGCAACAAGACCAGGCATGAACTCATTAAACCATCGTCTTCATTACATAGTTTTTGACATGATCTTCTATTTATGAGGAATATGGTACAATTTTTTGTTTGTTTCCGCTGCCTGTTCTGATGCCATCTTTCCCAATAGAATCTAACTTGCTTGTTCGCTCATACTTTGTTCCACCATCTCACTTTCCTCGTGTGACATATCACTATTAGCATGGAAAAAGCCCCAAAGGTTAATTTGTCCCTCTGATTGGGGATCTATGGAATGTTCCATCACCATCCGTTCTATTCACATCTCTGGTAGTGGTTAAATACAACTTCCTGGACTTCACCACCTTACCACGTTTGTATGTACTTCTCTCATTTTTCATGCAAATTCAAACTATTGTGAAAGACAAGCTTCCTTGAAGGGAAGTTCAGGCAAACCACAAATAGAGATTACAACAGAATATCAGAATTATGTACTGCATATTGCTATTTTATAGAATAGCCAATGATCTATGAAACACAGAAGAGTAATGAGGAGACATTATATTAAATTAGGTAAATACTTTATTTTATCACACTCCCTATGATTAAAAGATAGGTGGTCCTTGAAGTAGTCAATTTAGAATATATGGTAAAATGCCCCATCAAAAAGCTTGGTTGAGTGGTTTAGTGGACTTCATGTTTAAAACAACATTTATTTCTAAATGAAACAAAGTAAGAGAATAAAAATTAGGTTATACACAAACAAACAAACACTGACACAAAAGAGATGACAAACTTCATACCTTAAAGGAAAATTGACATGAAACATAATTGATGAAGTCTACTATGTAATAAAAGAAAAATCGGCATACAACACATAAAATTGGCACATCATAAAAGGAAAACTAGCAAAAAACCATATAAAAGAAAAAAGTGAAGCGTACTAATATACTAGGTAAGAACATGAACACAACGATTAGAAAATTGTTCAAAATTGTTTCTGAAACAATTATAAGAATAGAACATTGACAAAAATAAATACATATATTGCTACATGCTAGTATGAAAATTTTCACACGTGAGAGAGCAAATTGGCATATACAACACTTACACACTAAAGGATGGAAAGGGGTATCCTCTTCACTACTATGTTTCTAAGTTTGAAATGCATTTTGGCATGGACATGTGTGTTATGGATGACATAGTCAGTGATGTAGAACCCATCTATGCATGACCGTATATCTTCCACCATCAAATTGGTGATATCCTTATAACAATTGAAATTGCTTCAAAGAAAAAGAAACAAGAAGATATTCGTATATGGTATTTTGAAAAGAAATTTAATAACAAATTTTAGGAGCATTGAATTATCGATGGAGTAGTTCCATGTTTAGTTTACCATGTTCACACAAAGGGGTGAGACAATTGACATATCAATTGGGCTGGAGGATTTTCAGAAATGTGAGGGAGAGGAACAAAATGATGGGGTGTGTATTAACACTTCTTTCATCAACACATCAAATAGAAATCCCTAGATTGTCAACAACTTCATGCTTTGTGAGGCCCTCCTTAACATTGTATACCACATAGGAGAGCTTTCTCTTTCCTTGCCACCTATGAGAGGGAGAAACCAAATGACGTGTATTTGAAGACCGATAGTCACCTGCCAATGCATACACCAACGCCTTTGTATCTTGTTGGTATAGTCCTCATCACGTGAAACCACTGATATAATCCAATTATGGATGTTTTATGCTTTATTTTCCTTATAATCATCATGAATTGGGAAAACAATACTTTGATAATTATCCTTTCTAAGACATGTTTTCCAAATACCCTTCTACTTGATCAATCCTTGAAATTCAGCAAAATGGACTACTTTTGAGCTAGCTCGATTAACCTTCATTGTCCTCCATCATCGAGGCTTACTATATCAAATTATAATAATTGACCAAAATGGAGATCAACATCCATCAATTGATCAACAATCAATAACTACTGATCAAGGTTGGCATTTAATCAATATCAACCAACATACATGGAAGAATGTTGCCAATCGATGGATCATGATCAAGCAACACCATCTACCATGAACCTATAAAACACTTGAATGAAAGGCAAAGCATGCAGTAAATGGGTTCACATCAACCAAGTAGTCACATAATGATCAATTGAGTAGAAATCTCGATGGTATCAATTGAAGTCCCAAAATTTCATGGGTACACAAGTCAATCAATTTCTAAGGCATTGATCAATAATAGTCGATCATGACCATCGAGGGTCGGTATCAATGACTCACCGCCACATGGATCAATCAACAACAAGTACATCTCCAAGTCACATCTATAAATAGGACCCTAAAACTCCTATTTTGAGGCTTCTTGACTTTGACTAGTAAGCTGGGATGTTGTGTTGTTAAGTCAAAGACCTAGAGCATCCTTGGTCAATCTCTAAGTCAATTGACCAGTTCAATATGATACTAGCCACTCAACAACGTCCACTTTCTTTTTCTACCTTGAGAGAGGAGCTTATTTGTAGATCAATTTTCAACCAAAGAAGACTAATTGACCATTGCAATCGATAAACCAGGTCAATTAATTGCATGAGAGGAGATAATTCTAATCTAGAAGGGGGGTAGATTTGAGAGGATCTACTCTTGTAATCGATCTCTTTTCTCAATATTGTTATTTTATTGATTATTTTTGAAGGCATTGGCCATGTCAATTTGTAATTTGATAATGTCCATCTATCATCATGAGAGATTAAATCAATTAAACATGGGTTGGGAATAATCATTAGGACCTCCCAACCATGATCATGTTCTCCTTTTATTTGATATATATTCTTGTAAGATTGTTTCTTCACTCCTATTTTAACGCATTGATCATATGACTAGCTACCTACTTACAATGTTAATCCAAGTAACTTCAAAGGAATACTTTTAATAAAATTTAGAGTTTGGAATATTAAAAATTCATGAGCATGAATGCTCATTAAAGAAATAGTCATATGTTATGTTCATTAGTCGTTTGCTTTTGATTCCAAAGATAGGAATCCTTTGACATGAATCGACCCTCACCTCGAGCGAGAGACATGTGTTAGAAAATATTGATGACGTCTTGGAGAATACTATATTAGTATATAAAATAGAAGGGAATGTTGCATGGTTGAAGAGTAAGCTTGATTGGTGAAACCCACTCTAAATTTTCACTTATCATAATTTTATTTATCCCTATTTAGCTTCATAATTTCGATTTTCTACTTTGTTAATTTCTATGTTCCTTTTCAAAACTCGATACAAATTTCTATTTTGATTTAGCTAAACTAAGGCCTTTTGTTTCTTACGTAATAACCATCATTATTCTATGTTTGACCCATTTAATAAATAGACCCCATATTTCATTGTAGACGTCTCATAGAGTACTCAAGTATAAATTTAAAATATGATCCATTAAACTCGACAATCATGTTTGTACTTTTGTCTCATGTTTTGAGTTGAACAACCATATAACATAGCTTATTTTTTCCTTGCCCCTTGGAAGGGGGATGAACTCAATGATAGATTTTTGAAGAAAACTTGTTCAATCATTCCTTGAGGACCATGTAAGATAGTTTTCTCTTTCATTTTTATTTCTATTTGTCATTGTCCATAGTCTATTAGGACACGAAGGTAAAATCAGAAAAGGATTAGTCTTTTAAAAAAATATTTGGCGATCTGTTGCATGGGTTCGAACTCATGACCTCTCAGCCTTACATTATTACTTTTACCACTGGGGTGCCACTTAATTGGCAGAAAAAAAGGATTAGTCTCAATCTTTTGACATCCAATTTAGAAAAATGATCATCTTGTTGTCTAATTGCCACATCAGTTAACAAGTGTGCTCTTCCTTACAGACAAAGCAACATATGAGACATCGACAACATGTCTAGGTTTGAGTCAGTGTGGTGATTGTAAACATGACCCCTTGACTGACCAGACCGTTAAGGCTAAGGGCATGTTTGGTTACCTACATTTAGTACGATTGGAGGGATCCCACATTTTTCTTGACTGTGTAACCAGTTCAAAATGGTCGGGTCCCATGATCTGGTGCGTCAAGGTGCAACCTGTTAGATATATGGCTTCTATAGCCATGTATATAGCATGGGTTAAGCCCAATGTAGTGTAGCTAGGACATGTGAGAGAGGTAGTTTTGTCTCTAGTGCAAATGACAAAGAAGTTTTATCCCATATTGGTCACTCCTAGAACTTTTTGTGTCCTTATATGTAGGATCACATGGGACACAATTGTCCAAGGGTCCTAGGAGGAGGGTATTCTCACCTTCTTGGTGGGTATGGTGACCACAACACACACGCATGCATGCGCGTCACGCGATGCCTCCCCTGGCCAGGACGGCCAGGATGGTCCAGGCACGGGCTCGAGCTTGTGGCTGGTGGCTTGTGACTTGTGGATTGTGGATTGTAGATTGTGGAGAATGTGTTCCATCTTCCATTTCTTTTTGTACTAGGATACAACTACATAATTATTTATTTAACTAATTAATTATTTCTTTCCTATCTGGATTTATTAATTCTAACTGGAATGTGTCTCTTTTGTGGATCTTTTCCGCAATGTGTACAAGAGAAATCTTGTGGTCACTTCTTTACAAGAATAGAATTATTGGGGTGTGTAAGGCTATAAATAGGCCTGTGGTCATTAGAGTTAAACACATCTTTTGAACACACAGCCGTCACAGTTCAAGTGTATGTTTACAAACTGTAAAGTCAGAGTCTCTCTCTACTGTCATCACTTCCGTGGTGCTACATGGAGATCCTCTCCTGGACATAGTAAGTTCATCCATCCTTTCCTTCCAAGGTGCAACCTTCCAGGCGGTGGTTCCTGTGGTTGCTAAGCTGCATTGGTGGTGCGCTGCTTCGTCTGCAACGTTCATCATCAACATGAGTGGGACGTCTCTTCTTTAGGTACATACCAGGTCGACTAGGAGAACGATGCCTATCCAGAAGGGTTGCAAGGCACTAATTTCTTTAAGTATATCATGTTCATTACTCAATGAACGACCTAGTTTGATCCTAACTTTATTTATTTTTGTTCTCCTGTATTCGTTTATTCTACGTTTTCTTATTTGGATCGACCTAAATTGTTAACCGAAATTGCACCTATCACTGTTGTATGTAATGACGTAATTCAAAATTAACAACAATCTTAAAGAAATTAATATCTGTCATTAGTTAACTATGGATGGTTTTGGCATGAAAATTAATTTGTCTAGTATGCCTGAAAAATTTACTAGAACTTATTTTGCTTATAGGACAAATAGGATGCAAATATGGCTTAACATGGTATGGTATGATCAATATTTAGAAGAAGACAAATCCAAAGTAGATGAAACTTCTCCTGATAATGTTAATATAATTGCAACCTGGAATAAGGGTGACAAGATGAGCCAATGGTTGATTATGCTTGTGTTAAAAATCAAGTTGTATGACTCATACTCTAAGCTGCCCATTACTACATCTAAGATTCTATGGAAAGCATTAGAAAAGAAATATAATACTGAGAATCAGGGAACTGAAAAATATTATATTTCAAAATTTCTTAAGTTTCATATGCCTGAGGGTAAATCTATTTTTGATCAAACACACAATTAATAACTTTTAGTGTAAGAGCTCACTGATACAGGCATGCCACTTCCTGAAAATTTTGTTTCTATGTCAATCATTGAGAAATTCCCAAAATCTTGGGAGTCGTTTGGCATGACTCTTAAGCACCGCAAAGGAGACATGTCAATGAACAATCTCATGATGGATATCAACATTGAGGAAGAGCTCTGAAACAGAAGACTATCAAAGTACCAACTGATGTTAATGTGACTATTAATTTTACTATTGCTAAGAATAAGGATAAGAAATCTAAGAATTCACTTAAACCTAAGGCCAAGATTCATAAGAAACTAAAGAACAAACCTTGTTGGAATTATGGACATGTTGGCCACTGGAACAAGGATTGTCCTTCAAAGAAGGCCAAGAAAGCTTCCGCATCTGCAATTGAGGAGGATGTGGTCAACATGATGACTACATCCTTGAACCTCAATGAAGGGTACGCATCTATAAAATCTGAAGTTCTTTCTATTTTTGAACCACTATATTAGACTATAGAAATTGGGGCCAATGTGCATGTGTGTACTTACAAGTCACTGTTTGTGTCTTATCAGGCCTCTAAAGGTTGATGTGTGACTTTGGGCGATTCCAGCATTGTAGAAATCAAAGGTGAAGGATGGGTGGACTTGAAGTTTCCTTCGGGAAAGGTTCGGACGCTTCATAGAGTTAGACATGTTTCATCAATTTGACGCAATATTATTAGTGGCACAATTTTAGTTAGAGATGGTTTTAGAATATATTGTAAATGTAATAAAGCTATTATTACTCTCCTTCGAGATTCTTTATTTTTTGGCAATGGGTATCTTTGTGATATGGAGAACCTGTTTTAGATTCTTGTTGAACCTGTTTCAAATTTTGTTCAAATTTGAACGATAATAGTTCTTTATGCTTGAATCTTGTATCATCTAATGTTTGGCATGCACATTTGGGACATGTGAATGTTGGCTCAATGAAATGAATGATGAATTGGAATTTAATACCTAAATATGAAATTAACAATCATAAATGTGAAATCTGTGTGCAAGCTAAATTACCTAGGAAACTTTTTCATTCTGTGAACATGAATTTAGAATTATTGGATTTAGTGCATACAAATATCTATGAATTTAATGGTATTGTTACAAGGGATCAAAAACATTATTTTATATCTTTTATTGATGATGCTAGTAGATGTTGTTTTGTCTTTTTTCTTAGAAGTAAAGATGAGGCATTGGATAAAAATTTAAAATTTATAAGAAAGAAGGTGAAACTCAAACTAGCAAAGTACTTAAGTGATTAAGGTCTGATAGGGGAGGAGAGTATACCTCAAATTTGTTTTTGGAATTTTGCCAATTACATGGTATAATTCATGAGGTTACTGCTCTGTATTCACCACAATCTAATGGGATAGATGAACGTAAAAACTGAACCCTTATAGATATGGTAAATTCTTTTCACTAAACCTCAGGTCTACCCAACTTCATGTGGGGGGAAGCTTTGAATACGGCTTGCCATATTCTGAATAGAGTTCCCTACAAACATGTAGAGAGTAGCCTGTTTGAGTTATGGAGAGAAAAAAATCGAGTCTCAAATACCTTCGAGTGTGGGGGTGCCTTGCTAAGGTACTTATCCCTGAACACAAACGGAATAATTTGGGATCAAAAATGGTTGGTCATATTCTTGGGGTATGTAGAGACAAGTTATGCCTACAGATTCTTGATTGTAAAAATCTGATATCTCAGGCATTGAGGTCAATGCAATTGTAGAATTACGTGATGCTACATTCTTTGAGGATGTGTTTCCCATGAAATCTGGTGTGCTCAATGAAGTATCTCAAGATGATTCATTCACCATAGGTTCCATTCTCAAGCATGTGGAAGGGATGACAAATGTGGGGGGTGACTTAGTGAATCTGATGATTCTGAAGAAATAGTTGAACCAAGGAGAAGTAAACAGTCTTGGACATCCAAGGACTTTGGACGTGAGTTTCTCACTTACAATGTTGAGGATGATCAAGCTATGGAATCTCCAAAAGCTATGTTTTGGAAAAAATCCGTTAATGATGAAATCCAATCAATTATCTCGAATGGAACTTGGGAATAGGTGGACTTGCCTCCTGGTTATGTTGTAGTTGGTTGCAAATGGATATGTAAGAAGAAACTTAATGTAGATGGGACAATCAATCATTATAAGGCTAGGTTAGTTGCTAAGGGTTACACACAGAGGGAAGGAATAGATTATTTTGATACCTATTCCCATGTTTCCCGTATGACCACAATCCAAGTGCTTGTAGTATTGGCTTCTATTTATAATCTTTGTATCCATCAGATAGATGTGAAAACCACATTCTTACATGGTGATCTTCAGGAAGAGATATATATGGAACAACCTGAGGGATTTGTTGGTCGTGGGAATGAGTCCAAAGTGTGTACACTTGTTAAGTCAATATATGGAGTGAAACAAGCCCCTAAGAAATGGCATGAGAAGTTTGATTCTGTGATATCATCATTTGGCTTTGTTTCTAATGAATTTGATAAGTGTCTCTATTGTAAAATCACCAATGATGGATTCATTTTATTATGCTTATAGTCGATGATATCTTGCTTTTTGGTTCCGATATGAAAGTAGTAAATGAGACAAAGACATTCTTGTGTAGCAAGTTTGAGATGAAAGATATGGGCATCGCTGATGTGATTTTAGGGCTTAAAATCATAAGGTCTACTGATGGTATAACTCTCTTACTGTCTCACTATGTTGAGAAGATATTGGAGAGGTTTGAGTGCACATCACGTAAACCTATTAAGATTCCATATGATTCATCCAAGGCTTTATTTAAGAATGAGACTGGGGTTCCAGTGTCTCAATTACGATACTCTCAGAGTATCAGAAGTTTAATGTATCTTATGAACTGCACACGTCCAGACATTGCGTTTGTTGTGATCAAGTTAAGTAGATACAGTAGTTGTCCCAACAAGACCCATTGGGAAGCTCTTGATAGAGTTTTGAGGTATATCAAGGGAACTTGTTCCCTTGGGCTGCATTATGGCAAATATCCTTCTATAGTCAAAGGATATAGTGATGCAAGTTGGATTGGTGTCAAATCTAGGAGTAATGGTGTCTCATGATATGTATTCCTATTGGGAGGAGGAGCTGTTTTCTGGAGGTCTAAGAAATAGACCATATTGTCTCGATCTACTTTTGAGGCAGAGTTGTGTGCTTTAGATGAAATTGGATTGGAAGCTGAATGGCTACATGGACTTATGTCCAGTTTACCTATGGTAAAGAAACTGCTTCATGCAATTTCAGTTCATTGTGACAGTACTACAACTATTGCCAAGATAAAGAGTCACAAGTATAATAAAAAAAAATGTAGACACATCCAAGTCATACTCAAGTCTGTAACAGAGTTAGTGTCTAATGGGGTCGTGGTTGTGGACTACGTTAGTACCAAAGAAAATACAGATGATCCTTTCACTAAAGGTCTTACCCTAGCCTTAGTGAAAAAATCCAGGTTGGGGATGGGTCTGAAACTCCTCATTATTCGTAGGAAGTAGCAACTCAACCCAATAGAGTGGAGATCCCACAAATTGGATTCAATGTGGTAATAACAAGATGTCAGGTGAATTGGATGACACTATGTAATTACTTTGATGTTTCATACATCTGTGTGTCTATCCCCTAGGCAACTTGTTAGTGTCATGACTGCAAGTTAGTAAGATATTAGTCTCTGAATGATGTCAAGTCTTAGGACAGGTTGTTAGTAGTACATCTTTGGAGATTCCAACTAAAAGATTGATGTTGTGTAGGCCGCAATAGGAGAATTGGATTGTTCTTTGTTATCAATCATGACATAAAATTTTGTATGCATGGCCTTAATGCATTGTTTTCTTTTCTACCATGTCTTTATTGTATTGTTACCAACCTATACTCTTGTACCCAATATCCAAGTTCAAGACTTTTATTCACCAAGTTCATGTGGGGGTCACAGTTGGATAACTCAGGTAGATTCAAATCGAAAGGTATCTGCTGAAAGCACTGTATGGAGGACTGAATGGTAGAACACATTAAACATTGGACTTTGTGGGGAATTGTTAGATATATGGCTGCTACAACCATGTATATAGCATGGGTTAAGCCCAATGTAGTGCAACTAGTACATGTGAGAGAGGTAGTTTTGTCTCTAGTACAAATGGTAAGGAAGTTTTATCCCATATTGCTCACTCCTAGAACTTTTGTGGTCCTTATATGTATGATCACATGAGACACTAATGTCCAAGGGTCCTAGGAGGAGGGTATACTCACCTCCTTGGTGGGTATGGTGACCACAACACACACGCGCATGTGTGTGCATCACGCCACATCTCACCTCGCCTGGCCGGGCAGGACCGAGCACGGGCTCGAGCTTGTGGCTTGTGGATTGTGGAGAATGTCTTCTGTCTTCTTTTTACACTAGGATACAACTAAGCAATTAATTATTCTTTTAGTGAATTGTTTCCTTCCTATTCGGATTTATTAATCCTAACTGAAAAGTATCTCTTTTGCCAAACTTTTCCGCAATGTGTACAAGAGGTACCGAGTGATCACGTCTTAATAGTAATAGGATTACTGGGGTGTGTAAGGCTATAAGTAGGCATTCAATCATTAGGGTTAAACACATCTTTCGAACACATAACCGTCAGCCGTTCGAGTGTGTGTTTACAAACCCTAAAGCCCGAGTCTCTCTCTGCCGCCGTCACTTCCGTGGTGCTACGTGGAGATCCTCTCCTGGACATATCAAGTTCGTCCATCCTTTCCTTCCAAGGCGCAACCTGTCAGGTGGTGGTTCTTGGGGTTGCTGAGCTGCACTGGTGGTGCGCTGTTTTGTCTTGCAACGTTTCGTCGTCAACACGAGAGGGACATCTCTTCTTGAGGTTCGTACCAGGTCGACAGGGAGAACGACGCCTATACAGTAGGGTTGTAAGGCACTGATTTTTTTAAATATATCACGTTCGTTTCTCAACGAACGACCTGGTTTGATCCTAACTTGATTTACTTTTGTTCTCCTGTATTGATTTATTCTACGTTTTCTTATCTGGATCGCCTAAACTGTTATCTAAATTGCACATGTTGTTGTTGCATGTAACAACGAAATTCAAAATTAACAACACAACATGTGCAGGAATCTTCATAAAATTAAGCACGGAGAGGTAGGGCCGCTAGGGAAAGTCCGCTGGCTGTGTACAGCTGCCCAAACATAAGCTTTAATCCGCTTGGTTTTATAAAACCAGAAGTTTGTTGATTCCAGTATTATATAAATTCAGCAATTACATGAATCCATCTATATCTTATAAATCAAAATATGTCCTAACTGAGGCCACTGAATGCGGGAATAACTCATCCCCTGCGAACGGCTAAGGGCATGTTTGTATTTGATGCTCCAACAAAGTAAAGTTATGTTTAATTTAATTTGAAGAGGTGGAGAAATTGAAAGGACTTCTGCAATTTAAGACAAGTAACAAACGCTGGACGGGCCTCTCTTCTCAAATTGGACGGATGCGTGGAGCCTGCTCGGCCAACGTACTCTCCCACTGATGCGGCATACAAACAAAGGGCGAAGTGCACGATGAATCTTACAGAAGTACAGACAAACCAAATTTAAAGTTTGGTATTGCAGGGATTATCCCTTGACTAACCAGATAGACAAACCAGAAAATCCTTATACAGGAATTATCTAATTGTTACATCCTTGCAAATCTATCTACATACAGCAATCCAAACATATCTTAAGTGAGGCCATTAAACGGTGGGAATCACTTATACCCTCCGGACAATGGGGATGGCGTTCAACACGTACTAACAAAACATGGTGTCAACATCCAAACAGGGTTGATATACGAGTTTTAGCTGCCGTGCCTTGAACGGCGATCAATCTCTATTCTCCCTTGATTCCGACGTATGGAAGAAGGGAATACGCATACATAGTCACTGCGCGCGAAGCTGCTGCTGAGTGTGATCATCAGCATGAAAATTTTAAAAGTAAGCAAGAGACGACATGCACGGGTATGTGGAAAAAAGTGACACGCAGATACGAATCGCTCATCACATGACTAGTTAGCAGAAGCGCCTTGTTTTAGTTGGTTTGCTGGTTGACTTTACTCTTCTCCGTTTGATCCAGTCTCTTGACGGCTGCAACATATCACAGGTAGGCAATGCAACTGCCAAATCTTAGCTCCGGTAGTTTATGGCGGGAATCTTTCTCCCATCTACGGCGAACCAATGACGTTTCCTCGTGTGAACCAGTAGCACCACTTGCAACGGAGACAGCTAGCTTACGCGTTTTGGTCCACTCTTGAATGAGTCCAGATCAGGGTCTGGCCCAGTAACCCAACCGGTGGGCGTCTGGCCTTTCACCATTTGAAATCACCAATCATTAATAGTTGTACACCTTGGACGGAACACTTTATTGACAATCCATGCATTCATTTATTCAAAGCACTAGAAACATAACCACAAAATGCTAGTGCACTATCTAGAATCACTCAAAATCTAACATCACAAGTGCAAGGATAAGTGCTTAGCAAGTAGAGATGGAGACTTAACCGTAAACATCCCACAACGAACCCCATACAAAGGTAGATTAAGAGAAATCAAGACAGAGATGAGAAAAGAAGAAGATCACAGGACGTCAAAGCTTGAGGAAGACGAAGACATCAAACAGAGAGAGAGAGAGAGAGAGAGAGAGAGGTTGGAAGCTTTGACTATTGAATAACCAGTCATCTAAGAAATCATAGCACAACTATCCTTTCTTGATTAAATGTCTTGAAATAGTCCACACCTTCGATTGATTAAATGTCTTGAAATAGGCCACACCTCTTGATAGAGCGCTTTCACAACTATCCTTTCTTCATAGTGATCAAGAGAACCATCTACTAATAGTTGACTTATACACCCCTTTGCTCCAATGACATGTTCTGGTGTTTGTGGAACTAGAGACCATGTTTTATTTGATATTAGGGCATCCAATTCATGTTGCATAGACAAATTTCCATGGTGGAGATTTGAGGTCAGATCTCACACCTTTAGGTGTAGCTTTAGAGGAACTTGTAACCAAATCATGCTTTAGATTCGGCTCAGCAAAGCCAACTTTCTGTCGAGTGACCATAGGGTCAAAATTTGTAAGAAAAGGGCAATGAATTTGTGTCGTTGGTATCGTCTAAGGATGAAGAATGTGCTGAGGTACAAAGCCAATGGGCTGACTTGATTCAAAAGTAATATTATTTCCACTGGGAACATGGACACCAATTATAAAAGTTTGAGTGGGAACTTGAGAAGTAGAGATTACTACTTGATAACACCCATTTTATGGCTATTTATGGCTCATATTCCGTTTTCAAACCTGCCTTCTAAACTATTTTCCTTTCCGTTTTATCATGTTATTGCATAAGAATAAACCACACTATACTCCTAACTCTTTTCCCATCTTTTACAGAGTTTCCCTCGCTTTTTCCACTCAAAATCAGCAAAAAGGCCCGTCGCGACCCACTTACAACGAATCGACCCCTTCACTGGCCACACAACACACCCACTTACCCGTTGCGGTCGCTACTCGATGTGGCAGCAACCTGACACGGGTGTGTCACGCGAGGAGGCATCTGACGAGCGACACGCTACCTACCCGACAGAGAGCTTCTGCCCGCCATGACCAATCAGCCTGATATGGGCATGTCGCGTGCTTCAAGCCACTCACCGAAAGTAGCCGCCCGCCACAGCCGCCCGATACCTTCACAACCTGGCAAGCGATAGCCAAGCCATGTCGAGCGATACACAGATGTCAACCATCCCCGAAGCCATGTGAACAAAGCTGATTGAGGACACATGGCTCCACGAGAACTACAACCTCTTCCAAACTGCGACCTATAAATAGCAGCTATAGGACTCCGATGGGAGGGGTCGGAACCTCATGAAAGCTAACTTTGGAAAGCATATGGAGCTAGTGTGTCGACTTCCAAGGCGTGTCAGGCGATACTAGGTGAGAACACTCCCAACCCGAGAGGGGAGGGAGTGGTTCACTTAGAACCCGTACCGGCAGCTGCAGCAGCCCGATATGACCACGAAGGCCACCCGATGTGTTGGGTTCCTAGATGGGCTCCTGTCTGAGACGACTCGCCCCCTACACCCAATACAAGGAACCCAAGAACCTATGCCATCTCTAACCTGACACGGTATCGAACTCGATACAGACCACTCGTCATGGTGTGTCACCCAAGAGGGCGGTACTCCGACACGACCGTATCGAGTAGGGAGCCTTGACCGATACGCCTGCCCATCACGACATGTTGCCCGACAGGGCTAGCCCCCGACACAGGCTTATCGGGTAGAGCTCCCACCCAGTGTCGGGTTAGTGATACCTTAGGGATCTGCTGCTATATATCGACCTCCTATATCAAGGGGGCCGATACCTATCTTCCCTTTTTACAACAATTTACTTTAGTTTATTATGCATTGTAACTAAAGCCTTTACATATCTATTCTTATGGAATCAGTGGAGTTTAATATCTGTTGTTCTGTGTATGGTTCCTTTTTGTTGGATGATTTCTTTATAGCATCAAAACTCTATCCTGTATGCTTGGATCATGTTTTGACTAGCTATCGAATCGTGTTTCTCGTTTCAAATCCTTCGAGAGAGGGATGTTGTAACTCTAGAGTTCAGTCCGATCCGAGAGTACAAGAGTGCCCATGATCGGGGCCACCCTGATTTTCTTTCCACTCCAACTCATGTCCATTACTCTTGAGAGAGGGTATTGGCACGTAGTTGGAGGTACCCACTTTGAGAGAAGAGAGTACATGAAGTTTTCCGCTACCTCTTGTGATGACTAAGTCTTCTTCCTTCGTGCTTTACCTTAACGATAGTTTTATCTCCCTGGATTCTGTTTTACAAAACCTTTATAAAAACCTCTTAACCCAAAACTTAAATCTTTCTTGTAACTCCTTTTGGAGATAGGATTTTCTATTTGATTCTTTGTGATTCTTTTATGTGACATACAACCTTTCCTTGCACCCCTCTTTTTTGAAGTGCTTAGACAAGCGAAATCCAAGTTCTGAAGCACCATTCTTCTTTTCCCGGTGTTCGACCCTGTGCTAGTTGCAGGTGTCTTGAACATTCAGGTACTATAAATTATAAAAGTCTGATAAACTAGGCATGTCTCCATCTTTTGGACCCACGTTTAAGGCTCGTCAACGTTTTGGCTCTGTTGCCGAGTATAGGCAATGAAAACTGTTCTACAAACTTGAGTTTTGTTTGCACTTTGCCAAACACTTGTACACTTGTATATAACACTACAACTATTTACTATACATAGCATACACTGCACTTACCTTACACAACATGCTGATACTTCTTTCATTCTTCTTTCTTTTTAGGTGCTTTCTACTCTCTTCCAGGCCACTCTTGCCTTAGCAAGACATGACCAATCAACCTCCTGTGGCTCCCTCTCTCTGATCGTTCCACCAAGTTGGGGTGAATGAAGAGAGAAACCCAGTTTTGACACAACCTCTGAACATCGCGAACTTCGAGCTGAAGCCTTCTTTTCTCCAGCTCCTACAACACAATAAGTTCAGCGGGAACTCCTATGAGGAGAACCCGTACAACCATCTAATGACATTCAAGCAGACATACACCACCTTTAAGATCAAAAGAGTCCCTTTGACGCACATCTACATCCAGTGCTTCTCGTTCTCTTTGAGGGATAAGGCACTAGAATGGTACACCAGCCTACAGTATGGGAACATTCCCGACTGGGACCATCTTGCCGATGCTTTTATCTCTAAGTTATTACCCATCGAGAGAACTATCAAATGCCAAAACAAGATCACGAGGTACTCTCAGAAGCCTTCAGAAAATCTTCACGAGACTTGGGAGAGATTTCTGAGTTATCAGCGTGAGTGTCTGCACCATGGTTTCTCTGAACCATAGCTAATCACCACGGTCTACAACGGGGTGTGTCCTGCTAAAAGGAAGTCTTTGAACACTGCAGCTGGCAGTGACTTCTAGGGAATGAGTTCCCTAAGGGCCCGATAGATCATTGAAAACATGGCCACAAACCAACAAGATAGCGAATATGACCGCAAGTCAATGAGCCATACCACTCCTGGAGAGTCCATAGCAATGGAAGCTCTCGCAGTGAAGCTTGACAAGATTGTGACTGATGTTCAGACTCTTAAAGAGCAAGGATACAAGGGAAAAGTTCGGAAAGAGGCCGTAAGAAGCTGTGTAACCTATGGAGAACCTGACCACACGCCGAAATTCTATCCTCACACTACACCCGAAGAGGATCTTGATGAGAATAGTACTGAGAATGTGAGTTTTGTTTAGTATCGAAGGGCCGATCACCCCAATTTTTCTTATGGAAACACTAGTGCTGTAGAAAACTCTCACCAGTTGGTAGGTGGGAATCCTTTGGGAGGACCATCAAATCAGCAACGACAGGTGAGGTTTCAGCAACAAAGAACTTGTCAACAGAACCAACAACAAAGAACTTATCAACAGAACCAGAAACAAAGGCCATCTATGATGACATAGCTTATGTCCTTTGCCAAGAAGCAGAACGACGTCTATGAGAAAATGCATAAGAGTTATGTGGACAACACCGCTCTTTTGAAGTTAATGCAACAATAGATGGGGGCCCAGATTGGGGAGCTCCAGTAACACAATAAACATATCTATCAATAGCTGGCGAGTCTCGCCCAAACCATCAACCATCAGGTAGGGCGTTTTCCCTCAAGTACTGAAGCCAATCCACGATGCCACGAAACTACAAAGATGGCCATTTTGAGGTTGGGGACAGTTGTACCACCAGCCGTTGAAAAGACAACAACGTCATTAACAACACCTGGCGAGGAAGTTGGCACCGAGGTCATTGAGAAAGAAGTTCCACAGAAGTTAAGGAAGGAAGCTAAAGATATCTTGTATGAAGAGTGCCCGAATAGGTATGCACCCCGCATACCCTTCCCTCATAAGCTAGTGAAAGCCCAGATAAAGAAGAGGTACGAAAAGTTTATGGCAGCAATTAAGAAGTTGCATGTCGACGTCCCGTTCTTTGATGCCATCGAAGAAATGCCCACCTATGCTAAGTTCCTAAAGGATCTGATAACTAGGAAGAAAAGAGGAGAAGATATAGAGACTGTGAAGCTTGCCAACATGTCCAATTCTTTTGTTATGACTAGTACACCCTCGAAGAAGAAGGACCCAGGGGCCTTTGTGATCCCTTTCCAAGTTGGGGATAACGTCACCCAAAAAGGTCTACCTGACCTAGGGGCCAACATCAGTTTGATGCCTTTGTCCCTTGCCAAAAGAGTTGGGCTCACCGATATGGTGAGAACTAACATGAGGATACAACTGGCGGATCATACCTTTACAAGGCCAGTTGGGGTTGTTGAAGGCGTACCCATCTGCATGGGGCGATTCTTTATCCCTTGTGATATCGTCTTGATCGATACAATTGAAGATCCTAGCTGCCCCATCATTTTTGGGTTACCTTTCCTTGCAACCAGCTGAGCTCTAATCGATGTCGAGGTGGGAATGATTACAATCTGTGTTGGAAGAGAGCACATCGATTTCAACATTAGTGACTGTATGAAGCCCCCCTCGTTCTTTGAATCCTCCTACTTTGTCGAGAGTTATCAATAGTTGTGCGACAAGGTATAGGAAGACAAAGCCCTGGTGGACCCACTCATGTGCGCCTTAATTGGCAAGTCACGAGAGATTGATGATCCTGAGGTCATGGAATTGCTAGCCTATTTAGATGTTGAAGACACAACCGAGGATGAGGATCCTGTCGAGACAGTCATGTATGCCGCTCTCCGAGAAGACCCAGCTAGAGAACAGATGAAGGAAGTTCTGCCAGAGTTGAAGGTCTTACCGAAAGGTCTTGAGTACCATTTTCTAGATCAAGAAGGAGTGTACCTGGTAATTATCAATTCAAGTTTAATTGATTGCCAAAAGGATCAGCTGCTGGAAGAATTAAGGCTGAGGAGGAAAGCCTTAGGTTACTCACTCAGAGATTTGAAGGGGATAAGCCCCTCTTTGTGCATGCATAAAGTTCATCTGGAGGAGGACTCAAGGCCGTACGCCCAACCTCAGAGAAAGCTGAATGAGAAGCTTCGAGAAGTCGTGAGCAAGGAAGTAGTTAAGCTTTGAGATGCCAGAATTATCTATGCTATTAGCGACAGTAGGTAGGTAAACCCGATCCAAGTTGTCCCGTAGAAGGGAGGAATGACGTTAGTCAGAGGAGATGATGGAGTAGAGGTGGCTACTAAGATGGTTACCAGATGGCAGATGTGTACAGATTATAGGAAGCTTAACACCGCCACCCGCAAGGACCATTTCCCTCTCCCGTTCATTGATCAGATGCTGGAACGTCTGGCTCATCATTCTTATTTCTATTGGCTGGATGGCTATTCAGGTTTCTATCAGATCCCCATCCACCCTGATGACCAGGATAAAATGACTTTCACTTGTATCTACGGAACCTTCACTTTTAGAAGAATGTCCTTAGGGCTATGTAACACACCTGCCACCTTCCAAAGATGCATGAATGCTATATTCACTAACCTGCTAGAGGATAAGATGGAAGTTTTCATGGATGACTTCAGTGTATACGACAACTCATTCGACAATTTCCTGAGCAATTTGTCTCTAGTGATGAGACATTGTGAGGAGCAGAGTCTCACCCTGAACTGGGAGAAATGTCATTTTATGGTTCAAGAAGGTATAGTTCTGGGGCACAAGGTGTCCAAAAAAGGAATCGAGGTTGGCCCCTCCAAGATTGAGGCTATTGCTAAGCTCCCTCTGCCAACTTCAGTTATCGGTATACGAAGTTTTCTAGGTCATGCCAGATACTATCAGTAGTTCATAAAGGATTTCTCTAAGATAGTGAATCCCCTTTCTAACCTTCTGGTGAAAGATGTGAAGTTTGACGTCACGAATGAGTGCATGAAGGCCTTCTCGACCCTAAAAGATGTGTTAGTATCTGCACCCATTCTCCAATCCCCTGATTGGAATCTCCCTTTCAAACTGATGTGCGATGCTAGTGACTTCGCCATCGAGGCAGTCTAAGGGCAAAAGAAGGAAAAGAAACATCATGTCATCTTCTTTGCAAGTAAGACCCTAGATGAGGCATAGAATAATTACACGACAACTGAAAAAGTGATGCTAGTCGTCGTGTACGCTTTCGATAAGTTCAGATCCTACGTCGTGGGTTCCAAGGTAATAGTCCACACCGACCCCGGGGCGATAAAATATCTGATGCATAAGAAGGATACAAAGCCCAGGCTGTTACGATGGGCGCTGTTGATACAAGAATTTAACCATGAAATAAAGGACAAGAAAAGATTAGAGAATGTGGTCGGTGACCATCTCTCTAGAATTAGGGGGGAAGATGATCACCCACTACCTGTCAATGGTAACTATCCTGACGAATCCATCTACATAGCCCAGTCAACCGACCCTGAGGAGCCATGGTATGTAGATTTTTGCAACTATCTAGCATGTGAGAGGATTCCCCCAGATTTGACTTACAATCAGAAGAAGAAATTCTTTGCTGATTTGAAGAACTATTATTGGGACGACCCTTTACTGTTCAGGCATTGCACTAATGGCTTGTACAGAAGATGTATCCCAGAAGAAGAAGCCCCCAAAATCCTCTTTGAGTGTCACTCCTCCCCTTATGGAGGGCACTTGGGTGGTGAAAGGACTTTTGTTAAGGTCCTCCAGTTGGGCTTTTACTTGCCAACCTTGTTTAAAGATGCTCATGCTTTTCTAAGATCTTGCAACGAGTGCCAGCGAATGGGGAATATTGATAAATGTATATTTATCCCTTTTATTTATATATTCTTGATATTTGTTTAGGATTATTTTGTTATTTATTCTCTTTGTTTCATAATTAATTGTGTTATTTTATATTTTTCTCTTTAATTGGAGTTTTAATTCTATTTTCTTGGGTTTTGTAGGAAAATTACACAATTTGCAGCAGTCCTGAAATTCATATATACCCTCCACAAAAAGTGACATAACTCTTGCATTCGAACTCCAAATTGAGTGTACAAGTATTCATTTGAAAGGGAATTTAATTTACTAAAATAAAATCCTATTATTTGGACCGCTTTTGTGCTTTTCACGGGAGATAAATATGTTCAAAATCGCTGCTGTGAGAATCTGCATTAAAGGGAGTTACATGGTCAAGATAATTAAAGACAACCAACTTTCGATTTGACCAGATCCAGAATATTTAAAAATTGTTCTCCCTCTATTTTCCCCCCTCTTTTGAGGGCATCCTACCCCCTCCCCTTCCTATAAAAGGAGAGACTCTTCACTTGTAAAAGCATTCCATTCTTCATTCCATTTCATCCAATTTTTAGTTGTAGACCACATCTTGTATAATGTTGGATCTCATTTTAGTTTGCATTTCTCCTGGTCTTATTATTGCTGAGTAAATCTCTCTGGGGAATGGGAGTAGCCCCTTAGCCCAGTTCTATTCAATATAATCGATTATATTCCTCCATCGAACAAATGTCTTCTCTCTATTTATGTGTGGTTATTTGGATGATATGATATATTCTTATAGAGTGATATGATCGTCGATCCCTGATAACATCAGTTTTTGTGACGTTTTTGCCCTTTATTTTGTTATCAAAACTGCCCTTTTTCTGCTATTTTCCTCTATTTTATTAGCATTTTCGCAATAATTGGCCAAGCAATGCTCTTACTCCGATTTTCCTATCTTTTACAGAATTTTCCTCGCTTTTGTGCAATAAGGCCGATTCCGGCCCATGAATAAGTCCAGACCCGTCTCGGCCTCCCTGACGCCCGATACAACCTCTGCCTGACATGGGTTGGGTGACACAAAGATGCTCGACAAGGAGATGCCGCGCGACAGGAACGTGCCGGCCGACACACCTTATACCCGACAGGGAGCCAAAGCTGCCTCGACGACCCAGCTCATCGGGCGACACAGCCACCCACCGATAGGCGTGCCGCCCGCCACGTGACCAATAGCCAGCACCTTGCGCCGAGAAATGCTTGTATCGGCCGTCCATATCCATCGACCGGCGTACAAGGGAGCTACGTGGCGCTTCGAGCACCATGTCTTCCCACCAACCAGCTGACTATAAATAGCAGCTACAGGGAGCCGAAAAGACGGCTCGCACGGCTCGCACAGCTCACACAGCCGGAATAGTTCGCATTCAGACAACTGACAGTTAGACAGTTGAGAGCTTGAGCAAGGAAACTCTGAGAGCACCCGTATCATGCCCCAGTGTTCGTCTCGGGCGACACTAGGTGAGCTTATCCTCATCCCGAGAGGGAGGGGACATTTCACTTAGGACCGTCCCGGGCGACACTGCGGGCCGATATCGGCCGACATCATTGCCCGACACAAGTGACCGACATCAATAATGCTTAGCTCTTATCCCGTCACGATATCAACCCGATACACTTAGTCTATCGAACATGCCGCCCGAGAGGATGTGTCGTCCGACATGAGCGTATCGGCCAGAGCCCTTGACCGATGCAGTCGCCAGTCGGCGCATGCCGCCCGAGAGGGTGTGTTGCCCGACACATCTGTATCGGGCTAGGCCTCTGACCGATATCGAGTAGGAGAGCTACAACACCCTGTCGCCATTCTACATCAAGGAGGCGACACCTGTCTTTTAATTTTGTTATTTAACTCTTTGTTTATGCAATGAATTAAGACCTTTAAATGTTTATGGAAATGGAAAGATTCAATTACTTGTTGCTCTATGCTTGGTGTACAATGTTGGATGACTGCTCTGTTTAATATCCGAACCCTAGCTTGCATGATTTGGATCGCGTTTCGATTAGCTACCGAACCATTTTCCTATCGCAACAACTTCGAGAGTTGTGTTGTGGCTCTAGCGTTTGGTCCGATTCTGGAATATGAGAGTGCCTGGAACGGAGCTGTTTTCTGTAACATTCCACTCTAACTGAAGCCCAGCAACCTCGAGAGGGGTGTTGATGTAGAGGTTAGAGGTACCCGCTCTGAGAGGAGGGGTGCAGGGTGTTACCGCTACCACTTGTTTTACTACAGTCTTATCCTCCGAACCTTGCCTGAGCTCTAGTCTTTATCTTTCTGCTTCTGTTGCATGAAAACCCCTAAAAACTGCTAAATGACTAAAACCTTAAATCTCTCTTGTAGCTCCATTTGGAGATAGTTTTCTTGTTTATTTCATGACATCTTACCGTTCCCTTTCGGGAATTTATATCTCTTTATACCTACCGGAGTGTAGCGTGTCGATTTATGGTTCTCAACACTATCCCCTTGTCCCTGTGTTCGACCCCGTATGACTACTTTGACCCCGTGAGCAAAGTTGCGGGGGCCTAGAAGGATTCAGGTTTATAAATGTAAAAGCTCGACTACCTCAAATCCGCCTCCAATTTTGGACGCGCGATTTAGGCCGGTCAATCCCTGTAAGAACAAAACAATAGTTCCTTAATTGTGATTATCACCTTTTCATCTTTTTAATCTTATTCTTGTTATAATCCTTGGTGAAGCGACCACCTAAGCCTTGTGTTTGAAAGTCAGTCTGAATTCACATGCTTTATGATACGACCGTGGATAATGGCATGTTGGATGGTTGGGCAATGATCCGTGAATGCCGGGACCAACGGGTTCACGCGAAGTCTGACCCTTGTGAGTTTGTCTGTAAGGACATGTAACCACAAAGTCCTGATTTGATCCTTGGAGTTTAGAATTTTATTAGTTGAATAAGAACGTGGTTTTGGTGGTGATCTTCCGGACCCCAGATCTCTAATTCTTGATTAGTTAAACTTTATTTCAGCACTTTTATTTTTGTTCTTAGTATTAACAACTCTCTCAAATCGAGATTTAATTCTTGTACTTGCGATCAGATTTGGATTTCGACTTTTCTTTTCCTTCGTCCCTTGAATCGATACCTATCTATACTAAGGTGACTTGTTGTTCACAATAAGTTGACAACCGGGTTAGAAGATTAAAATCTAGGACTTTTCCTAGTAATTGTTGGGTGTACAACAACACACATCAATTTGGCACCGTTGTGGGGATGGCACAATTGTTTTTTAGATCTGGTTGCCTGTATATCTTGTATAATCCTTATTCATATTCTCTAACTTTCATAACTTTAGTCATTTTTATAATTTCTCTTAGATTTTTGTAATTTCTTTTTACCTTCCGAGAACAATTCCGAAAGTGTATCTCCTCTTTCTGCTGAGTTTCCATTCCAACAATACTGCTTTCTAGTTACTTTTTTTGTAATTTTAGTTTATTTCATAATTTTTTTTAGATTTATAATTTTTTTTCTCTGTGTAATTTTTGACTAACCTTTTATCTCACAATATTTCTTCTCTCGTTCGTTGATTGACATATCTTTCAGAAACTTTTCTTTTCAAATGGAGTGGGCATCCCAATATCCCCCACAATGTTATTATTGTGGTTTTTACCACCATGCATCTCTTGCCTGTCTGACTCTACCCCATGCTTATAATAGCACCCCTTTTAATGGCGAGCCCTTCATCCTGGTGGGTACAATGTGAATCCAATTTTTTCAGAGAACCATTATGGGGAACCTTGCTATCCATATTCTAATGGGGGATATGATCAACAAAATTGTGTGGGGTGTAACCAGTAAAACCTTGGGGGTTATGGGCATGTTTATGAAACCCAATGTAATCTTCAACAAGAAGAGAGACTTAGGTCCCTAGAGAAGATAGCAATAGAAGGAGAAATAAAACTAAAATCCAGCCAAGCCTTCTTAACTGCCCCGCTAGAAGCCCAAACCCAAAATATAGATTGTTAAAATATGTTTCCTCATGATTTGGTGACATCTTATAATATTGAATTTTCCTACCAAGATGGACGCAATGGAAATTACAATCCACCATCTTCTCGAGATTATTATGAGGAGCAGTGCCACCCAAAACAATATGAGGAGTACTATGGCCAAGGACACTATGGGGAGTGTGGTGAGGATGACCAAAATGTTGGGGTGTATAAATCCTATGGTGAAATGCAAATTAATCTTGAAACGGAAGAGAGACTTAAGGCCCTAGAAAAGATGGTAGCAGAAGGACAAGCAAAACTTGAATCCAGTCAAGCCATGTTAGCTACCTTACTAGAGGATCAATCACAAACTCCCCCTATAGAGCTTGAGGAACACAAGATGGTTCTTCCTGAAGAAGATGATGATGATCCTTATTTTGTGTCATATATGTCAGATCCTGAAGAAATATAACAAACCATGGAGCCATATTTTGTGTGTGATGAAGATGTTGGTATCCCTGTCTTTCCTTTAGAGACTCTATTACTTGAATATGAAATCTCAAAGAAGGAGAGTCATTCTAAAGATCCAACAACTCCTCCCATACTCAACATAAATATGAATGATACCATAGACCAATACCCTTCTTTTGAGTCTATTTTGGATAATGAGCATCTAATCCCCTTTATGATTCTTCCCAAGCCATCACAACCAATTTCCATCCCATACATGGCTGATCTAGAAGGGGAGATACCACCATTGGAAGAAGCCCACACACCCCCTTCTGTTGTTTGCAAGGAAGGCATCATCATCCCTCCTAAATACTTAGGGAACCCTTGTACAAAAGTATTAGAGACATATGTTATATCAACAATGAAACTTACCAAACCCAATGTTGATGGCATTAATGTTAAGGAGAAACAAAACACTTTTGTAAATGATTTTAAATTATTTTTGTATTAGAATCAATTCTCCCATATGTAGGTCATCATGATGGTGGAAAACCTGAACTAGATCCTCCCCCTGACTCAGTTCATCATGCTCTACTGGCATTACTGGTCGGGTACCCTCCAACCTCCCCAAATCCACATCCATCTTCAACACTTGCCTTGCTATCGAAGGAAGATCTACAGATATTATTTGAGGGAATGTGAGGTGAAAGAAAATATGAGCACCCCACTAAGCTTCTACAATTACCCAATCATAGGGTACATTATGAAGCTCCTCAGATAAAGGTCCCAGCCCTCATACACATCCCCTTTAGCTGGACGTTTTTTGAGCTACCTGGGCCACCTGGACATCCTCACTCTTCTCTTCCCTCCATCTCGGGTTTTGATTTTTCTCAGGACGAGCAAAAATTTAAGTCCAGGGTGGAGGTGGGTGGTATGTTTCTATTCCACCCCCTTATTGTTTTTATTCTCGCATTATTTCTACCTTTTTTTCCACATATAGTTGCTTTGTTCATGGCCATTATCTAGTCAGCCATGTTTTTATTTCTTTTGTTGCAAAATGGCCTTTATCTAGTCGGCTAATATGAATAGATGTTTATCATTGTACCCCTTTGAGTTTAGTAAATCTTTTGCAAAAAATTGTTACAAATTGCCATGTCTGAAACCACCATGTCACCTAGGATCCCAAAATAGCATCACTCCTTGGAAAAGTTGGCAAGCCGTATGGAATCAATCAAAACCAAACACAAATTTTCTCTATTTTTAAACATTGATTAACTTGATATAAATCTTGTATAATGTGATTGACATGAATGCTCTTTCTGATGTAATGACACCTTAAAAAAAAAGGAGAAAATAAATATGTGAAGTTATAGGCACAAGGACACCTTTTGTTTCCCCCTTATTTTCTCTCTAAAAAAGAGAAGTAAAGAATCACCACCAGACAAAAATCAAGTCCGGGGTGGCATGCTTTCCATAAAAAAAATTCCATACCCCACAAAGGGGTGTACCATCAAAAGATACCAAAATTGCACATGAAAAAAATTATAACCAATGTAGCCAAAACTCCACAAATCTAAATCCCAAGTCGAATTGAGGAGGGATAAAAAAAATTCATCACTTCCTTCTTTGTTTTCACACCCCCTAATTTCATCTTGTTCTTATGAAACAACTCACAAAAAAAATACATTTATAAAAATGAGAGCGTCAAAGAAAAAGTAAGATGAAACATGTTTTTCTACAAAATCTTGATTTAGAACCAAGATATGATATTTGTTTTTAATAGGGAATATAGAATTTTGTGTTTTCTGGTTTTAGGAGATTGGGTTGCTTGGCCAAATTTGGAGGTAAGGAATAAAGTGATGTTATAAGGGTGAGGATAGACATGTTGTTAGTATATATTTGGAATAATTTGTGATTTGTTTTGTTTGAGGACAAACAAAGATTCAAGTCTGGGGTATTTTGATAAATGTATATTTATCCCTTTTATTTATATATTTTTAATATTTGTTTAGGATTATTTTGTTATTTATTCTCTTAGTTTCATAATTAATTGTGTTATTTTATATTTTTCTCATTAATTGGAGTTTTAATTCTATTTTCTTGGGTTTTGTAGGAAAATTACACAATTTGCAGCAGTCCTGAAATTCATATATACCCTCCACTAAAAGTGACATAACTCTTGCATTCGAACTCCAAATTTGAGTGTACAAGTATTCATTGGAAAAAGAATTTAATTTACTAAAATAAAATCCTATTATTTGGACCACCTTTGTGCTTCTCGTGGGAAATAAATATGTTCAAAATCTCTGCTGTGAGAATCTGCATTAAAGGGAGTTACATGGTCAAGATAATTAAAGACAACCAACTTTCGATTTGACCAGATCCAGAAAATTTAAAAATTGGTATCCCTCTCTTTTTTACCCTCTTTTGAGGGAAGCCTACCCCCTCCCCTTCCTATAAAAGGAGGGACTCTTCACTTGTAAAAGTATTCTATTCTTCATTCCATTTCATCCAATTTTCAGTTATAGACCACATCTTGTATAATGTTGGATCTCATTTTAGTTTGCATTTCTTCTGGTCTTGTTAAGTCTGAGTAAATCTCTTTGGGGAATGGGACTAGCCCCTTGGCCCGGTTCTATTCAATATAATCAATTATATTCCTCCATCAAACAAATGTCTTCTCTCTATTTATGTGTGGTTATTTGGATAATCTGATATATTCTTATTGAGTGATATGACCGTGGACCTCTGTTAGAACAAAATAATAGTCCCTTAATTACAATTATCATATTTTCATCTTTTTAATCTTGTTCTTATTATAATCCTTGGTGATGCGACCACCTGAGCCTTGGGTTTGAACGCCAGTCTGAATTCACATGCTTTTTGATATGACTATGGATAATGACATGTTGGACGGTTGGGCAATGATCCATAAACGTCGGGACCAACTGGTTCATGGGAAGTCTGACCCTTGTGAGTTTGTCCATAAGGACATGTAACCACAAAGTCCTGATTTGATCCTTGGAGTTTAGAATTTGACTAGTTGAATAAGAACTTGGTTTTGATGGTGATCTTCCGGACCCTAGATCTCTACTTCTTGATTAGTAAACTTTATTTCAACACTTTTATTTTTGTTCTTAGTATTAACAACTCTCTCAAATCGGGATTTAATTCTGGTACTTGTGATCAGATTTGGATTTTGACTTTTCTTTTCCGCCATCCCTTGGATTGATACCTATCTATACTAAGTTGACTTGTTGTTCACAATAAGTTGACAACCAGGTTAGAAGGTTAAACTCTAGGACTTTTCCTAGTAATTGTTGTGCGTACAACGACACACATCAAATGGCTCCCGCCGCAATGAGATGCCACTCTCATATTGGATTAAAGTTGAGATTTTGATGTGTGGGGCATTGACTACATGGGCCCTTTTCCCCCTTCTTTTGGCTTCAAATATATTCTTGTCACTGTCGACTATGTCTCCAAGTCAGTGGAAGCAGTCCCTACCATGACTTGTGATGCCAAGGCAGTAATCATACTTTTTACCAAGATTATCTTTCCGAGGTTTGGAGTCCCGAGGACTGTCATTAGTGATGGCGGCTCTCACTTGACGAAAAAATAGTTTGAATCGCTGCTACACAAGTATGGTGTCTGCCACAAGGTTGCAATGCCATATCATCCCTAGACATCAAGACAGGGTGAAGTCTCCAATCGACATATAAAGCAGATTTTAGAAAAGACAGTTGGCAAATCCCGCAAGGACTGGTTAGCTAAGTTGGATGAAGCTTTGTGGGCATATCGAACTGCTTTTAAGACGCCATTGGGTACCACACCTTACCGCCTGATTTACGAAAAAGCCTGCCATCTTACCTTTGAACTGGAGCATAAGGCATCCTACGCGGTCGAATGCCTCAATATGGACCAGACGCTAGCCGGAAAGAAAATGTTTCTTCAGCTCCAAGAACTTGAAGAGTTGAGACTTCATGCTTATGAAAATGCCAGGATTTACAAGCAAAGGACCAAGATTTGGCACGATGCCCATATGAAGAAAAAGAATGTCAGCGAAGGTGATAAAGTTTTATTATTTAAGTCCTCTATCCGCCTTTTTCTAGGAAAATTACAGAGCATATGGTCTGGACCCTTCATTGTGGCAAAGATAGACCCATCTAGGATGATGGAGTTATATGATAAAGATGATCCATCAAAAGTCTTCCTAGTGAATGGGCATAGAGTGAAGAGGTTCTATGAAGACAAAGCGTTCATGAGAAGAATAGAGATAAACCTACAGAATGCTGAAACGATGACCAACGGAGCAGAGTAGCATGGTTTGAAGCTATCAAGCTGACGACGCAAACTATAACGCTCCTCGGGAGGCAGCCCGAGTCTTTAGTTTTCCTAGTATAGGACGTTATTTCCTTTCCTGTACATCATGAACATTATCATTATAATAAGGCCCGGGTCAGTGCATGCACCACGTACATAGACTCTCTCGTTTTATGGGCCACCGACTTAGTTTTATAGCCTTGATGAGTAATACTTTTTGAGGCTGGAAGTTTTCCCTTTAGGCCAATGATGTTTTACCCATCAATGTTTTTCCTTTCTTTAGCTTTAGTTTTTCTATTCTTGCCTTGCTTTGTTTCCCCTCTTTTAGTTCTGTATCGGGCATGCATAGTTGAGCTTCCCAATACCCCACTTTTTGATCATGCCGGCCATCCTCTTTAAGCACGCCCAACAAGACTTTTGCACCTGTGTCAGGTAACGCATCGCCCAGGCTTGTATCGGGCAACACACCCCGTGCCGCGCGACACGCGCCAACCCTTATCGGGCATCGTTATCGGGCAGCGAATGTTAACATTGGAATCGTGTCGCGCGATACACCAAGCTTGCACGATGTGCCTTACCGCCCTGATCGAGTCATGCTTAGGAAGCCAAATCGACCCTTGACGTGACCGATTAGACTGATTTTACTGTGTCTCAGGAACGATTTGCCTCCTAGTGCGACACATGCCCTTACATTTACCGGATTTACCCCCGCTCACGTCGGCTATATATAGTAACTTCAGTTAACCTTGTCAGGCACTTGCATTTACTTTTTACCTACTCCCGTATCGTGAAAACTCACATTTACTCCAGCTCTCATGTCGGCCAGTTCCTTCACGATACCCATATCGTGCACCAGCCTTCCACCCGATACAGGTATAACATGATATGCCTATCGCACAGACAAATCTGTATCACGTGACACACCACATCGGGTGATACACCGTATCACGCAACACTAGTGTCGAGTTTCCCTTAGCTTTTGATTGTATCGGGTGACACGACCGTATCGGGCAGTCAGTTTCAGATCCGGAGATGTGTCTGTTTCTGCCGCGTGATATGTAACCAATTTGAATCATATCGACTTTTGAACCTCCTCCAGGCGACACGAGTATCCCGCGACACACCCGTATCAGACATCCATATTGGGCATATGTACCGAGCAAGCATTGTTTGTTAACGCTTCACGATATTGGCCAGCTATATCGGCCAAATCCTATCGGGCAATAAGACACGTTTACTACCTGATATCGACTTGCTTGTGCCGAGATTTGTTTAGTCTTAATATCAGTTTTTCATGCATCACCTACCTTGTATCGGGCGACATGACCCTGCTGCCCAATATCGGGTAAGGTGACCCATTCAGTAAATTTATTACTTACTATACTTTTATTTGATAATTACAAAAATGGCCTGCACCAAGCAAACAGTCGTCCACGTAGACGAGCAAGGCTGGAGGATCAACCCCCAGGCCACAGCCGAAGCCACTACAGCCGGGAAGAAGCACCCGAACCCTGACGCAGTGAGACCATCCAAAGCCGAGAAGCGGCCCAGGATAGAAGAAGCAACAACCTCAACAACAGTCTCAACCACGGCGGCCGAGTTGGAGCCTCTGGATCACTCATCAGGCAAGTTCATGCTCTGAGACGACGAGCAAAGGCGGCGGTACGCAGAGTTGGCAGCCAAAGTCTACAGGCCCAGGCATTTCTACCACCAGTCATCCTTTTACCAGATAGGCATTTTTGACAGGTTGGAAAATGTCTTAGCGGCTTTCGGGCTGAGGAAGATATGCTTCAGCCACTCCACCTTTTACACAGAACTCACGAAGGAGTTCATTTCGTCCCTCTGCCTGGTGCAGAATAGACCAGAAGAAGTCGAAAGATTCAGCTGGGCAGACAGACTACAAGGAAAACTATATAACACTGAGCATGACATATCTGAAAAGTTGCTCAACGAGATCTTCTCCTCCAACAAAGTAGAAAAAGAACTAATAAAAAATGGTGTCAGAATCACCGAAGGTGATAGGTTCAACCCGATTGCGCTCTAGAGGAAGCTGATCAACGAGTCAACGTTCAATCCGGGAAGAAAGGGAGTAGGCAGTGCACTCCTATTTCTAGAGGATAGTGCACAAGATCATTGCGTGCCTGCTCTTCAACAAGTACAAGTCCAGCAACCTCTACACTGAAGAGCTCCACCTCATGTGGCACATAATGGAGGGACACACGATCAACTTGGGGCGATTCCTCCTCAACTGTCTTCATCTAGTAAAGGACGCCACCAAGGACTACATCATGGGAGGACTGGTGAATCTGATCACGACAGTGTTAGGATACCCCAAAGAGCCGCATAGCTTATCGAGGATAGGAGGTGATGACAAGATCGACCTCAAATTCCTAACGAGGGCTAGCATCCAAGAAGGAGGGTCACTGCTACTTCTATAAGTTCGCAAGGACGAACATGTTGGTATGTATGCCCTGAGAGCCAATCATGGGATGATTGGTGGGATACATTAAGATTGATTTGATAAACATCAAAGGCAAGCTTCCAATTCTTTCTAGTTCAGTCATATGAGATAGTGATAGAACAGATTGAATGTCTAGAGAATGACAGTACTCAATGACGTATGCTTTCAGGTTAAGGACCTGAACGATGAGATCATATGGATGCTAAGAGTTTGTACATTCTTGTTATGTCCCTAGTCGGATGTCATTGTGGAAGGTAGATAGACAACAATGACACACAAGACTAGATTGTGGTGTTGGTTGATGACAGAATCTCATTAGTCATGATATAGAGATATCAAACCAAACACATAGGTACTTGTTAGAGAACAAGTGTACCAGATAGACCCACCGTGAGCTTGACACATAGAACCATGACATGGTAGTCACAGTCAGTACTCACAGTGATGGTGGTGAGTGTGATTCTTTGACTTGAAATCACTACACTCAACACATGTCATTGGGCACACTTTGACATCATCAAACGCAGTCCTGAAACATGGGTTGTTATAAAGGTGATGATTGGGTGGCTTTGACACATGGGGCTTTTGAGGAGTGAGTGATAGATATGGGATTTGTCCCTCCTGAGGGAGTTTGATATCCAAGGCCACTTGATGAGTAGGATTGAAATAGGTGTGCGCACGCATGTGTGAATCAGTATGTGATATTGATGTCATACATATCTCTTCCAATCTACTCTGAGATCAAGAAAGTGAATGAACGTTGACAGGATGACTGTTCCATGCCTCGAGTTCAATTGGGATATCAATGACAAATGAATTATACATTCACTGTAACACCATTCATGGATTGTTGGATTGAAAGTTGTTCTCCAACTTTCTACTTTCACTTGGGTAGCACTGATGTGTGACTAGGCACCGCTCTTTGCTTGTTAAGTCATAAGTGTTATGGACTTTCACTGCCAATGTGAAATGGACCTGTAGGGTCACACACAGAGGATTTTACCTGGAAGAGGAGTTTTGACCACAAACAATGTTTAGATTGATTACTAAAGGAGTTTAGTAGTTCAATGAAACACTCAATTAATTGATAGCTCAATATCATAATGATCAAGGTGTTGGACACATTGATTGGAGTATCAGATTGATTGAAACTGCAATTGACTGATTCTACACAATCTGCACTCCCAACCGATCGACTCATGTGATGAACTGATCGGCTGAGCTTGGTGAACCGATCAGCTCTGGTGGTGAGTCGATCAGCTCATGGACAGGGTGAAACGATTGCTTCAAGTGTTGAAACAATCTGTTCAACTGGTGCAACCAAGCAAGTTGGGAAAGTCAGGTTGGTGAGAAATTTCTTTTCGTTTCACTTTCCCAATTTGATTGGAACAAGGATTGGTATTTGATACCAATTAGAAATAAAAGAAGGAAAGTCAATCGGGAACTGATCAGGACCACGAACCGACCAGTTCAGAAATGAACTGACCGTTTCATGGATCCCAACTGATCGGTTGAGGTGTCAACCGACCGGCTCAGGTCCCCAACCGTCCGTTTCATAAATGAAATGATCGATTCAGGTTGCGAGTTGGTTGTTTTGTGCAAAATCTCGAACCCTTCTACTCCTGCTTCTTAGTCCCACATTGCCCTATATATATAGGGGTATTGGGGGCTTCTCAAAGTACAACTCAGTGTAAACCAGTTTCTCTGCAAAGTTGTCGTTCTCTCTGATTTTGGTAACCGAGACATCCCGAGCAAGTGCTACCCGATAAGGGAGGCACAACAAGGGAAAGACAGCTGTAGTTGCGAATGGTGGCAGGAGAGTGTGTTGGCAACTAGTACACTGACAGGAGGGTGCGACTCCTTCCAATTCCTTATGGGACAAGGAGATTGGAGTTCCAGGTGGTCTGTGTGGACTACTTCAGAGGTGGGAGGTTTTTGCCGCTAGGAGGACAACCTTCAATCCCGTCAGTCCCAGTGCGACCAGGAGCTGCATAGACACCGTCTAAGATAGGAGGTGAAGACCGCGCAAGGCGCGAGGTATTGTCACCGAGCAAGCCTTGGGACAAGGTATGATTCCACAAACCATCCTTTACTATTGTATAGTCGTTGACGCGTTTCCTTGTTCTAGGTTTGGGGAGGAAATTTTTTATTTCCGCTGCCTTCTCTGCCTCCCCTAAAACCCAACAGTGGTATTAGAGCCATGTCAACTGCTCTATACTTTAGGATTATCGATATGATCGATTTTGGTTTGTCGCCTTTATTTATTGCATACGATGCGAATAAAATTAACTTTATGCATGTCCAATCCTAAATCCACAAATCCCAATTTACATATATGATATTTATTATTAATGCAATCGATACGCGTCGCCCTTAAACGAGTTTTGTGGTGGATGTATAGCGTGGTTATGGCCAATAAACCCTATTTGTGTATGGTTGTATGTGGTTGCTTGCATCTCGGTCTGCGCACCGATCTTCCTTCTCCTATTCCTGATGTAACTCGAAATAATTTGAGATTTCTTTCCTACCTATGCTCCCCTCGAATGTAACTCGAGGTTTCTCTTTTTACAATGTAAAATAGGATAGATTTTTTTATTTCCTGTTATGTCAAAGAACGGAGGACATCCTGACGACAGCTGAGACGATCGGTTCAAGGTGTGAATCGATCAGTTGACGTTCCAGATGATTGGTTCAAGGAGTGAGCCGATCAGTTGATGACCAGTTCGAGGAGCGAGACGAGCGGGTGGTGTCCATGATGAGATGCACGATGACTAGGCAAACCGATCGGTTGGAGGAGCCAACTGATCGGCTGGTGGCACCCAGCTGACCAGTCTGATGGCGATCCGATCATTCATCTGATGAGTTGATCAAACCCAGAATGGCAAAGCACAAAGTTCATCTTGTACAGGTTGCATGTGATGTAGACCTAGATGACTGTGATTCCTCTTGGCTCGAGGAATCACATTAGGATGGCCATAATCATCACTTTTTATCGTTTTGCATGTTTTCTGTGGGATATAGCATGTATATGATACGTACTATGTGATGTGGTGATTGGATATGTATATGTATATAAAAATCAAATCCCTCATTAAATATTAAGTTTTAGATGCCTTCCAAATGCAACACACGTGAAAATCTTGATCGACCAAGTGTGGGCACACCCAAGCATGGTGCACCGTCTATCTCGTGGAAGCGTGAAGGATGAATGTGTGGGTTTGCCCAAGAAGGGTGCATATTCATCGTGTTGGCTTTGAGTCAGACTTAACAAGGTGACCTAGATAGGATCTAACACCTTGAGGCATGGAGGTGCTCATGGCAAGGAGTTTCATATGACATCTTATCAAGAGTTGCATATGATGCAATTGGCAAGAGTTGCCTACTTGAGAGATCTAAGTTGTGGATGACAGCCCTAGCTGGTCCATGATTTAGAGGATTTTAGGATCTTGCCCACTAGAAGGTTGTACACTGCAATCTTCCAAGTTGATGGTGAGGGCTATCAATTTGAACTAAAATAGTGGGAGCGATAATTAATTAAAGGCCTAATTATATTGTCAACTTTTCAAATCAATCAAATAAGTCAAAAATGAGTTTTTGGACTAAAATTGCATATTTTCCTTTTTGTAGTACAAATGGAAACAAACAACAATCACTTTTCTTTACGACCGGTCCTTGGAAAGGACAAGCTAAATGGGACAAACTTCCACGACTGGTATACGACATTGAGAATTGTTCTCACTCAAGAGCGAAAGCTCTATGTCCTGGATACTCCAATTCCATAGGAACCTGCTCCTAATGCACCAAAGGCACAAAGGGATGCTTACAAGAAGCATTCTGATGATGCCATTGATGCAAAGTGCTTGATGTTGTGCTCTATGAACCATGAGTTGCAGAGACAACATGAGAACATGGGTGTCATTGAGATGATTCATCATCTTAGAAACATGTATGAAGATCAAGCACGATAAGAGAGAGACAATGTCTCAAGGGCACTGTCCAAGTGCGTCATGATAGAAGGAGATCCAGTTGGTACTCACACACTCAAGATGATTGGGTATGTGGAGAACCTGACAAGACTGGGATTTCCACTGAGCCAAGAGTTGGCTACTGACGTGATACTACAATCGTTGCCAGAATCCTACAGTCAGTTTGTGATGAACTACAACATGAACAACTTTGACAGGCCACTGTCAGAGTTGTTGGGCATGTTGAGGACAGCTGAGATACAGATGAAGAAGGACAAGCCTAAGTCTGTGATGGTGATCATGAGAAAGAAAGGCAAGTCCAAGCACAAGGGCAAGGGCAAAGCTAAGAAAGGTTCTGATGCTAGCCAGGAGCCCAAGTCGTCTTCATCTCTCAAGGCCATGGGAGGCGTGACCAAGAAAGGAAATTGCCACCATTGTCAAAAGCCAGGACATTGGAAAAGGAATTGACCTCTCTATCTGGAAGAACAAAAGAAGAAGGAGGCGACAGACGTCTCTACTGAAAGGTGTCATGAAAGTAAACTAGTAACACTTTTGAGGTATATGATACCAAGATGTAAAGTGTAAAGAACTCAATAAATGGGGTAAGTGTTTCTGCCATAGATAGGAGTACTTTAGTTTATTTTCAGCCTAAAAGGCATGTAATACAATTATGAACTGCTATTTCATATTTGCCAATGGATAGAAATACTTTATTTTTGCATATTGTATGACAATGATGGCAATCAATAAAGAGATGTTTCAATTTCTAAAGATATGATCTTTGTGGCAATGCCTTGTTTATCTTGTAGTATTTGATATGCATAAGATAAAATGATACCTAAAAGTTGTAGATAACTCAAACAATCAAATTAGCATCAATCATGAGAAATTCATTTCTAGTTTCCATGTGATGGATACATCTAGACTCTTTTGGTTAGAGAACCAGTAAGAGACATGAATATCTTAGACATGATTAATCAATCTTCACTAATGGTAGTGGGAGAATGATTATCCTATTAAGTATGATACATGTGATGTATTTACATATCTATTGGAACAAATGCTAATACTTCAAATGGTGTTTAGAGAAATACCAATATGAATATCTTGAAGTGTTCAAGATTATCATAGATGAAGTGCAAATTTTGTAAAGTATTAATTATTGATGATATCAATGAATGAAATACCTAGACAAAATGTTTGAGATCCTTTTGAGTGATTATGATAGTGTATCATAGTGAACTCATGATTAATGCATGGTGATGTCTAAATCAAGAAGGAATCATACTCTAAGGAGTTAGAGAATGATTATCAAATAACTGAATTCTTCTTAATAAAAGAATACCCCACGCTAATAAAGGACATTGAGAATCACAAGGAGTTGTGAGTTCTTATATCCGTGACAGATACACCTCAATTATCTATGTGATGAGTTGTTCATGTGATAAGTCAACTATCTAGATGAATATGAAGAACCGAATTTTGAGTCATGGTTTATGACCATTACATCCTAAATGACATCCATGTGAACCATAAGGTATGACCTTGATGGTAGCACCCATTGGATGAAATCCATAAGTGCAAATGAATCTTAAGTGTTAAGACACATGGATAAAATTTTGAGAAGGATGATGCTTGTTGATTGCAACTTAATGACTAAGACAATTGGCATATGGATACTAAAACCACATTCCTATGAGGAATAAAACAAGGATGTGTACGTGACACAACCTATAAGGTTTATGAATCCACTAATGCAAATAAAGTCTATAAGTTACAATGGACTAATCAATGTGATTGATTGAGTACAAGAAACTCAAAATTGGATCTTTACTTTGATGATATAGTCAAAGGGTTTGACTGATATGTCAAAGATAAAGAAGGGATCTATGATTTAGTGGGTGCGTGTTCACATTCCACATGTTGATGTGAAACGGAAATGTTCTAGAATGGAAATCCAAAAGTGGAAATTATCTTTAAGGAAGATAGAGATGTTTCCTATGTGATAGGAATAGAGATCTGTAGAGATAGTTCTCGAAAACCTCTTGACCTAAAAAGAGAAAGCATACATTGGCAATCTGTACTGAAGGATTCAGCATGCACAGATTCAATGGGAGAAAACTTGTCCATGATACACGGAGTTAGTATCCCAAGGCCAAGTGTCCAATTCTTATGAAGAATGGGAACACTAAGAATACATATGGATCTATCATGTATGTAATCATCCCATGATCTTGCATGGCAAGAATAAAATGCATTCATCATCTTGTATGTAGGACATGTAATATGATGTGTTCATCCTGATAACTCGTATGTGAGACATGACGAGTGGATGTCAGTCTACTTCTAGTAAGGGTTACTGGAATACCATGAGAACTTGATAAGTACTTGTGAAGTACTAGTTCTATGGAGATAAGGAATAGTTCGATGTTAAGGGTTACATTGATGCAAACTTCTGAAAGGGACAAAAAATTAATTGCAAAATATATATAGGATATATAAAAGTGAAAATTTGTTGATAATTGGAAGTGTTCCAATAAAAACATTTAAAAGGGAAATGTCGAGTATATGTGTGTTAGAGAACAACAGTTGATACTACATGGATCTGGAAGTTCATGAGATGAACTTATAGATATTCTGGTCATTGATGACAAGTATGGAATCCTTGATCATGCAATGTGGCTAAAGGATAGCAAAGGAATACTAGATTGCATATTACGACAACTCCATCTCATACGTATGACGTACATCGAAGAGATGAGAGACATGAAATTTATACCGACTTTGGCAAGGTGTTGCCATAACTCACTATGTTTGCACAAGAGCACAGTAACATGTTGGACATGTTTGAAGATCACTATGAATATGATTCAAGGGTGATTGGCTCGCAGTGCAAGTGGGAGTCTGTTAGTATGTATGCCCTGAGAGCCAATCATGGGATGATTGGTGGGATACATTAATATCGATTTGATAAACATCAAAGGCAAGCTTCCAATTCTTTCTGGTTTAGTCATATGAGATAGTGATAGAACATATTGAATGTCTAGAGAATGACAGTACTCAATGACGTATGCTTTCAGGTTAAGGACCTGAACGATGAGATCATACGGATGCTAAGAGTTTGTACATTCTTGTTATGTCCCTAGTTAGATGTCATTATGGAAGGTAAATAGACAACAATGACACACAAGACTAGATTGTGGTGTTGGTTGATGACATAATCTCATTAGTCATGATATAGAGATATCAAACCAAACACATAGGTACTTGTTAGAGAACAAGTGTACTAGACAGACCCACCGTGAGTTTGACACATGGAACCATGACATGGTAGTCACAGTCAGTACTCACAGTGATGGTGGTGAGTGTGATTCTTTGACCTGAAATCACTACACTCAACACATGTCGTTGGGCACACTTTGACATCATCAAACACAGTCCTGAAACATGGGTTGTTATAAAGGTGATGATTGGGTGGCTTTGACACATGGGGCTTTTGAGGGGTGAGTGATAGATATGGGATTTGTCCCTCCTGAGGGAGTTTGATATCCAAGGCCACTTGATGAGTAGGATTGAAATAGGCGTGCACACGCATGTGTGAATCAGTATGTGATATTGATGTCATATATATCACTTCCAATCTACTCTGAGATCAAGAAAGTGAATGAACGTTGATAGGATGACTGTTTCATGCCTCGAGTTCATTTAGGATATCAGTGACAAAGGAATTATACATTCACTGTAACACCATTCACGGATTGTAGGATTGAAAGTTGTTCTCCAACTTTCTACTTTCACTTGGGTAGCACTGATGTGTGACTAGGCACCGTTCTTTGCTTGTTAAGTCATAAGTGTAATGGACTTTCACTGCCAACGTGAAATGGACCTGCAGGGTCACACACATAGGATTTAACCTAGAAGAGGAGTTTTGACCACAAACAATGTTTAGATTGATTACTAAAGGAGTTTAGTAGTTCAATTAAACACTCAATTAATTGATAGCTCAATATCATAATGTTCAAGGTGTTGGACACATTGATTGGAGTATCGGATTGATTGAAACTGCAATTGACTGATTATGCACAATCTGCACTCCCAACCGATCGGATCATGTGATGAACTGATCGGCTGAGCTTGGTGAACCGATTGGCTCAGGTGGTGAGTCGATCGGCTCATGGATAGGGTGAAATGATTGCTTCAAGTGTTGAAACGATCAGTTCAACTGTTGCAACCGAGCAAGTTGGGAAAGTCAGGTTGGTGAGAAATTTCTTTTCGTTTCACTTGCCCAATTTGATTGGAACAAGGATTGGTATTTCATACCAATTAGAAATAAAAGAAGGAAAGTCAATCGGGAACTGATCAGGACCACGAACCGACTAGTTCAGAAATGAACCAACCGTTTCATGGGTCCCAACCGATCGGTTGAGGTGTTAACTGACCGGCTCAGGTCCCCAACCGACCATTTCAGAAATGAAACGATCAGTTCAGGTTGCGAGTTGGTTGTTTTGTAGAAAATCTCGAACCCTTCTACTCTTGCTTTTTAGTCCCGCATTGCCCGGGATGGAGAACCCTGTCCCATGACCCTCCTATATATATAGGGGTATTGGGGGCTTCTAAAAGTACAACTCAGTGCAAACCAGTTACTCTGCAAAGTTGTCGTTCTCTCTGGTTTTGGTAAACGAGAGAGCCCGAGTAAGTGCTACCCGATAAGGGAGGCACAACAAGGGAAAGACAACTGCAGTTGCGACTGGTGGCGGGAGAGTGTGTTGGCGACTAGCATGATGACAGGAGGGTGCGACTCCTTCCAATTCCTTGTGGGACAAGGATTTTGGAGTTCCAGGTGGTCCGTGTGGACTACTTCAGAGGCGGGAGGTTTCTGCCGCTAGGAGGACAACCTTCAATCCCGTCAGTCTCGGTGCGGCCAGGAGCTGCACAGACACCGTCCAAGAAAGGAGGTGAAGACCGTGCAAGGCGTGAGGTATTGTCGCTGAGCAAGCCTCGGGACAAGGTATGATTCTACAAACCATCCTATCCTATTGTATAGACGTTGACGCGTTTCCTTGTTCTGGGTTGGGGAGGGAATTTTTGTTTCCGCTGCCTTCTCTGCCTCCCCTAAAACCCAATAGAACACCCTCCTGCCACTCCCACACTGCGCCAACTACGACATAGAGAAGTTGGTTTTCACCACAACGGAAATTGAATTTGTGCTGGTTGAAGCCGCTTATGCCGCCACCATGAGAATACAAGAGAGGGCAGCCGTGACAGGAAGGCCAATCACTCTTGACGCTTGGCAAGACAAGCCGGAGACTATTGTCACCCCCGCTCCCGAGTCAGTCGCAACCACCACAACAACAACCGCCACGACCGCTGAGGAAATAATGACGATTGTAGAGGTCACAGAAACAACCGGGGATGAAGCAACAAAAAAGCCCCGAGGGAAGCTGCCGCGGAAGAGATGGCCGCAACACCCGAAGCTTCTGATGTGCCTTTAATGGCGGAAAAAGTGGTACGGCCGGATGCCAGCAATAGTGCGTTCGCTGAGCTACTCGAGGCAGAGCTCACAGATGTACAACCCACACCTCCGCCAACGTCGCTACTGGTAGCTGCGGAGGAGGTCACTGACAACCAAATTGTGGAGCAACAACCACCTACCCCGCGCCCCTCTCCACCACTACAAGCAGGCGAGGCAGAGGAAGCCGCAAAGGTGCCAACGCCCCACCCTTAAGCGATGCCCTTGCATACAATCCAGATGGACTCCGACCCGAGTGAATACGTGCACTCATTGGGCCGAACCTCTCATGTGAGGGATGTCAGAAGGCCGAAGGGCAGATCAGCCGCAACCCCTCCATCGCTGGGGCAGATTCTGGGTCAAGAGTTTGTCCACTTGCGGGAGGTAACAAACAACCACTGTGATACTTTTTCTTCCCTTACCCGCAAGTTTACTATTTTCCAGGAAAGGCTCAACAACCAGGAGCGACCGCTGTTGACTCTAGTTGACCTTCCCAGCCAACTAGAGACACTTAACGAAATGATGCAGTTGGTGCTCCAACGCCTCAACGCAATCGAAGAGAGGTTGGACCGAAGAGACAACCACCCCCGTTCTAGACAGACGAGGAGATCTCCATCACCTCCTGCTCCAGATCTCAACCATCCTCATCGGCGTCCTCCTCTAGGACGTCATCTCCTTCCTCCTCCAGCGGGCCCTCCACAACGCCCGAAGAAGGAACAATATACAAGACAGTCGAAGGGGCTCTAGCAGGACAAGAGAGTTCCCGCGGCATCGAATAAGCTGTTCCCTCAGCCTCCCTAGACGAAGATGAGGACAATGACGAATCAATCAGTGTTGGGGAGGACTCTTCGGAAGAATCAGAGGGAGAAGGGGGGACATCTACACTGCTAATGATAGACACCCCCTAGAGGAAGGAGTTCGATGGCAGACACATTTTCTACACCGTCAGAAATCCCCTCCTTTAGGATGGTGGACTTTGATAGAAGAGTTGCATGATGTCATCAGAATTTTGGTAGTTTTTGATGGGGAATAGCGACAACAGAAAAGGCAGTAGAAACAAAATTTTTATCTGTATTCCTTGCCAAAATATTGAGTCAACAACAATGTATCTAGGAAAGAGGGTAGAACAAGGAATACTTTATCCTAAAGAAAGTCCAACAACTAATCTTGCTTAGATATGTGCACTATTCACAAGATGCACACAAACAACTTGAGGTGACAACCTCCTGGTGCAACATCAGAGATGGTGGTGGTTGTTGTCCTCCTAGCGTGCAACTTAAACATCGAATCCTCTAATAGTCCACATGCACAACCAAGAATGCCATGTTGATCTTCCCAAACCTAGTGGGAAGGAGTTGCCCCTTCAAACGTCAACATGATAGTGTTGACTTGCTATCCATTGTTGTCTCTCTCTCACTATCTATTCTTTTTATGGGTAATACTCCCTTTGGCTCTCACTTTACCACAACTGGTAGAGGACAATAATTTTCATATCTTATTGTTGTATCTCTTCAAAGCCTTGATGGCCCTCTTAATATAGCATGGACAGGGTCAAGGTTTCCTGACCAACTGGGTGTCAAAGAGACATAATTTCATGAAGTTTCTAGAAGTTGCAAACCATGAAATGATCATTTAACTACTGAACTGGTTGGTTCACATGTGAAATGGTCTATTCAAAACTTGAACAAGTTAGTTCACATTACTTCCTATTCTTAAACATATTGCATTTCATGTCATGATTAATGCACAACATGACGTCAACATCAATCCTTGATGCAATATCATTGATCATTGAACCAGGTGATTCACAATCTGAACCAGTCATTTCACATCTTTGAACTGGTCAGTTAACTTTTGAACCAGTCGATTCATTTCTAAACCGGGTGGTTCAAATTTCAGTTTAGCCAATGTACAACCAATGTTGTTTAAATTAAATACCTAAACACTTTACTAATCAAGTTTAACCATATTCATGAGTAAACTCCTTTTCAACGTGCATCCTATGCATGTGACCCTATAGATCCCAAGTTACATTGGTTGTGAATGTCCATAACCAATTTGTGGCATCACAAGCAATGAGCGGTGTCAAGCAACACATCTTTTCTATGCAAGCAATTGGAAGTTGGAGAACAACTTCAACCTACAATATGTGATTAGTGTTAGCGTGATCATATAGTTCCTTTGTCTTTGATATCTAGACTGAACTTGAGGCATGGAATCATCATCCTCTCAATGTTCAACCAATGTTCCTTGAACTGGAACATACTATATGAGATTCATGTGATCATACATGTGGCGAAGCATTCCAACAAAATGTCATTAACTAAGCAGAAGCAATTATTAGCAACAGATTATTGAAAATCACTAAAAATTAAAACCTTTTTCAAAGAGATCCAATTCCAAGAAAATCTTAACAACAAGGACCAAAGTATTACAGGTACATTCTGGTCCACAAGTACATACCATGTACCATCTCTTCTCGAGGATTACATACATCAATTTCTCTCTTAAGTCTACACATGAGCAATACACAACCTCGAGACATTCAAACCAAAATCTTAGATTGATTATGAAAACACTAAGAACAGACTCCAAGGACCTGAGAGTAAAGAGAGGACACATAGGACTCATATCTACAAGACACGTCAGTCACTATCTCCACCTGAGATATTACTACTATTCCTGATGCTGTTGTCCTTCCCTTGCTGTATGGTTCCTGCCTCCTTGTCTGTGTCTACGTAAAAAGTTGGATCCCACAGGGGTGAGACAATTGAAAATTTTCCCAATGAGAGATATAACTCTCCGCCAGAAACATTATTATTGCAGTTAAATAGTATTAAACTGAGCAGAGGATAAGCAGTTTAGAACATTCTCATATTTTAAGGCATTACAACTATATTTGATAGAGCAGTAAATCATCTATTCTCTTTATAAGGAATAGGAAGAACATGTATTTCATTTATCCATCACACTATATCAACATCTCAAGCTTATCTTGTAATATTCATTATCATAGTATGTCATCCATGATTCATTCTCGTTTCTATCTGTTGGCCTCAACCAAAATGATAACCAGATATTGAAATATACTAGTCATGTGAGTATACATCATCAAATTCTGTCCAGGCATTACACTATGCCAATCCTATGCATACATTCTAGGCATTGGACTATACCAATCCTGTGCAAACATTCTAGGCATTGGACTATACCAATCTTGTGCATATATTCAAGGCATTGGACTATACCAATCTTGTGCAAACATTCCAGGCATTGGACTATGCCAATCCTGTGAAATTATTCCAGATATTGGGTTATTACCAATCCTGTGCAATTATTCCAGGTATTGGGTTATTACCAATCCTATGCAATTATTCCAGGTATTGGGTTATGACCAATCTTGTGACATTATTCCGGGTATTGGGTTTTGACCAATCTTGTGCAATTATTCCAGGTATTGGGTTATGACCAATCCTGTGACATTATTCCAGGTATTGGGTTATGACCAATCTTATATTGTTATTCCAGGTATTGGGTTATTACCAATCCTGTGACATTATTCTAGGTATTGGGTTATGACCAATCCTGTGACATTATTCCAGGTATTGGGTTATGACCAATCATGTGCAATTATTCCAGGTATTGGGTTATTACCAATCCTGTGACATTATTCCAGGTATTGGATTATGACCAATCCTGTGCAATTATTCTAGGTATTGGGTTATGACTAATCCTGTGCAATTATTCCAGGTATTGAACTATGTCAATCTTGTATGTCATCACTGAATACCACATCACCTTTATTAGGTATTAAACCTTAGCCAAGCCATCATACTTATTCACATCCTTTATGTAATTCAAGTATTCCTCTTATCCCCTTTAAGCTTATTCAAAACACCATAGCCCTTATTTGGCTATAAGCATAAAGCATGCATGATTAAAATTTCATTATTATTATTGTATCCATCTATTATTACATGTTACTAAGTTTCCATTATTTATTTTGAACATTACCATTTCTTTCATGAGACTTTATAAACATCTTGTTACCTCTCAGTAGGCAACAACTACTCTCATGGATCACAAGGCCCATTACACATCTTGTCACCTCTCACTAGGCAACAATTACTCTTCATGGCTCACAAGGCCCATTACACATCTTGTCACCTCTCACTAGGCAACAATTATCATGACACACTTTATGTGTTACTCATTCAAGAATATTGGATTTAGAGTACATCAAGGTGCATCAACCTTGAGGTGCTGAATGTGATATCTATCATGTCTTGATGATCACTTCCCTCATCACTTCTAACTTATCTTGCATTAGGGCATTTCCCATCCTAATACTTTATGCACCTATTTATCACATTTATCATTCAACCATTATCAATAATATGGTCTCATCTCAGGTTAAGGCATTATTGATATAAGGTTATCTATTATCAACTACTTTAGGTGTTTCACCTAAAAATATATTATTCACTATTCCATTATTAGGAATAGGGTTTCCCATCTTTATCAATTAGGATTTTACATAACATCATACTATATTAGGGTTTCACATGTCATTACTCTATATCAGGGTTTCACATAGCCTTACCTAAAATTAGGGTTTCTCAACTCATAGCCCAAAGTTAGGGTTATGGTTTATCATCATATTTCCCAAGATTAGGGTTTCATGTACTATAACCCAAAATTAGGGTTTTACATACCTTCACCCTATGTTAAGGTATAGTTTTGTATAACATTACATGAAATCACCCTGGATTAGAGTTTCCCATCACATCACTGCATCATGGTTTCATAACACATTACCCTTGATTAGGGTTTCACATGAAATTACCCTTGATTAGGGTTTCACATTACATTACCCTTGATTAGGGTTTCATATGACTTTACCCTTGATTAGGGTTTCATATGACATTACCCTTGATTAGGGTTTCATATGACATTACCCATGGTTAGGGTTTCACATGACATTACCCTTGATTAGGGTTTCATATGACATTACCCTAAATTTGGGTTAGGGCTCATCAACCTTCTCAATTAGGGTTTCATGATCTCTTTATCAAGGATCATACCATATTACATACTTTATTCATATTGAAAGTATTGAGGCTTAACCACTACATGATTATTAGACATGTATAAATTCGTCTCTTTCACTCATCCTCTCTAGGATGTTGATTACTTCAAGCTTGATTAGATTAGGTCAATTCAACTTGAATGAAGGGTTGACATAGTGTCTTAAGTTATTGCTTCCATAAGAAACAAAGGTAAACCACTCAAAAGATACTAATCACTAAAGTACCTTGAAGGTACAACCATTGTAATTACATTTGATAAAAATCATCAACAATCATGGGGTTGATTGTACTTACAATATTTGAATCAATTAAACCTTCAAATGGTTTTGAGGTATTAGACCTTCAAACGGTCTTAAAGTATCTTGACCTTCAATCAATCTTGCCCTAACTTCTTCAAACGGTTTTGAAATTGTATGCTCAATTTATTATTGAAACCGAATGAACATCAAATGGTTTGAGACCGTTTGCCCTCCAAACAGACTGAGGACCATTTGGTCCAATCCATCTTGAAACCGATTAGACCAATTAGAGTTTTCTTCCAACCAATCGATTGATTTTAGGGTTTGCTTTATTGAATTCATCATCAATGAACCATTGAAAGTAGATCCAATTACAACCCTTGGATCTACAATCATCCATCACAACTCTTGACCTCCAAACGGTCTTGCGACCATTTGGACCATTAATCAAGAAATTGATCAAATTCAATTTAGAATTATTCAATTAATCAATTAGGGTTTGCAATCCATGGATCATTCATTCTAGAATTCATTATAATTAAATCAAGTTTAGTCATTGGATCTCCATCATTCACATAAGAAATTAATCCAAAATGGTTTTGGTGTTCAATTTATCCATTCGGTCTTGAGATCCATTACCCATTCAGTTCTAAGATGAATTACCCATTTGATCTTGTAGTCAATTACCCATTCGGTCTTGTACTAAATTACCCATTCGGTTTGAAGTAAATTACCCATTCGGTATTGGGTTCAATTTCCCATTTAGTCTTAGGTTCAATTGCCCATTCGATCTTGTGTTCGATTGCCCATTCAGTTTTCAAACCGAATCAACTCATTTGGTTATGAAACTGAATTTTCTCAATCCATTTTGAAAACCGATTGCCCCTTCCTTTGTTTAGGTGTGTTCTTAAGATGACATCATCATCTTCAAGCTTCAAACCTTCGAATTCAGATGTGATTCTTATGGTGATTTCAACAATTAATCAAAAGGAAATCGAGATATAAGAAAGGTTCAACACATAGTGAATAAATTGCAAGCAATAATGACATTTAAGGGTTCAAGTTATATAACCCACCTTCAAAATTGAATACAAGCTTCAAGCTTCACGCCTTCAATGGTGAATGAAGCTTTTTCAACAATCCAAGGTCCTTTCTCAAGTCTTTGAGCGAAATGAATGGCCAAGGTTGAAGATTGAATGAAGAAAAGATGAAATTAAGCATTGAATTTCGATTTCCACCATGAAATCAAGGTTGAAGATGACTATGGAGCTTACCTACAGGTTGGGGCACGTTCTACTATTGCTCCTAAGGTCCTTTGTGTACGGACAAAGCAAGGAAAGAAAAAGGGATCGAAAAAGCTTTTCATGTGGGTTGAAAATGGGATGTATATAAGGGAATTCCAATGAGAGAGAAAGTGATAAATAATTCCTTCAACTCCCAAAATTGGTGCCACATACTCCCCTCCATCCCTTGCATACGAATCCATCTCCCCACCTTGTAATTCCTCTTCATTATCCATGAATTAAAGAAAAACAAATTAAGCACCTTAACCATTATAATAATAATATCATTTGTAATGCTTTCGAAAATTTGTGTGCATGAAGAGGGCGTGATGAATAGATAGTCTCCACGCTTTTCCAAAAAAAAAAATAATATCCAAAATTGAGTGGATATTACTTTTTAGTTAACTAATGTGAGTGGGCTCTCTACTCAGTTTAGATATTTCGTGGCCTTTGCAAGGCACAAGGACGTTCACACTTATGAAAATTCAACCATATAATTTTTGGTTGAAGAGCAATTCAATTAATATATTTATTTTTGCATTAAATTGAATTAGGGTTTCAATTATGCTTAAATCTTGATTATTTTAATACCAAGATTCTCTTTCCTCCAAAGTTATTCAAATGAGGCACACCTCTGATTTTCTTTTCTCTAATTGATATCAAGAAATATTAGGGACTCTCTAGATGTGGTAATTTGCATATTGAACCCTAGAATTTGTGTAAATTGCACATTACACCAAAACTAGGTTTTAATGAACAAACATTGCTTAACAAGCTCTTTCTTGGTGCTCAGGCTACCACAAGACATACCTCTACATCATTTTCATTATTATGATGCTTAAAATTTTGAGAAACATTTTACCATGTAACAGTTGCAAGTTAACCCCTCAACTTGGGTAATTTGCACTTTAGTCCAAAATAAGTAAAACATTATTTCAACATTATTAAAAAAGGACTAAAATTGAAACATAAGTTCCTCTTGAGCCTTCATTACTTTTCAAAAGATAAAGACAAGAATATAAATGACTTACTTAAACAAAACCTCTAGGGTTAAGTCTTAACCCAGGTCAGGGATGTTACAATTATAAACCCCTTACAAGGATTTCATCCTCCAAATCCCAGGTATAGTAAAACATATATTATTTATTAATCATATCATCAAGCCTCCAACTAAAATCTTAATGTCATGGAGATACCATAGAACTTTGATCATCACAAAGTCCTTCCATACATGGTTATCATAGAATCTATCACACATGACACATATCCCATTATCCTTCTTATTATTAACTGTAGAATTAATTCTATGTCAAGTAACACTACCTTATTTAACTCAGGTGTCAAACCTCCCTAATTCGTCACCCACTTGGTACTACAAATCTCATCATACATTTTTAGCTTTAATAAGCTTTTCCCACAATGATTCTATAATTGTTCCTTCAATTAGTACATCCTTATTGATGCTATGTTTATGCAAATCATAAACCCCTAACAAATGATGTCCATAGTATTTTATATAACTATTTTGATTTCACAGTTGTCCCTTCCAGGTAACCAACATAAATTACCTCCTCAAATTATTGCATGAACTTTCAATTATTCATGTGTCATTCAATCTTATTTCCTCTTAAGTTCCTTGCCTTCATCATAGAAATTATAGAGATACTACATATCACCACCTCTCGGTATTATCATCATCATGATTATTAGATCTGGGTATTCCAAACCTTAGTTCATTACTGAACATTGTTACCTCTAGGTCTAAGGACCAGGGTATACATCATGGTCAACATCCTCTTTTGTTTATAAGATGATCTATGATTAACTCAAATCTTTCCATATCAATTAGGATGTGGTAGAATTATCGATGCCACATATCTGACTTCATTATGCTCTTTAGATTGTCTCAAAATGATTGCTTGATCAGGGTAGTCAGAAATATAACAATCTAAGAGTGTCATACTTACCCCACCTTCAATAGATGAATACCTGGCCAGGGTTTTCAAGAACTGAAATTAGGTAGTATGCATTTGTTTCATATCATGTTTCATACATTTCACATCTTTTAAATTTACTATTTAATATCTTAGATTTTCTCTGGGTATTTCATTTACATCTCTTCTACATGGAAAGAGAAATTTCAAAACATATAAAAGAATATTATTCTGAATATAGGTTCTCATCCTTTTTATCTCTTCCTTATGTCCTCACAAGACTAATTAAAGGAAGCTCAACAATAACTACCTTTCTTATAATCAGTAGGAAGAGAGAGGAAAAAGGAAAGATAATTCAGATTGCAAAGTTCTATCTTGACATATTACCTCTTACGAGTTATCTTAGTAACTTATCTGACTCAAAACATGGAGTCAGTTGTCATCTGCTATTACCTTTGTCCTCCACTACCAGAGATGGATGGACCAAACTGTGACACTTGTCTTTATCTTCGGCCTTCTACTTCACTAGCCTGAGGTCCTTGTGGATTTTGCAGATTATTCCTAGAATTTTGGGTCACCACATTATTTCTTCTTGGGCACTACTGCCTAAAATGTCCTATCTGTCCACATTTATGGCAAGTTCGGCCCTCACTTGATGACAACTGCATTGATGTACTATATTTTGGTTGAACCGATGTTACTGAAACTTTGGTTGTTTAGTACTACCAATCCACTGTTCATGTGACTGTGTAGACCTCCTTTTGAGGTTTGCCTCATATTTCTTTATCACATACCTTTCTATCCTCCGGATTGACTCGACAAATGTGGCAAATTTCTCTCTACTTTCTAAAGCAGCTGCCGAGACACCTCATCATTCAGTCCTTTCTCAAAACGTCGAATCTTTTTCTGCTCAGTGGCAACCATTTGAGGACAAAACCATAAAAGTTCCATAAACCTAGCCTCATATTCATTTATCGACATGGTTCCCTGCCGAAACTTCTCAAATTGTGAGATCTTTTTGTTTAAGTATGTTCTTGGAAAGTACTTATTGACGAATTCTTAACGAAATTCCTCCCAACCAACCACTTCATCATTCCTTTTTACTTCTTCTATGGCCCACCAATGGCCAGCACTACCCTTCAAAAGGTATACAACATGTTTGACTTTGTCAACATCTGGGATATTAAGGATCTTAAAAACCTTTTCTAACTTAGTGAGCCATAGATCATCATCTGCTGGGTCAGTTGTCCCAGCATATTCTATAGCTCCTACACAATGTAGTCATTCAAATGTCTTACCAGACCCATGTCCCACATTGGGAGTTGGTGCCCTAGGTGCTGGTACTGGCATCCAGTCCGCCATATGCCTCATTGTGGTCATGAATTCTCTAAATAGAGAATGAAAGGTTGGGTTTTCTATCATAGCTTCATCAATATGGGGATTCTCAGGCACTGATTCCTCTCTTTCCCGATCCCTTGCACCTCCTATTGGTGCAGCAATATTGCTTTAAGCAACATGATCCTCGTGTTCTCCAGACATCTTTAAGCTATCTTCCTTCTTCTGCATAGGCAAAAGTCACTATAAGATATACTAGAGGACACTAGAATAGACTCAACACCTTAGTCCTATGTCTCTGTAGACTCAGCGAACCTAGAGCTCTGATACCACTAATTGTGGCGAAGCGTCCGAACAAAACGTCATTAACTAAGCAAAAGAAATTATTAGAAACAGATTGCTGAAAATCACTAAAATTTAAAACCTTTTTCAAAGAGATCCAATTTCAGGAAACTCTTAACAACAAGGACCAAAGTATTCCAGGTACATTCTGGTCCACAAGTACATACAATGTACCATCTCTTCTCGAGGATTACATACATAAATTGCTCTCTTAAGTCTACACATGAGCAATACACAACCTCGAGGCATTCAAACCAAAATCTCAGATTGATTATGAAAAAACTAAGTATGGACTCCAAGGACCTAAGAGTACAGAGACGACACATAGGACTCATATCTACAAGACACGATAATCATTATCTCCACCTGAGATATTACTATTGTTCCTGATGCTACTGTCCTTCCCTTACTGTATGGTTCCTGCCTCCTTGTCCGCATCTAGCTAAAAAGTTGGATCCCACGGGGGTGAGACAATTGAAAATTGTCCCAGCAAGAGATATAACTCTCCGCCAGAAACATTATTATTGCAGTTAAATAGTATTAAACTGAGCAGAGGATAAGTAGTTTAGAAAATTCTCATATTTTAAGGCATTACAACTATATTTGATAGAGCAGTAAATCATCTATTCTCTTTATAAGGAATAGGAAGAACATGTATTTCATTTATCCATCACACTATATCAACATCTCAAGCTTATCTTGTAATATTCATTATCATAGTATGTCATCCTTGATTCATTCTCATTTCTATCTGTTGGCCTCAGCCAAACTACTAACCAAATATTGAATTATACCATTCATGTGAGTATACATCATCAAATTCTGTCCAGGCATTGGACTATGCCAATCCTATGCATACATTCCAGGCATTGGACTATACCAATCCTATGCAAACATTCCAGGCATTGGACTATGCCAACCTATGCATACATTCTAGGCATTGGACTATACCAATCCTGTGCAAACATTCCAGGCATTAGACTATGCCAATGCTATTCAATTATTCCAGGTATTGGGTTATTACCAATCCTGTGCAATTATTCCAGGTCTTGGGTTATGACCAATCATGTGACATTATTACCAGTATTGCGTTATGACCAATCCTGTGCAATTATTACAGGTATTGGGTTATGACCAATCCTGTGACATTAGTCTAGGTATTGGGTTATGACCAATCCTGTGTAATTATTCCAGGTATTGGGTTATTACCAATCCTGTGACATTATTTCAGGTATTGGGTTATGACCAATCCTGTGACATTGTTCCAGGTATTGGGTTATGACCAATCCTGTGCAATTATTCCATGTATTGGCTTATTACCAATCTGGTGACATTATTCCAGGTATTGGGTTATGACCAATCCTGTGCAATTATTCCAAGTATTGGGTTATGACCAATCCTGTGCAATTATTCCATCTATTGAACTATGTCAATCATGTACATCATCACTGAATACCACATTACCTATACTAGGTATTAACCCTTGGCCAAGCCATCATACTTATTCACATCCTTTATGTAATTCAAGTATTCCTTTTATTCCCTTTAAGCTTATTCAGAACACCATAGCCCTTATTTGGCTATAAGAATAAAGTATGCATGATTAAAATTTCATTATTATTATTGTATCCATTGATTATTATATGTTACTAAGTTTCCATTGTTTATTTTGAACATTACCATTTCTTTCATGAGACTTTATAAACATCTTGTTACCTATCACTAGGAAACAACTACTCTCATGGCTCACAAGGCCCATTACACATCTTGTCACCTCTCACTAGGTAACAATTACTCTTCATGGCTCATAAGGCCCATTACACATCTTGTCACCTCTCACTAGGCAACAATTATCATGACACACTTTATGTGTTACTCATTCAAGTATATTGGATTTAGAGTACATCAAGGTGCATCAATCTTGAGGTGCTGAATGTGATATCTATCATGTCTTGATGTATCACTTCCCTCATCACTTTTAACTTAGCTTGTATTAGGGCATTTCCCATCCTAATACTTTATGCACCAATTTATCACATTTATCATTCAACCATCATCAATAATATGGTCTCATCTCAGGTTAAGGCATTATTGATATAAGGTTATCCATTATCAACTATTTTAGGTGTTTCACCTACAAATATATTATTCACTATTCCATTATTAGGAATAGGGTTTCCCCTCTTTATCAATTAGGATTTTTCATAACATCACCCTATATTAGGGTTTCACATGACATTACCCTATATCAGGGTTTCACATAGCCTTACCTGAAATTAGGGTTTCTCAACTCATATCCCAAAGTTAGGGTTATGGTTAATCATCATATTGCCCAAGATTAAGGTTTCATTCACTATAACCCAAAATTAGGGTTTTAATTACCTTCACCCTATGTTAAGGTAGAGTTTCGTATAACATTACATGCCATCACCCTGGATTAGAGTTTACCATCACATCACTACATCAGGGTTTCATAACACATTACCCTTGATTAGGGTTTCACATGGCATTACCCTTGATTAGGGTTTCATATGAAATTACCCTTGATTAGGGTTTCATATGACATTACCCTTGATTAGAGTTTCATATGACATTACCCTTGGTTAGGGTTTCACATGACATTACCCTTGATTAGGGTTTCATATGACATTACCCTAAATTAGGGTTAGGGCTCATCAACCTTATCAATTAGGGATTCATCATCTATTTATCAAGGATCATACCCTATTACATACTTTATTCATATTGAAAGTATTGAGGCTTAACCACTACATCATTATTATACATGTATAAATTCCTCTCTTTCACTCATCCTCTCTAGGATGTTGATTAATTCAAGCTTGATTAGATTAGGTCAATTCAACTTGAATGAAGGGTTGACATAGTGTATTAAGTTATTTCTTCCATAAGCATCAATGGTTAACCACTCATAAGGTACTAATCACTTAAGTACCTTGAAGGTACAACCATTGTAATTACCTTTGATAAACATCATCAACAATCATGGGGTTGATTGTTTTTTTTATTGTACTTACAAGATTTGAATCAATTAAACCTTAAAATGGTTTTGAGATATTAGACCTTCAAACGGTCTTAAAGTATCTTGACCTTCAATCGGTCTTCCCTAACTTCTTCAATTGGTTTTGAAACAGTTTGCTCAATTTATTATTGAAACCAAATGAACATCAAATGGTTTGAGACCGTTTGACCTCCAAACAGATCCCAAATGCTCTCAAGACTATTTGGACTCAAACGGTCTCAACAATCTTAAAACTGATTGGACCAATTAGGGTTTTCTTCCAACCAATCGATTGATTTTAGGGTTTGCTTTATGGAATTGAACATCAATGAACTATTGAAAGTACATCCAATTACAACCTTTGGATCTCCAATCATCCATCACAACTCTTGACCACCAAACGGTCTTGAGACTGTTTGGACCATCAATCAAGAAATTGATCTAATTCAATTTAGAATTCTTCAATTAATCAATTAGGGTTTGCAATCCATGGATCATTCATTCTAGAATTCATTATAATTAAATCAATTTGATTAATTGGATCTCCATCATTCACATCAGCAATTAACCCCAAATGGTTTTGGTGTTCAATTTACCCATTTGGTCTTGAGATCCATTACCCATTAAGTTCTAAGCTCAATTACCCATTCGATCTTGTAGTCAATTACCCATTCAGTCTTGTACTAAATTACCCATTCGGTTTGAATTAAATTACCCATTCGGTCTTGGGTTCAATTTCCCATTCAGTCTTGGGTTCAATTGCCCATTCGATCTTGTGTTCTATTGCCCATTCAATTTTGAAACTGAATCAACTCATTCGGTTTTGAAACCGAATTAGCTCAATCGGTTTTGAAAACCAATTGCCCCTTCGTTTGTTGAGGTGTGTGCTTAAGATGACATCATCATCTTCAAGCTTCAAACCTTCGAATTCAAATGTGATTCTTATGGTGATTTCAACAATTAATCAAAATGAAATCAATATATAAGAAAGGTTCAACACATAGTGAATAAATTGCAAGAAATAATGACATTTAAGGGTTCAAGTTATATAACCCCCTTTCAAAATTGAATCCAAGCTTTAAGCTTCATGCATTCAATGGTGAATGAAGCTTTTTCAACTTTCCAAGGTCCGTTCTCAAGACTTTGAGTGAAATGAATGGCCAAGCTAGGTTGAAGATTGAATTAAGAAAAGAAGAAATTAAGCATTGAATTTCGATTTCCACCATGAAATCAAGGTTGAAGATGACTATGGAGCTTACCTACAGGTTGGGGCACATTGTCCTGTTGCTCCGAAGTGCCTTTGTGTATGGCCAAAGCAAGGAAAGAAAAAGAGATCGAAAAAGCCTTTCATGTGGGTTGAAAATGGGATGTATATAAGGGAATTCTAATGAGAGGGAAAGTGATAAATAATTCCTTCAACTCCCAAAATTGGTGCCACATACTCCCCTCCATCCCTTTAATATGAATCCATCTCCCCCACCTTGTAATTCCACTTCATTATCCATGAATTAAAGAAAAACAAATTAAGCACCTTAACCATTATAATAATAATATCCAAAATTGAGTGGATGTTACTTTTTAGTTAACTAATGTGAGTGGGCTCTCCACTCACTTTAGATATTTTGTGGCCTTTTCAAGTCTCAAAGACGTTCACAATTATGCAAATTCAACCATATCATTTTTGGTAGAAGGGCAATTCAATTAATATATTTATTTTTGCATTAAATTGAATTAGGGTTTCAATTATGCTTAAATCGTGATTATTTTAATACCAAGATTCTCTTTACTCCAAAGTGATTCAAAAGAGGCGCCCCTCTAATTTTATTTTCTCTAATTGATATCAAGAAATATTAGGGACTCTCTAGAAGTGGTATTTTGCATATTGAACCCTAGGTTTTGGGTAAATTGCACATTACACCGAAACTATGTTTTAATGCACAAACATTGCTTAACAAGATCTTTCTTGGTGCTCAGGCTACCACAAGCCATACCTCTACATCATTTTCATTCTTATGATGCTTCAACACTTGAGGAACATTTTAACATGTAACATTTGCAAGTTAACCCCTCAACTTGGGTAATTTGCACTTTAGTCCAAAATAAGTAAAACATTGTTTCAACATTATTCAAAAAGGACTAAAATTGAAACATAAGTTCCTCTTGAGCCTTAATTACTTTTCAAAAGATAAATACAAGAATATAAATGACTTAATTAAGCAAAACCTCTAGGGTAAAGTCTTAACCCAGGTAAGGGATGTTACAATACATATCACATATTGAGTCACACGGGTATGTCCATATATGTTTTTGTCTCTTTTGAGTGGCCAGGATATCAATGTCATATAGGAGGGACAAATTCCATCTACACCACTCACTCTCAGTCCCCATGTGTAACAATGCATTGGAGCATCACCCTTATGGCAACCCTCATTGAAGGTCACATTGGATGATGTCAAAATACATCAAACGACATGTGATCAATGTTGTGACTTTAGGTCTAAGAACTAAAATCGACATTATCACTATGAGAGCTGATTCTGAGTACCATTCCATGGTCTCCATGTATCACTCTCAAGGTGGGTATGTATAATACAATGTACACTATTATGTAACATGTATCTATGTATTTGACTTGATATCCCGTATAATGACTGATGAGACTCTATCATCAATCAGTACACAATATGGTCTTATGCATAGTTGTGTCTATTTTTCTTCCACAATAATATCTGACAACGGACATAACAAGAATGTGTACTCTTATCATACATATGATCTCATTGTTCAGGTCCTCAATCTGAAGACACATATCATCGAGTAGAACCATTCTTTATACATGTACTATGTTGTCATGTCATGATTGAGGCAAACATAATAGATGGAGTTATCTTTATCATTATCAAATCATGTATCTACTGCCCTATTATAATCATCATATGATTGGTTCTCTAGCCATACATACAACAAAATCCCACTCACAGTTAGAGATAATCATGCAAGAATCTTATTCCAAGTGATCTTAACATGTCCATAATTTTATTCTATGCAAGAGCGTTTATAATAGGTTAGCAACATTTTCTTCTGGTCGATATTTTACAAGTTTTCTCATATCCTCACTATATAATTTCTCACATGAGATGAAATTGCGATAGTATGCTATCTAAGATTCCTTGCCTATAAAGTAGCTCCATTGTTGTGACAATATTTTTACTGTGTCATCAATGGTTGGAACCTTCCACAAGTTCATCTATATGAACTTCTAGATCCATACAATATCCTTTGTTATGCTCAAAACAACAAGGTGTTCGACTTCAATTTTATAACAACTATTACTTGCTCAAACGTCTTCTACTTATAGTTCTATTTTAAGGTCAAACTCAAATTTAGATTGCAATCATTAATTTTATTTGTCATTTTGGAAGCTTGGATCGTTGTAAGCCTTTACACCCAACTCATCCTTATGACAATAATTAGGGAACTAATCCTGTAGTGCTTCCTCAAGTACTTGAGGATGTTCTTTATCGTAGTCCAATGACTTTCACTAGGATCTGACTGATATCCACTCATCATGTCCAATACATACGAGACAACAAGATGAGTACATAATATTACCTAAAAATTGGAATCTTACTCATGTGTTTTTGTTCTACATAATAACTAAGAACTAGACTCTTGAGAGACCAATCCCATGGAACATGGATAGATTTTCTCTCATTGAGTCATGCATGCTGAACGTTTTCAACACCTTACCAATGTATGTGCTCTTACATAGGTCAAGAATCCTTCTATATCTATCTCTATAGATCTTAATTCCTAACCTATAGATAGCTTCACTTAAACCCTTCATAGAGGATGTACTTCTTTTCTGGGTTTTATATCTACAGGTTAAAAATATCATTTCCCATCATTATTTGGAATATAAATATGCTCCCACTGACTCTTTTATAATCACAATTTTCATCTTCATTATGAATAAAGTCAACTCTTTATTTGTCTTGTCAAATCAAATATTCCAAATTTTAGATGGTTTCTTTAATCCACATATTAACCTTTGTCTCTTATAGACTTTATTTGCAATAACTAGATTAATAAAACCTTCAGGTTGTGTCAAGTACACACCCTCTTTAATATTCCTATAATGGAATGATATTTTTAAATTCCACTTGCCCAATTTAATAATCTTACTAAACTGCAATGGCAAGCATGGTCCTGATAGATTTAACCATGGCAATCAGTGAAAAGATTTTTTCATGTTCAACATTTTCATCTTGTTTGAAATCTTTAGCTACCAATCTGCGCTTATAGGTTTGTACACTACCATCCATGTTGGTCTTCTTCTTGAAGACCGAATTCTGCCCTATGGGTCCAACCCCTTCAGGTCGATCCACCAAGGTCATACTTTGTTTTTGTACATGGATTCCATCTTGATTACCGTTCATAAAGCCATTTCTCAGATTTCGGTCCCTGAATAGCTTCTTGGCACTAGTACAAGAATGGTCTGAAGTGTCAGTTTTTTTAAGCCTGTAGCGTCACTTTTTAACCGATGCCTAAGTGGTCGTCGCCATAGAAATTTCTCTATAGCATCGGTTTATTTAACCAAATAAAACTGACCTTACAGAGTAAACACAGACACAAAAGGTTGTAAAAAATCTGACCCAGGCGAGAAAAAAGGAGCATGTAAGGTCGATCATTCGAAAAAAACCGACCCTATAAACTCTCTCGGTCGAGAAAATTATCCACCGAGAGAGTTTACAGGTTCGGTTTTTTTGAAATAACCGACCCTAAAGATTGAATAAACATTTTAGTGTAACACTCGGTCGAGAAAATTGTCGATCGAAAATATTTCTGTCGACAAAATTGTCGATCGAAAATATTTCAGGCGACAAAATTGTCGACCGAGGGGTACACTAAAAATGTTTATTTAATCTTTAATGTTGGTTTTTGTAAGTAACCAACCTTATAGAGGACAATTAGAGTCGGTTTTGTAAAAAAACTGACGCTAGAAGTTATATTTCGGTTGAAAATTTTCTCGACCGAAGAGTGTACACTGAATTCAATCTTTAGGGTCAGTTATTTAAAAAACTGACGATTGAAGTTATGATTTTTTTTAAAACATTTCTGTAGAAATTGAAATAGAATAGAAGAATAAGAAGATTCATAAATTCTGGGAGAGGGGAGCATTGATGCTCAACCATCACCATTCAAAACCACACATTCATAGCAAAAATGATTCAAAATCACATCATATTTTACAAAATGATAGAGTGCAAGTTTGAGATGATATTAAACAAATACAAAAGTAAATATGAAAGAGTACTCAAACCACATACATAAATGGAGCTGACATATTTAATCCAATGCTATATCGACTTCATTTAGAAAAGACTCTGATCACTCTTCTCAGAATTCATCCAAATCCACATGTGTGTAAGGCTGAGTTGTAAAGATCTGTAACAGAAAATGCACATGCTAATATTTTATAAAATGACTACAATCACTTGTAAATTTATGATGTTATTCTTTATTACCTGACTTCTAGTCTGAATGTCATGTGATGCTTGTTTGACAATAACTTGCATATATTTTATTACATAGTAGCCACAAGCCCAATCATTATTTTGCATATGACACTACAAATAACAAAATATACTTAATGTTAGTAAACTACTATAAACAACAATTGAGATAAGACTATAAGAGTTGACATATTACAGTTGAAAATTAATACATATAAGAGTAAGCATTTGTCAAAGTAGCTACCTTGACATTTTTCAAAGTCAATGTCTTTAATTTTGTGGGTATTTGTCCTCGAGCTTCACGAAAAGCCTTTATACCCCTATCAAATAAACGATAGTTGGTAAAATAGAAATTCTAAATAGAAATATCATGTTGAAGCATTGATTAAATTTATGCTTACTCCATAGCTGGCAATTTCAGTTTGTCACTCCTTGTTGTTTTACCCATTGGGTCAAGATAATAAAGAGTCATCAATTTTGGGGCAATCACCACTAATTCCCAATGTCTAGCTCTGAGTAAGAATAAAACAAACATTAAAATAAATAATTTTATTCATTATTAAAATTATATTGAATAATAATACTTACTGGATGTTAAAAGGAATTAGGATAATTTCCTTCCCCTCACTAGAAAAATATTTGAATGCATCAGAGAGGTACTCATTCACATCCTCAATATGTATCTCCACCTGAGTAGTGACCGAAGGAACTAAGAATCCAACATTCTTTATATCAAAGTTTCTGGCCTCGGTATATAAATGGTTGTTAAACATTTGTAATTATTTTCATATGTAGAAATAAGCTAAAAATGTGTATTGGAATTTTCTATATATATTGATAGATCCTTACCTTATCCATACTTCTATTATCGAAGTATTCATCCAATCATACCGAAACAACTCTATAATATCATCAAGAAAAATAAAATTCTCAAAGTCCCTCCCAGCTGCATCTTCTGTTAAATTGACCAACATATGTGATCCCGAGCTTTGGTTGTCTAAGTATCGACACAAACATTTAGATTTGGTTCCCAATTCATCAAATGTAGCTTCGGGAATGAAAGATGGCTTGGGCATAGGAGGACGACTAGTAGAAGTTTTACTTTTTGGTTCACAAACCTGTTAATTAAATTACATACTTATATTACATGAGTTCATATATGCAGTCAAATATGAAAAATATGGTAGAAATAAGGTATACCTTGTCATTGATAACCAAGTGTCTAGGCCAACCCGCCATTGCACCCTCAGCTTCTTCAAATGTACTATATTCAGGATTAGGTATGGGTAGTGGTTTGTCCCCCATTCCGTCATACACAAGATGGATGGACACAACAAATGTCATCAGTATTTTGTTGGCAATGCAATGTACCACCAAGGTTGTACACTCTGACCGCTGCCACAACATTATATTCTGGAACCTCCACTGCAAGTTTATAGTTCACACCAACCTAGATTGAAATAATATAAGTTATATAAGAAACAGTAGAACATATACATGTTACAACTATATATATTATCATATATTTATCATACTAATAACACAACATATAGAACAAAAACTTACTACAGATTGTTGTGGTGGGTCATCGGGAGTGCTCCCATGACCTTCTACAACTGGAGCATGGGCTTGTACCTCATCACTTGAGAGACACGCAGTATAAATAGGTTGAGAAGGTTGAGTAGGCTAAAATGACGACATTATTTCTCTTAATTTCTGCACTACTAATGCTTCAACATCCTCTTGTGTATGACCTCCTGCATGACCTCTTTTAGATTGCGAAGGGCCAAAATAATACTTGAATCCTATGCCAGCTCCTAATCCCCTAACACAGCCAGGATGCTCCTGAGTACCAAGAGAAACTGCTAGTTCATCCATGTAGCCAGTTGGGATGAACTTTCCTTCCTTCCTTTGCTCGTGGAGATCAATCTATTCATAGTTAATAAAAATATTAAATCACAATATCAATTAGATATAAATAAATCTAAGTTTGTGGGAGTTACTCTTTACTTATTTGGGATAAACCTATAATATTTTGTTCCACCTCCTTAGTTGCAGGGTTGACAATTTCACATGCTCGATTCTTTCTAGCATCAATCCATGTCAAGTGTCGGGGTGGTGTCTCAACTTGAGTTGTACTAGATTCTTCTCCAGAAGAGGATTGCTTCTCTTGTAGTTGGCGGCAGAAGGCATAACCACAGGGCCCCAAGTGATGGTCATGCACATTTTTTGCCCGTCTTTCCTTTTGAGCCTGATGAATAGCCTGATCATTTAAAATGAGGTATTGCAATTTAGACTTGGCAAACATGTATAAAAAGATTCACCTCCTTAATTGTATAAAATTAAATATTCATACAATACATCACAATCTTTATTACCTAAAACTCTTCCGATCTCCTAGATGTAACAAATATTTCCCACACCTCAAGATATATAAACATATATACATCTGTAGCTTTCTTCTTTTGTTTAGGATTATTTATAAATTCACTTACAAGATATGTCTTAAAACCCCTCCATCATACACCACAACGTTGTAGCACTTTTTTCTTGTGATCTTTTTCATTTAGATGAAAAACACCCTATACATACAAAAGAAGCAATTAATAATGTTGTTTTCAAAAGGAATTAATTCCAAGCAAACTAAATTAGAATCAATAGATAAAAAACATATTAAAATAATTTCACTTTCACTCACAGATATATCTTTCCATATGAGGTCTTTTTGGGCATTAGGAACATCATGCCAATTTTCTATATCTATTTCCACCTTACTGTGTGCGGTCACCCCTACGTAATGCTTGAAAGCACAAGCATGTTCCCCAAAAGGTGCTCCTGTCATATCAAACTGGACTGGCAATTTATCCCCTTTAGCCCTGAGCTCCTGCAGCCTACACATCAATGTAGGACCTCTACTTTTCTTAGCATCACCACTACCATCCTCATGGTTCTCATGCTCAGAATGTTCATCTTCATTCGCCATTATAGAACCTACAAGTATACATGATAAAAAAAAGTGATAATAAAAGAACAAGTGATAAGGTATACATGATAATAAAATAAATAATTCAAAGAATACATGCCTTTAGTATTGGTTGAGTTGTTAGTCAAGTAAAATTCCTTTAGCATGGTCATGACGTTTATAATATTCATCGGTATTATCTTCAACATTTACACTTGTTAAACCAACTGAGAGTGGACTGGAATCATCATACTTTTCATATTATTCTTCCTTTTTGTAGTACAAATGGAAACAAACAACAATCACTTTTCTTTACGACCGGTCCTTGGAAAGGACAAGCTAAATGGGACAAACTTCCACGACTGGTATGCGACATTGAGAATTGTTCTCACTCAAGAGTGAAAGCTCTATGTCCTGGATACTCCAATTCCATAGGAACCTGCTCCTAATGCACCAAAGGCACAAAGGGATGCTTACAAGAAGCATTCTGATGATGCCATTGATGCAAAGTGCTTGATGTTGTGCTCTATGAACCATGAGTTGCAGAGACAACATGAGAACATGGGTGTCATTGAGATGATTCAGCATCTTAGAAACATGTATGAAGATCAAGCACGACAAGAGAGAGACAACGTCTCAAGGGCACTGTCCAAGTGCGTCATGATAGAAGGAGATCCAGTTGGTACTCACACACTCAAGATGATTGGGTATGTGGAGAACCTGACAAGACTGGGATTTCCACTGAGCCAAGAGTTGGCTACTGACGTGATACTACAATCGTTGCCAGAATCCTACAGTCAGTTTGTGATGAACTACAACATGAACAACTTTGACAGGCCACTGTCAGAGTTGTTGGGCATGTTGAGGACAGCTGAGATACAGATGAAGAAGGACAAGCCTAAGTCTGTGATGGTGATCATGAGAAAGAAAGGCAAGTCCAAGCACAAGGGCAAGGGCAAAGCTAAGAAAGGTTCTGATGCTAGCCAGGAGCCCAAGTCGTCTTCATCTCTCAAGGCCATGGGAGGCGTGACCAAGAAAGGAAATTGCCACCATTGTCAAATGCCAGGACATTGGAAAAGGAATTGTCCTCTCTATCTAGAAGAACAAAAGAAGAAGGAGGCGACAGACGTCTCTACTTAAAGGTGTCATGAAAGTAAACTAGTAACACTTTTGAGGTATATGATACCAAGATGTAAAGTGTAAAGAACTCAATAAATGGGGCAAGTGTTTCCGCCATAGATAGGAGTACTTTAGTTTATTTTCAGCCTAAAAGGCATGTAATACAATTATGAACTGCTATTTCATATTTGCCAATGGATAGAAATACTTTATTTTTGCATATTGTATGACAATGATGGCAATCAATAAAGAGATGTTTCAATTTCTAAAGATATGATCTTTGTGGCAATGCCTTGTTTATCTTGTAGTATTTGATATGCATAAGATAAAATGATACCTAAAAGTTATAGATAACTCAAACAATCAAATTAGCATCAATCATGAGAAATTCATTTCTAGTTTCCATGTGATGGATACATCTAGACTCTTTTGGTTAGAGAACCAGTAAGAGACATGAATATCTTAGACATGATTAATCAATCTTCACTAATGGTAGTGGGAGAATGATTATCCTATTAAGTATGATACATGTGATATATTTACATATCTATTGGAACAAATGCTAATACTTCAAATGGTGTTTAGAGAAATACCAATATGAATATCTTGAAGTGTTCAAGATTATCATAGATGAAGTGCAAATTTGGTAAAGTATTAATTATTGATGATATCAATGAATGAAATACCTAGAAAAAATGTTTGAGATCCTTTTGAGTGATTATGATAGTGTATCATAGTGAACTCATGATTAATGCATGATGTCTAAATCAAGAAGGAATCATACTCTAAGGAGTTAGAGAATGATTATCAAATAACTGAATTCTTCTTAATAAAAGAATACCCCATGCTAATAAAGGACATTGAGAATCACAAGGAAATGTGAGTTCTTATATCCGTGACAGATACACCTCAATTATCTATGTGATGAGTTGTTCATGTGATAAGTCAACTATCTAGATGAATATGAAGAACCGAATTTTGAGTCATGGTTTATGACCATTACATCCTAAATGACATCCATGTGAACCATAAGGTATGGCCTTGATGGTAGCACCCATTGGATGAAATCCATAAGTGCAAATGAATCTTAAGTGTTAAGACACATGGATAAAATTTTGAGAAGGATGATGCTTGTTGATTGCAACTTAATGACTAAGACATTTGGCATATGGATACTAAAACCACATTCCTATGAGGAATAAAACAAGGATGTGTACGTGACACAACCTATAAGGTTTATGAATCCACTAATGCAAATAAAGTCTATAAGTTACAATGGACTAATCAATGTGATTAATTGAGTACAAGAAACTTAAAATTGGATCTTTACTTTGATGATATAGTCAAAGGGTTTGACTGATATGTCAAAGATAAAGAAGGGATCTATGATTTAGTGGGTGCGTGTTCACATTCCACATGTTGATGTGAAACGGAAATGTTCTAGAATGGAAATCCAAAAGTGGAAATTATCTTTAAGGAAGATAGAGATGTTTCCTATGTGATAGGAATAGAGATCTGTAGAGATAGTTCTCGAAAACCTCTTGACCTAAAAAGAGAAAGCATACATTGGCAATCTGTACTGAAGGGTTCAGCATGCACAGATTCAATGGGAGAAAACTTGTCCATGATACACAGAGTTAGTATCCCAAGGCCAAGTGTCCAATTCTTATGAAGAATGGGAACACTAAGAATACATATGGATCTATCATGTATGTAATCATCCCATGATCTAGCATGGCAAGAATAAAATGCATTCATCATCTTGTATGTAGGACATGCAATATGATGTGTTCATCCTGATAACTCGTATGTGAGACATGACGAGTGGATGTCTGTCTACTTCTAGTAAGGGTTACTGGAATACCATGAGAACTTGATAAGTACTTGTGAAGTACTAGTTCTATGGAGATAAGGAATAGTTCGATGTTAAGGGTTACATTGATGCAAACTTCTGAAAGGGACAAAAAATTAATTGCAAAATATATATAGGATATATAAAAGTGAAAATTTGTTGATAATTGGAAGTGTTCCAATAAAAACATTTAAAAGGGAAATGTCGAGTATCTGTGTGTTAGAGAACAATAGTTGATACTACATGGATCTAGAAGTTCATGAGATGAACTTATAGATATTCCGGTCATTGATGACAAGTATGGAATCCTTGATCATGCAATGTGGCTAAAGGATAGCAAAGGAATACTAGATCGCATATTACGACAACTCCATCTCATACGTATGACGTACATCGAAGAGATGAGAGACATGAAATTTATACCGACTTTGGCAAGGTGTTGCCATAACTCACTATGTTTGCACTAGAGCACAGTAACATGTTGGACATGTTTGAAGATCACTATGAATATGATTTAAGGGTGATTGGCTCGCAGTGCAAGTGGGAGTCTGTTGGTATGTATGCCCTGAGAGCCAATCATGGGATGATTGGTGGGATACATTAAGATCGATTTGATAAACATCAAAGGCAAGCTTCCAATTCTTTCTGGTTCAGTCATATGAGATAGTGATAGAACAGATTGAATGTCTAGAGAATGACAATACTCAATGACGTATGCTTTCAGGTTAAGGACCTGAACGATGAGATCATACGGATGCTAAGAGTTTGTACATTCTTGTTATGTTCCTAGTTGGATGTCATTATGGAAGGTAAACAGACAACAATGACACACGAGACTAGATTGTGGTGTTGGTTGATGACATAATCTCATTAGTCATGATATAGAGATATCAAACCAAACACATAGGTACTTGTTAGAGAACAAGTGTACTAGAAAGACCCACCGTGAGTTTGACACATGGAACCATGACATGGTAGTCACAGTCAGTACTCACAGTGATGGTGGTGAGTGTGATTCTTTGACCTGAAATCACTACACTCAACACATGTCGTTGGGCACACTTTGACATCATCAAACACAGTCCTGAAACATGGGTTGTTATAAAGGTGATGATTGGGTGGCTTTGACACATGGGGCTTTTGAGGGGTGAGTGATAGATATGGGATTTGTCCCTCCTGAGGGAGTTTGATATCCAAGGCCACTTGATGAGTAGGATTGAAATAGGCGTGCACACGCATGTGTGAATCAGTATGTGATATTGATGTCATATATATCACTTCCAATCTACTCTGAGATCAAGAAAGTGAATGAACGTTGACAGGATGACCGTTTCATGCCTCGAGTTCATTTAGGATATCAGTGACAAAGGAATTATACATTCACTGTAACACCATTCACATATTGTAGGATTGAAAGTTGTTCTCCAACTTTCTACTTTCACTTGGGTAGCACTGATGTGTGACTAGGCACCGTTCTTTGCTTGTTAAGTCATAAGTGTTATGGACTTTCACTGCCAACGTGAAATGGACCTGCAGGATCACACACATAGGATTTAACCTAGAAGAGGAGTTTTGACCACAAACAATGTTTAGATTGATTACTAAAGGAGTTTAGTAGTTCAATTAAACACTCAATTAATTGATATCTCAATATCATAATGTTCAAGGTGTTGGACACATTGATTGGAGTATCGGATTGATTGAAACTGCAATTGACTGATTATGCACAATCTGCACTCCCAACCGATCGGATCATGTGATGAATTGATCGGCTGAGCTTGGTGAACTGATCGGCTCAGATGGTGAGTCGATCGGCTCATGGACAGGGTGAAATGATTGCTTCAAGTGTTGAAACGATCAGTTCAACTGTTGCAACAGAGCAAGTTGGGAAAGTCAGGTTGGTGAGAAATTTCTTTTCATTTCACTTGCCCAATTTGATTGGAACAAGGATTGGTATTTCATACCAATTAGAAATAAAAGAAGGAAAGTCAATCGGGAACTGATCAGGACCACGAACCGACCAGTTCAGAAATGAACCGACCGTTTCATGGGTCCCAACCGATCGGTTGAGGTGTTAACCGACCGGCTCAGGTCCCCAACCGACCATTTCAGAAATGAAACGATCAGTTCAGGTTGCGAGTTGGTTGTTTTGTAGAAAATCTCGAACTCTTCTACTCCTGCTTTTTAGTCCCGCATTGCCCGTGATGAAGAACCCTGTCCCATGACCCTCCTATATATATAGGGGTATTGGGGGCTTCTAAAAGTACAACTCAGTGCAAACCAGTTACTCTGCAAAGTTGTCGTTCTCTCTGGTTTTGGTAAACGAGAGAGCCCGAGTAAGTGCTACCCGATAAGGGAGGCACAACAAGGGAAAGACAACTGCAGTTGCGACTGGTGGCAGGAGAGTGTGTTGGCGACTAGCATGATGACAGGAGGGTGCGACTCCTTCCAATTCCTTGTGGGACAAGGAGATTGGAGTTCCAGGTGGTCCGTGTGGACTACTTCAGAGGCGGGAGGTTTCTGCCGCTAGGAGGACAACCTTCAATCCCGTCAGTCTCGATGCGGCCAGGAGCTGCACAGACACCGTCCAAGAAAGGAGGTGAAGACCGTGCAAGGCGTGAGGTATTTTCGCTGAGCAAGCCTCGGGACAAGGTATGATTCTACAAACCATCCTATCCTATTGTATAGACGTTGACGCGTTTCCTTGTTCTGGGTTTGGGGAGGGAATTTTTGTTTCCGCTGCCTTCTCTGCCTCCCCTAAAACCCAATAGAACACCCTCCTGCCACTCCCACACTGCGCCAACTATGACATAGAGAAGTTGGTTTTCACCACAATGGAAATTGAATTTGTGCTGGTTGAAGCCGCTTATGCCGCCACCATGAGAATACAAGAGAGGGCAGCCGTGACAGGAAGGCCAATCACTCTTGACACTTAGCAAGACAAGGCGGAGACTATTGTCACCCCCGCTCCCGAGTCAGTCACAACCACCACAACAACAACCGCCACGGCCGCTGAGGAAATAATGACGATCGTGGAGGTCGTCGAAACAACCGGGGCTGAAGCAACAAAAAAGCCCCGAGGGAAGTTGCCGCGGAAGAGATGGCCGCAACACCCGAAGCTTCTGATGTGCCTTCAATGGCGGAAAAAGTGGTACAGCCGGATGCCAGCAATAGTGCGTTCGCTGAGCTCCTCGAGGCAGAGCTCACAGATGTACAACCCACACCTCTGCCAACGTCGCTACTGGTAGCTGCGGAGGAGGTCACTGACAACCAAATTGTGGATCAACAACCACCCACCCCGCGCCCCTCTCCACCACTACAAGCAGGCGAGGCAGAGGCAGCCGCAAAGGTGCCAACGCCCCACCCTTAAGCGATGCCCTCGCATACAATCCAGATGGACTCGGACCCGAGTGAATACGTGCACTCATTGGGCCGAACGTCTCATGTGAGGGACGTCAGAAGGCCGAAGGGCAGATCAGCCGCAACCCCTCCATCGCTGGGGCAGATTCTGGGTCAAGAGTTTGTCCACTTGCGGGAGGTAACAGACAACCACTGTGATACTTTTTCTTCCCTTACCCGCAAGTTTACTATTTTCCAGGAAAGGCTCAACAACCAGGAGCGACCGCTGTTGACTCTAGTTGACCTTCCCAGCCAACTAGAGACACTTAACGAAATGATGCAGTTGGTGCTCCAACGCCTCAACGCAATCGAAGAGAGGTTGGACCGAAGAGACGACCACCCCCGTTCTAGACAGACGAGGAGATCTCCATCACCTCCTGGCTCCAGATCTCAACCATCCTCATCGGCGTCCTCCTCTAGGACGTCATCTCCTTCCTCCTCCAGCGGGCCCTCCACAACGCCCGAAGAAGGAACAATATACAAGACAGTCGAAGGGGCTCTAGCAGGATAGGAGAGTTCATGCGGCATCGAAGAAGCTGTTTCCTCAGCCTCCCTAGACGAAGCTGAGGACAATGACGAATCAATCAGTGTTGGGGAGGACTCTTCGGAAGAATCAGAGGGAGAAGGGGGGACATCTACACTGCTAATGATAGACACCCCCTAGAGGAAGGAGTTCGATGGCAGACACATTTTCTGCACCGTCAGAAATCCCCTCCTTTAGGATGGTGGACTTTGATAGAAGAGTTGCATGATGTCATCAGAATTTTGGTAGTTTTTGATGGGGAATAGCGACAACAGAAAAGGCAGTAGAAACAAAATTTTTATCCGTATTCCTTGCCAAAAGATTGAGTCAACAACAATGTATCTAGGAAAGAGGGTAGAACAAGGAATACTTTATCCTAAAGAAAGTCCAACAACTAATCTTTCTTAGATATGTGCACTATTCACAAGATGCACACAAACAACTTGAGGTGACAACCTCCTGGTGCAACATCAGAGATGGTGGTGGTTGTTTTCCTCCTAGCGTGCAACTAAAACATCGAATCCTCTAATAGTCCACATGCACAACCAAGAATGCCATGTCGATCTTCCCAAACCTAGTGGGAAGGAGTTGCCCCTTCAAACGTCAACATGATAGTGTTGACTTGCTATCCATTGTTGTCTCTCTCTCACTATCTATTCTTTTTATGGGTAATACTCCCTTTGGCTCTCACTTTACCACAACTGGTAGAGGACAATAATTTTCATATCTTATTGTTGTATCTCTTCAAAGCCTTGATGGCCCTCTTAATATAGCATGGATAGGGTCAAGGTTTCCTGACCAACTGGGTGTCAAAGAGACATAATTTCATGAAGTTTCTAGAAGTTGCAAACCATGAAATGATCATTTAACTACTGAATTGGTTGGTTCACATGTGAAATGGTCTATTCAAAACTTGAACAAGTCGGTTCACATTACTTCCTATTCTTAAACATATTGCATTTCATGTCATCATTAATGCACAACATGACGTCAACATCAATCCTTGATGCAATATCATTGATCATTGAACCAGGTGATTCACAATCTGAACCAGTCATTTCACATCTTTGAACTGGTCAGTTAACTTTTGAACCAGTCGATTCATTTCTAAACCGGGTGGTTCAAATTTCAGTTTAGCCAATGTACAACCAATGTTGTTTAAATTAAATACCTAAACACTTTACTAATCAAGTTTAACCATATTCATGAGTAAACTCCTTTTCAACGTGCATCCTATGCATGTGACCCTATAGATCCCAAGTTACATTGGTTGTGAATGTCCATAACCAATTTGTGGCATCACAAGCAATGAGCGGTGTCAAGCAACACATCTTTTCTATGCAAGCAATTGGAAGTTGGAGAACAACTTCAACCTACAATATGTGATTAGTGTTAGCGTGATCATATAGTTCCTTTGTCTTTGATATCTAGACTGAACTTGAGGCATGGAATCATCATCCTCTCAATGTTCAACCAATGTTCCTTGAACTGGAACAGACTATATGAGATTCATGTGATCATACATGTGGCGAAGCATTCCAACAAAATGTCATTAACTAAGCAGAAGCGATTATTAGCAACAGATTATTGAAAATCACTAAAAATTAAAACCTTTTTCAAAGAGATCCAATTCCAAGAAACTCTTAACAACAAGGACCGAAGTATTACAGGTACCTTCTGGTCCACAGGTACATACCATGTACCATCTCTTCTCGAGGATTACATACATCAATTGCTCTCTTAAGTCTACACATGAGCAATACACAACCTCGAGACATTCAAACCAAAATCTTAGATTGATTATGAAAACACTAAGAACAGACTCCAAGGACCTGAGAGTAAAGAGAGGACACATAGGACTCATATCTACAAGACACGTCAGTCACTATCTCCACCTGAGATATTACTACTATTCCTGATGCTGTTGTCCTTCCCTTGCTGTATGATTCCTGCCTCCTTGTCTGTGTCTACGTAAAAAGTTGGATCCCACAGGGGTGAGACAATTGAAAATTGTCCCAATGAGAGATATAACTCTCCGCCAGAAACATTATTATTGCAGTTAAATAGTATTAAACTGAGCAGAGGATAAGAAGTTTAGAACATTCTCATATTTTAAGGCATTACAACTATATTTGATAGAGCAGTAAATCATCTATTCTCTTTATAAGGAATAGGAAGAACATGTATTTCATTTATCCATCACACTATATCAACATCTCAAGCTTATCTTGTAATATTCATTATCATCGTATGTCATCCATGATTCATTCTCGTTTCTATTTGTTGGCCTCAACCAAAATGATAACCAGATATTGAAATATACTAGTCATGTGAGTATACTTCATCAAATTCTATCCAGGCATTACACTATGCCAATCCTATGCATACATTCTAGGCATTGGACTATACCAATCCTGTGCAAACATTCTAGGCATTGGACTATACCAATCTTGTGCATATATTCAAGTCATTGGACTATACCAATCTTGTGCAAACATTCCAGGCATTGGACTATGCCAATCCTGTGAAATTATTCCAGGTATTGGGTTATTACCAATCCTGTGCAATTATTCCAGGTATTGGGTTATTACCAATCCTATGCAATTATTCCAGGTATTGGGTTATGACCAATCTTGTGACATTATTCCAGGTATTGGGTTTTGACCAATCTTGTGCAATTATTCCAGGTATTGGGTTATGACCAATCCTGTGACATTATTCCAGGTATTGGGTTATGACCAATCTTGTATTATTATTCCAGGTATTGGGTTATTACCAATCCTGTGACATTATTCTAGGTATTGGGTTATGACCAATCCTATGACATTATTCCAGGTATTGGGTTATGACCAATCATGTGCAATTATTCCAGGTATTGGGTTATTACCAATCCTGTGACATTATTCCAGGTATTGGATTATGACCAATCATGTGCAATTATTCTAGGTATTGGGTTATGACTAATCCTGTGCAATTATTCCAGGTATTGAACTATGTCAATCCTGTATGTCATCACTGAATACCACATCACCTTTATTAGGTATTAAACCTTAGCCAAGCCATCATACTTATTCACATCCTTTATGTAATTCAAGTATTCCTCTTATCCCCTTTAAGCTTATTCAAAACACCATAGCCCTTGTTTGGCTATAAGCATAAAGCATGCATGATTAAATTTTCATTATTATTATTGTATCCATCTATTATTACATGTTACTAAGTTTCCATTATTTATTTTGAACATTACCATTTCTTTCATGAGACTTTATAAACATCTTGTTACCTCTCACTAGGAAACAACTACTCTCATGGCTCACAAGGCCCATTACACATCTTGTCACCTCTCACTAGGCAACAATTACTCTTCATGGCTCACAAGGCCCATTACACATCTTGTCACCTCTCACTAGGCAACAATTATCACGACACACTTTATGTGTTACTCATTCAAGAATATTGGATTTAGAGTACATCAAGGTGCATCAACCTTGAGGTGCTGAATGTGATATCTATCATGTCTTGATGATCACTTCCCTCATCACTTCTAACTTATCTTACATTAGGGCATTTCCCATCCTAATACTTTATGCACCTATTTATCACATTTATCATTCAACCATTATCAATAATATGGTCTCATCTCAGGTTAAGGCATTATTGATATAAGGTTATCTATTATCAACTACTTTAGGTGTTTCACCTAAAAATATATTATTCACTATTCCATTATTAGGAATAGGGTTTCCCGTCTTTATCAATTAGGATTTTACATAACATCATACTATATTAGGGTTTCACATGTCATTACTCTATATCAGGGTTTCACACAGCCTTACCTGAAATTAGGGTTTCTCAACTCATAGCCCAAAGTTAGGGTTATGGTTTATCATCATATTTCCCAAGATTAGGGTTTCATGTACTATAACCCAAAATTAGGGTTTTACATACCTTCACCCTATGTTAAGGTATAGTTTTATATAACATTACATGACATCACCCTGGATTAGAGTTTCCCATCACATCACTGCATCATGGTTTCATAACACATTACCCTTGATTAGGGTTTCACATGAAATTACCCTTGATTAGGGTTTCACATTACATTACCCTTGATTAGGGTTTCATATGACTTTACCCTTGATTAGGGTTTCATATGACATTACCCTTGATTAGGGTTTCATATGACATTACCCATGGTTAGGGTTTCACATGACATTACCCTTGATTAGGGTTTCATATGACATTACCCTAAATTAGTGTTAGGGCTCATCAACCTTCTCAATTAGGGTTTCATGATCTCTTTATCAAGGATCATACCATATTACATACTTTATTCATATTGAAAGTATTGAGGCTTAACCACTACATGATTATTAGACATGTATACATTCGTCTCTTTCACTCATCCTCTCTAGGATGTTGATTACTTCAAGCTTGATTAGATTAGGTCAATTCAACTTGAATGAAGGGTTGACATAGTGTCTTAAGTTATTGCTTCCATAAGAAACAAAGGTAAACCACTCAAAAGATACTAATCACTAAAGTACCTTGAAGGTACAACCATTGTAATTACATTTGATAAAAATCATCAACAATCATGGGGTTGATTGTACTTACAAGATTTGAATCAATTAAACCTTCAAATGGTTTTGAGGTATTAGACCTTCAAACGGTCTTAAAGTATCTTGACCTTCAATCAATCTTGCCCTAACTTCTTCAAACGGTTTTAAAATTGTATGCTCAATTTATTATTGAAACCGAATGAACATCAAATGGTTTGAGACCGTTTGCCCTCCAAACGGACTGAGGACCATTTGGTCCAATCCATCTTGAAACCGATTAGACCAATTAGGGTTTTCTTCCAACCAATCGATTGATTTTAGGGTTTGATTTATTGAATTCATCATCAATGAACCATTGAAAGTAGATCCAATTACAACCCTTGGATCTACAATCATCCATCACAACTCTTGACCTCCAAACGGTCTTGAGACCGTTTGCCTCCAAACGGTCTTGCGACTATTTGGACCATTAATCAAGAAATTGATCGAATTCAATTTAGAATTATTCAATTAATCAATTAGGGTTTGCAATCCATGGATCATTCATTCTAGAATTCATAATAATTAAATCAAGTTTAGTCATTGGATCTCCATCATTCACATAAGAAATTAACCCAAAATGGTTTTGGTGTTCAATTTATCCATTCGGTCTTGAGATCCATTACCCATTCAGTTCTAAGATGAATTACCCATTTAATCTTGTAGTCAATTACCCATTCGGTCTTGTACTAAATTACCCATTCGGTTTGAAGTAAATTACCCATTCGGTCTTGGGTTCAATTTCCCATTTAGTCTTAGGTTCAATTGCCCATTCGATCTTGTGTTCGATTGCCCATTCAGTTTTCAAACCGAATCAACTCATTTGGTTTTGAAACTGAATTTTCTCAATCAATGTTGAAAACCGATTGCCCCTTCCTTTGTTTAGGTGTGTTCTTAAGATGACATCATCATCTTCAAGCTTCAAACCTTCGAATTCAAATGTGATTCTTATGGTGATTTCAACAATTAATCAAAAGGAAATCGAGATATAAGAAAGGTTCAACACATAGTGAATAAATTGCAAGCAATAATGACATTTAAGGGTTCAAGTTATATAACCCACCTTCAAAATTGAATACAAGCTTCAAGCTTCACGCCTTCAATTGTGAATGAAGCTTTTTCAACAATCCAAGGTCCTTTCTCAAGTCTTTGAGCGAAATGAATGGCCAAGGTTGAAGATTGAATGAAGAAAAGACAAAATTAAGCATTGAATTTCGATTTCCACCATGAAATCAAGGTTGAAGATGACTATGGAGCTTACCTACAGGTTGGGGCACGCTCTACTATTGCTCCTAAGGTCCTTTGTGTACGGACAAAGCAAGGAAAGAAAAAGGGATCGAAAAAGCTTTTCATGTGGGTTGAAAATGGGATGTATATAAGGGAATTCAAATGAGAGAGAAAGTGATAAATAATTCCTTCAACTCCCAAAATTGGTGCCACATACTCCCCTCCATCCCTTGCATACGAATCCATCTCCCCACCTTGTAATTCCTCTTCATTATCCATGAATTAAAGAAAAACAAATTAAGCACCTTAACCATTATAATAATAATATCATTTGTAATGCTTTAGAAAATTTGTGTGCACGAAGAGGGCGTGATGAATAGATAGTCTCCACGCTTTTCCAAAAAAAAAATAATATCCAAAATTGAGTGGATATTACTTTTTAGTTAACTAATGTGAGTGGGCTCTCTACTCAGTTTAGATATTTCGTGGCCTTTGCAAGGCACAAGGACGTTCACACTTATGAAAACTCAACCATATAATTTTTGGTTGAAGAGCAATTCAATTAATATATTTATTTTTGCATTAAATTGAATTAGGGTTTCAATTATGCTTAAATCTTGATTATTTTAATACCAAGATTCTCTTTCCTCCAAAGTTATTCAAATGAGGCACACCTCTGATTTTCTTTTATCTAATTGATATCAAGAAATATTAGGGACTCTCTAGAAGTGGTAATTTGCATATTCAACCCTAGAATTTGTGTAAATTGCACATTACACCAAAACTAGGTTTTAATGAACAAACATTGCTTAACAAGCTCTTTCTTGGTGCTCAGGCTACCACAAGACATACCTCTACATCATTTTCATTATTATGATGCTTAAAAATTTGAGAAACATTTTACCATGTAACATTTGCAAGTTAACCCCTCAACTTGGGTAATTTGCACTTTAGTCCAAAATAAGTAAAACATTGTTTCAACATTATTAAAAAAAGACTAAAATTGAAACATAAGTTCCTCTTGAGCCTTAATTACTTTTCAAAAGATAAAGACAAGAATATAAATGACTTACTTAAACAAAACCTCTAGGGTTAAGTCTTAACCCAGGTCAGGGATGTTACAATTATAAACCCCTTACAAGGATTTCGTCCTCCAAATCCCAGGTATAGTAAAACATATATTATTTATTAATCATATCATCAAGCATCCAACTAAAATCTTAATGTCATGGAGATACCATAGAACTTTGATCATCACAAAGTCCTTCCATACATGGTTATCATAGAATCTATCACACATGACACATATCCCATTATCCTTCTTATTATTAACTATAGAATTAATTCTATGTCAAGTAACACTACCTTATTTAACTCAGGTGTCAAACCTCACTAATTCGTCACCCACTTGGTACTACAAATCTCATCATACATTTTTAGCTTTAATAAGCTTTTCCCACAATGATTCTATAATTGTTCCTTCAATTAGTACATCCTTATTGATGTTATGTTTATGCAAATCATAAACCCCTAACAAATGATGTCCATAGTATTTTATATAACTATTTTGATTTCACAGTTGGCCCTTCCAGGTAACCAACATAAATTACCTCCTCAAATTATTACATGAACTTTCAATTATTCATGTGTCATTCAATCTTATTTCCTCTTAAGTTCCTTGCCTTCATCATAGAAATTATAGAGATACTACATATCACCACCTCTTGGTATTATCATCATCATGATTATTAGATCTGGGTATTCCAAACCTTAGTTCATTACTGAACATTGTTACCTCTAGGTCTAAGGACCAGGGTATACATCATGGTCAACATCCTCTTTTGTTTATAAGATGATCTATGATTAACTCAAATCTTTCCATATCAATTAGGATGTGGTAGAATTATCGATGCCACATATCTGACTTCATTATGCTCTTTAGATTGTCTCAAAATGATTGCTTGATCAGGGTAGTCAGAAAGATAACAATCTAAGAGTGTCATACTTACCCCACCTTCAATAGATGAATACCTGGCCAGGGTTTTCAAGAACTGAAATTAGGTAGTATGCATTTGTTTCATATCATGTTTCATACATTTAACATCTTTTAAATTTACTATTTAATATCTTAGATTTTCTCTGGGTATTTCATTTACATCTGTTCTACATGGAAAGAGAAATTTCAAAACATATAAAAGAATATTATTCTGAATATAGGTTCTCATCCTTTTTATCTCTTCCTTATGTCCTCACAAGACTAATTAAAGGAAGCTCAACAATAACTACCTTTCTTATAATCAGTAGGAAGAGAGAGGAAAAAGGAAAGATAATTAAGATTGCAAAGTTCTATCTTGACATATTACCTCTTACGAGTTATTTTAGTAACTTATCTGACTCAAAACATGGAGTCAGTTGTCATCTGCTATTACCTTTGTCCTCCACTACCAGAGATGGATGGACTAAACTGTGACACTTGTCTTCATTTTCGGCCTTCTACTTCACTAGCCTGGGGTCCTTGTGGATTTTGCAGATTATTCCTAGACTTTTGGGTCACCACATTATTTCTTCTTGGGCACTACTGCCTAAAATGTCCTATCTGTCCACATTTATGGCAAGTTCGGCCCTCACTTGATGACAACTGCATTGATGTACTATATTTTGGTTGAACCGATGTTACCGAAACTTTTTTTGTTTAGTACTACCAATCCACTGTTCATGTGACTGTGTAGACCTCCTTTTGAGGTTTGCCTCATATTTCTTTATCACATACCTTTCTATCCTCCGGATTGACTCGACAAATGTGGCAAATTTCTCTCTACTTTCTAAAGCAGCTGCCGAGACACCTCATCATTCAGTCCTTTCTCAAAACGTCGAATCTTTTTCTGCTCAGTGGCAACCATTTGAGGACAAAACCATAAAAGTTCCATAAACCTAGCCTCATATTCATTTATCGACATGGTTCCATGCCGAAACTTCTCAAATTGTGAGATCTTTTTGTTTAAGTATGTTCTTGGAAAGTACTTATTGACGAATTCTTAACGAAATTCCTCCCAACCAACCACTTCATCATTCCTTTTTACTTCTTCTATGGCCCACCAATGGCCAGCACTACCCTTCAAAAGGTATACAACATGTTTGACTTTGTCAACATCTGGGATATTAAGGATCTTAAAAACCTTTTCTAACTTAGTGAGCCATAGATCATCATCTGCTGGGTCAGTTGTCCCAGCATATTCTATAGCTCCTACACAATGTAGTCATTCAAATGTCTTACCAAACCCATGTCCCACATTGGGAGTTGGTGCCCTAGGTGCTGGTACTAGCATCCAGTCTGCCATATGCCTCATTGTGGTCATGAATTCTCTAAATAGAGAATGAAAGGTTGGGTTTTCTATCATAGCTTCATCAATATGGGGATTCTCAGGCACTGATTCCTCTCTTTCCCGATCCCTTACACCTCCTATTGGTGCAGCAATATTGCTTTCAACAACGTGATCCTCGTGTTCTCCAGACATCTTTAAGCTATCTTCCTTCTTCTGCATAGGCAAAAGTCACTATAAGATATACTAGAGGACACTAGAATAGACTCAACACCTTAGTTCTATGTCTTTGTAGACTCAGCGAACCTAGAGCTCTGATACCACTAATTGTGGCGAAGCGTCCGAACAAAACGTCATTAACTAAGCAAAAGAAATTATTAGAAACAGATTGCTGAAAATCACTAAAAATTAAAACCTTTTTCAAAGAGATCCAATTCCAGGAAACTCTTAACAACAAGGACCAAAGTATTACAGGTACATTCTGGTCCACAAGTACATACAATGTACCATCTCTTCTCGAGGATTACATACATAAATTGCTCTCTTAAGTCTACACATGAGCAATACACAACCTCGAGGCATTCAAACCAAAATCTCAGATTGATTATGAAAAAACTAAGTATGGACTCCAAGGACCTAAGAGTACAGAGACGACACATAGGACTCATATCTACAAGACACGCTAATCATTATCTCCACCTGAGATATTACTACTGTTCCTGATGCTACTGTCCTTCCCTTACTGTATGGTTCCTGCCTCCTTGTCCGTGTCTAGCTAAAAAGTTGGATCCCACGGGGGTGAGACAATTGAAAATTGTCCCAGCAAGAGATATAACTCTCCGCCAGAAACATTATTATTGCAGTTAAATAGTATTAAACTGAGCAGAGGATAAGTAGTTTAGAAAATTCTCATATTTTAAGGCATTACAACTATATTTGATAGAGCAGTAAATCATCTATTCTCTTTATAAGGAATAGGAAGAACATGTATTTCATTTATCCATCACACTATATCAACATCTCAAGCTTATCTTGTAATATTCATTATCATAGTATGTCATCCTTGATTCATTCTCATTTCTATCTGTTGGCCTCAGCCAAACTACTAACCAGATATTGAATTATACCATTCATGTGAGTATACATCATCAAATTCTGTCCAGGCATTGGACTATGCCAATCCTATGCATACATTCCAGGCATTGGACTATACCAATCCTATGCAAACATTCCAGGCATTGGACTATGCCAACCTGTGCATACATTCTAGGCATTGGACTATACCAATCCTGTGCAAACATTCCAGACATTAGACTATGCCAATGCTATTCAATTATTCCAGGTATTGGGTTATTACCAATCCTGTGCAATTATTCCAGGTCTTGGGTTATGACCAATTATGTGACATTATTACCAGTATTGTGTTATGACCAATCCTGTGCAATTATTACAGGTATTGGGTTATGACCAATCCTGTGACATTAGTCTAGGTATTGGGTTATGACCAATCCTGTGCAATTATTCCAGGTATTGGGTTATTACCAATCCTGTGACATTATTCCAGGTATTGGGTTATGACCAATCCTGTGACATTATTCCAGGTATTGGGTTATGACCAATCCTGTGCAATTATTCCATGTATTGGGTTATTACCAATCTGGTGACATTATTCCAGGTATTGGGTTATGACCAATCCTGTGCAATTATTCCAAGTATTGGGTTATGACCAATCCTTTGCAATTATTCCAGCTATTGAACTATGTCAATCATGTACATCATCACTGAATACCAGATTACCTATACTAGGTATTAACCCTTGGCCAAGCCATCATACTTATTCACATCCTTTATGTAATTCAAGTATTCATTTTATTCCCTTTAAGCTTATTCAGAACACCATAGCCCTTATTTGGCTATAAGAATAAAGTATGCATGATTAACATTTCATTATTATTATTGTATCCATTGATTATTATATGTTACTAAGTTTCCATTGTTTATTTTGAACAATACCATTTCTTTCATGAGACTTTATAAACAACTTGTTACCTATCACTAGGAAACAACTACTCTCATGGCTCACAAGGCCCATTACACATCTTGTCACCTCTCACTAGGTAACAATTACTCTTCATGGCTCATAAGGCCCATTACACATCTTGTCACCTCTCACTAGGCAACAATTATCATGACACACTTTATGTGTTCTCATTCAAGTATATTGGATTTAGAGTACATCAAGGTGCATCAACCTTGAGGTGCTGAATGTGATATCTATCATGTCTTGATGTATCACTTCCCTCATCACTTTTAACTTAGCTTGTATTAGGGCATTTCCCATCCTAATACTTTATGCACCAATTTATCACATTTATCATTCAACCATCATCAATAATATGGTCTCATCTCAGGTTAAGGCATTATTGATATAAGGTTATCCATTATCAACTATTTTAGGTGTTTCACCTACAAATATATTATTCACTATTCCATTATTAGGAATAGGGTTTCCCCTCTTTATCAATTAGGATTTTTCATAACATCACCCTATATTAGGGTTTCACATGACATTACCCTATATCAGGGTTTCACATAGCCTTACCTGAAATTAGGGTTTCTCAACTCATAGCCCAAAGTTATGGTTATGGTTAATCATCATATTGCCCAAGATTAAGGTTTCATTCACTATAACCCAAAATTAGGGTTTTAATTACCTTCACCCTATGTTAAGGTAGAGTTTCAAATAACATTACATGCCATCACCCTGGATTAGAGTTTCCCATCACATCACTACATCAGGGTTTCATAACACATTACCCTTGATTAGGGTTTCACATGGCATTACCCTTGATTAGGGTTTCATATGCATTACCCTTGATTAGAGTTTCATATGACATTACCCTTGGTTAGGGTTTCACATGACATTACCCTTGATTAGGGTTTCATATGACATTACCCTAAATTAGGGTTAGGGCTCATCAACCTTATCAATTAGGGATTCATCATCTATTTATCAAGGATCATACCCTATTACATACTTTATTCATATTGAAAGTATTGAGGCTTAACCACTACATCATTATTATACATGTATAAATTCCTCTCTTTCACTCATCCTCTCTAGGATGTTGATTAATTCAAGCTTGATTAGATTAGGTCAATTCAACTTGAATGAAGGGTTGACATAGTGTATTAAGTTATTTCTTCCATAAGCATCAAAGGTTAACCACTCATAAGGTACTAATCACTTAAGTACCTTGAAGGTACAACCATTGTAATTACCTTTGATAAACATCATCAAAAATCATGGGGTTGATTGTTTTTTTTTATTGTACTTACAAGATTTGAATCAATTAAACCTTAAAATGGTTTTGAGATATTAGACCTTCAAACGGTCTTAAAGTATCTTGACCTTCAATCGGTCTTCCCTAACTTCTTCAATTGGTTTTGAAACAGTTTGCTCAATTTATTATTGAAACCAAATGAACATCAAATGGTTTGAGACCGTTTGACCTCCAAACGGATCCCAAATGCTCTCAAGACTATTTGGACTCAAACGGTCTCAACAATCTTAAAACTGATTGGACCAATTAGGGTTTTCTTCCAACCAATCGATTGATTTTAGGGTTTGCTTTATGGAATCGAACATCAATGAACTATTGAAAGTACATCCAATTACAACCTTTGGATCTCCAATCATCCATCACAACTCTTGACCACCAAACGGTCTTGAGACTGTTTGGACCATCAATTAAGAAATTGATCTAATTCAATTTAGAATTCTTCAATTAATCAATTAGGGTTTGCAATCCATGGATCATTCATTCTAGAATTCATTATAATTAAATCAATTTGATTAATTGGATCTCCATCATTCACATCAGCAATTAACCCCAAATGGTTTTGGTGTTCAATTTATCCATTTGGTCTTGAGATCCATTACCCATTCAGTTCTAAGCTCAATTACCCATTCGATCTTGTAGTCAATTACCCATTCAGTCTTGTACTAAATTACCCATTCGGTTTGAATTAAATTACCCATTCGGTCTTGGGTTCAATTTCCCATTCAGTCTTGGGTTCAATTGCCCATTCGATCTTGTGTTGTATTGCCCATTCAATTTTGAAACTGAATCAACTCATTCGGTTTTGAAACCGAATTAGCTCAATCGGTTTTGAAAACCAATTGCCCCTTCGTTTGTTGAGGTGTGTACTTAAGATGACATCATCATCTTCAAGCTTCAAACCTTCGAATTCAGATGTGATTCTTATGTTGATTTCAACAATTAATCAAAATGAAATCAAGATATAAGAAAGGTTCAACACATAGTGAATAAATTGCAAGAAATAATGACATTTAAGGGTTCAAGTTATATAACCCCCTTTCAAAATTGAATCCAAGCTTTAAGCTTCATGCATTCAATGGTGAATGAAGCTTTTTCAACTTTCCAAGGTCCGTTCTCAAGACTTTGAGTGAAATGAATGGCCAAGCTAGGTTGAAGATTGAATTAAGAAAAGAAGAAATTAAGCATTGAATTTCGATTTCCACCATGAAATCAAGGTTGAAGATGACTATGGAGCTTACCTACAGGTTGGGGCACATTGTCATGTTGCTCCGAAGTGCCTTTGTGTATGGCCAAAGCAAGGAAAGAAAAAGAGATCGAAAAAGCCTTTCATGTGGGTTGTAAATGGGATGTATATAAGGGAATTCTAATGAGAGGGAAAGTGATAAATAATTCCTTCAACTCCCAAAATTGGTGCCACATACTCCCCTCCATCCCTTTAATATGAATCCATCTCCCCCACCTTGTAATTCCTCTTCATTATCGATGAATTAAAGAAAAACAAATTAAGCACCTTAACCATTATAATAATAATATCCAAAATTGAGTGGATATTACTTTTTAGTTAACTAATGTGAGTGGGCTCTCCACTCACTTTAGATATTTTGTGGCCTTTTCAAGTCTCAAAGACGTTCACACTTATGCAAATTCAACCATATCATTTTTGGTAGAAGGGAAATTCAATTAATATATTTATTTTTGCATTAAATTGAATTAGGGTTTCAATTATGCTTAAATCTTGATTATTTTAATACCAAGATTTTCTTTCCTCCAAAGTGATTCAAAAGAGGCGCCCCTCTAATTTTATTTTCTCTAATTGATATAAAGAAATATTAGGGACTCTCTAGAAGTGGTATTTTGCATATTGAACCCTAGGTTTTGGGTAAATTGCGCATTACACCGAAACTATGTTTTAATGCACAGACATTGCTTTACAAGATCTTTCTTGGTGCTCAGGCTACCACAAGCCATACCTCTACATCATTTTCATTCTTATGATGCTTCAACACTTGAGGAACATTTTACCATGTAACATTTGCAAGTTAACCCCTCAACTTGGTTAATTTGAACTTTAGTCCAAAATAAGTAAAACATTGTTTCAACATTATTCAAAAAGGACTAAAATTGAAACATAAGTTCCTCTTGAGCCTTAATTACTTTTCAAAAGATAAATACAAGAATATAAATGACTTAATTAAGCAAAACCTCTAGGGTAAAGTCTTAACCCAGGTAAGGGATGTTACAATACATATCACATATTGAGTCACACGGGTATGTCCATATATGTTTTTGTCTCTTTTGAGTGGCCAGGATATCAATGTCATATAGGAGGGACAAATTCCATCTACACCACTCACTCTCAGTCCCCATGTGTAACAATGCATTGGAGCATCACCCTTATGGCAACCCTCATTGAAGGTCACATTGGATGATGTCAAAATATATCAAACGACATGTGATCAATGTTGTGACTTTAGGTCTAAGAACTAAAATCGACATTATCACTATGAGAGCTGATTCCGAGTACCATTCCATGGTCTCCATGTATCACTCTCAAGGTGGGTATGTATAATACAATGTACACTATTATGTAACATGTATCTATGTATTTGACTTGATATCCCGTATAATGACTGATGAGACTCTATCATCAATCAGTACACAATATGGTCTTATGCATAGTTGTGTCTATTTTTCTTCCACAATAATATCTGACAACAGACATAACAAGAATGTGTACTCTTATCATACATATGATCTCATTGTTCAGGTCCTCAATCTGAAGACACATATCATCGACTATAACCATTCTTTAGACATGTACTATGTTGTCATGTCATGATTGAGGCAAACATAATAGATGGAGTTATCTTTATCATTATCAAATCATGTATCTACTGCCCTATTATAATCACCATATGATTGGTTCTCTGGGCATACATACAATAAAATCCCACTCACAGTTAGAGATAATCATGCAAGAATCTTATTCCAAGTGATCTTAACATGTCGATCATTTTATTCTATGCAAGAGCGTTTATAATAGGTTAGCAACATTTTCTTCTGGTCGATATTTTACAAGTTTTCTCATATCCTCACTATATAATTTCTCACATGAGATGAAATTGTGATAGTATGCTATCTAAGATTCCTTGCCTATAAAGTAGCTGCATTGTTGTGACAATATTTTTACTGTGTCATCAATGGTTGGAACCTTCCACAAGTTCATCTATATGAACTTCTAGATCCATACAATATCCTTTGTTATGCTCAAAACAACAAGGTGTTCGACTTCAATTTTATAACAACTATTACTTGCTCAAACGTCTTCTACTTATAGTTCTATTTTAAGGTCAAACTCAAATTTAGATTGCAATCATTAATTTTATTTGTCATTTTGGAAGCTTGGATCGTTGTAACCCTTTACACCCAACTCATCCTTATTACAATAATTAGGGAACTAATCCTGTAGTGCTTCCTCAAGTACTTGAGGATGTTCTTTATCGTAGTCCAATGACTTTCACTAGGATCTGACTGATATCCACTCATCATGTCCAATACATACGAGACAACAAGATGAGTACATAATATTACCTAAAAATTGGAATCTTACTCATGTGTTTTTGTTCTACATAATAACTAAGAACTAGACTCTTGAGAGACCAATCCCATGGAACATGGATAGATTTTCTCTCATTGAGTCATGCATGCTGAACGTTTTCAACACCTTACCAATGTATGTGCTCTTACATAGGTCAAGAATCCTTCTATATCTATCTCTATAGATCTTAATTCCTAACCTATAGATAGCTTCACTTAAACCCTTCATAGAGGATGTACTTCTTTTTTGGGTTTTATATCTATAGGTTAAAAATGTTATTTCCCATCATTATTTTGAATATAAATATGCTCCCACTGACTCTTTTATAATCACAATTTTCATCTTCATTATGAATAAAGTCAACTCTTTATTTGTCTTGTCAAATCAAATATTCCAAATTTTAGATGCTTGCTTTAATCCACATATTAACCTTTGTCTCTTATAGACTTTATTTGCAATAACTAGATTAATAAAACCTTCAGGTTGTGTCAAGTACACACCCTCTTTAATATTCCTATAATGGAATGATATTTTTAAATTCCACTTGCCCAATTTAATAATCTTACTAAACTGCAATGGCAAGCATGATCCTGATAGATTTAACCATGGCAATCAGTGAAAAGATTTTTTCATGTTCAACATTTTCATCTTGTTTGAAATCTTTAGCTACCAATCTGCCCTTATAGGTTTGTACACTACCATCCATGTTGGTCTTCTTCTTGAAGACCGAATTCCACCCTATGGGTCCAACCCCTTCAGGTTGATCCACCAAGGTCATACTTTGTTTTTGTACATGGATTCCATCTTGATTACCGTTCATAAAGCCATTTCTCAGATTTCGGTCCCTGAATAGCTTCTTGGCACTAGTACAAGAATGGTCTGTAGTGTCAGTTTTTTTAAGCCTGTAGCGTCACTTTTTAACCGACGCCTAAGTGGCCGTCGCTATAGAATTTTCTCTGTAGCATCGGTTTATTTAACCAAATAAAACCGACCTTACAGAGTAAACACAGACACAAAAGGTTGTAAAAAATCTGACCCAGGCGAGAAAAAAGGAGCATGTAAGGTCGATCATTCGAAAAAAACTGACCCTGTAAACTCTCTCGGTCGAGAAAATTGTCCACCGAGAGAGTTTACAGGTTCGGTTTTTTTGAAATAACTGACCCTAAATATTGAATAAACATTTTAGTGTAACACTCGGTCGAGAAAATTGTCGATCGAAAATATTTCGGTCGACAAAATTGTCGACCAAAAATATTTCAGGCGACAAAATTGTCGACTGAGGGGTACACTAAAAATGTTTATTTAATCTTTAATGTTGGTTTTTGTAAGTAACCAACCTTATAGAGGACAATTAGAGTCGGTTTTGTACAAAAAATGACGCTAGAAGTTATATTTCGGTCGAAAATTTTCTCGACCGAAGAGTGTACACTGAATTCAATCTTTAGGGTCAGTTATTTAAAAAACTGACGATTGAAGTTACGATTTTTTTTAAAACATTTCTGCAGAAATTGAAATAGAATAGAAGAACAAGAAGATTCATAAATTCTGGGAGAGGGGAGCATTGATGCTCAACCATCACCATTCAAAACCACACATTCATAGAAAAAATGATTCAAAATCACATCATATTTTACAAAATGATAGAGTGCAAGTTTGAGATGATATTAAACAAATACAAAAGTAAATATGAAAGAGTACTCAAACCACATACATAAATGGAGCTGACATATTTAATCCAATGCTATATCGACTTCATTTAGAAAAGACTCTGATCACTCTTCTCAGAATTCATCCAAATCCACATGTGTGTAAGGCTGAGTTGTAATGATCTGTAACAGAAAATGCACATGCTAATATTTTATAAAATGACTACAATCACTTGTAAATTTATGATGTTATTCTTTATTACCTGACTTCTAGTCTGAATGTCATGTGATGCTTGTTTGACAATAACTTGCATATATTTTATTACATAGTAGCCACAAGCCCAATCATTATTTTGCATATGACACTACAAATAACAAAATATACTTAATGTTAGTAAACTACTATAAACAACAATTGAGATAAGACTATAAGAGTTGACATATTACAGTTGAAAATTAATACATATAAGAGTAAGCATTTGTCAAAGTAGCTACCTTGACATTTTTCAAAGTCAATGTATTTAATTTTGTGGGTATTTGTCCTCGAGCTTCACGAAAAGCCTTTATACCCCTATCAAATAAACGATAGTTGGTAAAATAGAAATTCTAAATAGAAATATCATGTTGAAGCATTGATTAAATTTATGCTTACTCCATAGCTGGCAATTTCAGTTTGTCACTCCTTGTTGTTTTACCCATTGGGTCAAGATAATAAAGAGTCATCAATTTTGGGGCAATCACCACTAATTCCCAATGTCTAGCTCTGAGTAAGAATAAAACAAACATTAAAATAAATAATTTTATTCATTATTAAAATTATATTGAATAATAATACTTACTGGATGTTAAAAGGAATTAGGATAATTTCCTTCCCCTCACTAGAAAAATATTTGAATGCATCAGAGAAGTACTCATTCACATCCTCAATATGTATCTCCACCTGAGTAGTGACCAAAGGAACTAAGAATCCAACATTCTTTATATCAAAGTTTCTGGCCTCGGTATATAAATGGCTGTTAAACATTTGTAATTATTTTCATATGTAGAAATAAGCTAAAAATGTGTATTGGAATTTTCTATATATATTGATAGATCCTTACCTTATCCATACTTCTATTATCGAAGTATTCATCCAATCATACCGAAACAACTCTATAATATCATCAAGAAAAATAAAATTCTCAAAGTCCCTCCCAGCTGCATCTTCTGTTAAATTGACCAACATATGTGATCCTGAGCTTTGGTTGTCTAAGTATCGACACAAACATTTAGATTTGGTTTCCAATTCATCAAATGTAGCTTTGGGAATGAAAGATGGCTTGGGCATAGGAGGACGACTAGTAGAAGTTTTACTTTTTGGTTCACAAACCTGTTAATTAAATTACATACTTATATTACATGAGTTCATATATGCAGTCAAATATGAAAAATATGGTAGAAATAAGGTATACCTTGTCATTGATAACCAAGTGTCTAGGCCAACCCGCCATTGCACCCTCAGCTTCTTCAAATGTACTATATTCAGGATTAGGTATGGGTAGTGGTTTGTCCCCCATTCCGTCATACACAAGATGGATGGACACACAACAAATGTCATCAGTAATTTGTTGGCAATGCGATGTACCACCAAGGTTGTACACCCTGCCCGCTGCCACAACATTATATTCTGGAACCTCCACTGCAAGTTTATAGTTCATACCAACCTAGATTGAAATAATATAAGTTATATAAGAAACAGTAGAACATATACATGTTACAACTATATATATTATCATATATTTATCATACTAATAACACAACATATAGAACAAAAACTTACTACAGATTGTTGTGGTGGGTCATCGGGAGTGCTCCCATGACCTTCTACAACTGGAGCATGGGGTTGTACCTCATCACTTGAGAGACACGCAGTAGAAATATGTTGAGAAGGTTGAGTAGGCTAAAATTACGACATTATTTCTCTTAATTTCTGTGCTACTAATGCTTCAACATCCTCTTGTGTAAGACCTCCTGCATGACCTCTTTTAGATTGCGAAGGGCCAAAATAATACTTGAATCCTATGCCAGCTCCTAATCCCCTAACACAGCCAGGATGCTCCTGAGTACCAAGAGAAACTGCTAGTTCATCCATGTAGCCAGTTGGGATGAACTTTCCTTCCTTCCTTTGCTCGTGGAGATCAATCTATTCATAGTTAATAAAAATATTAAATCACAATATCAATTAGATATAAATAAATCTAAGTTTGTGGGAGTTACTCTTTACTTATTTGGGATAAACCTATAATATTTTGTTCCACCTCCTTAGTTGCAGGGTTGACAATTTCACATGCTCGATTCTTTCTAGCATCAATACATGTCAAGTGTCGGGGTGGTGTCTCAACTTGAGTTGTACTAGATTCTTCTCCAAAAGAGGATTGCTTCTCTTGTAGTTGGCGGCAGAAGGCATAACCACCGGGCCCCAAGTGATGGTCATGCACATTTTTTGCCCATCTTTCCTTTTGAGCCTGGTGAATATCCTGATCATTTAAAATGAGGTATTGCAATTTAGACTTGGCAAACATGTATAAAAAGATTCACCTCCTTAATTGTATAAAATTAAATATTCATACAATACATCACAATCTTTATTACCTGAAACTCTTCCGATCTCCTAGCTGTAACAAATATTTCCCACACCTCAGGATCTATAAAAATATATACATCTGTAGCTATCTTCTTTTGTTTAGGATTATTTATAAATTCACTTACAAGATATGTCTTAAAACCCCTCCATCATACACCACAACGTTGTAGCACTTTTTTCTTGTGATCTTTTTCATTTAGATGAAAAACACCCTATACATACAAAAGAAGCAATTAATAATGTTGTTTTCAAAAGGAATTAATTCCAAGCAAACTAAATTAGAATCAATAGATAAAAAACATATTAAAATAATATCACTTTCACTCACAGATATATCTTTCCATATGAGGTCTTTTTGGGCATTAGGAACATCATGCCAATTTTCTATATCTATTGCCACCTTACTGTGTGCGGTCGCCCCTACGTAATGCTTGAAAGCACAAGCATGTTCCCCAAAAGGTGCTCCTGTCATATCAAACTGGACTGGCAATTTATCCCCTTTAGCCCTGAGTGTTGGATCAATGGGCTCTAGAAGGGGGGGTTGAATAGAGCTTCACAAACTTCACAAAAGAGATTAGACCACCAAATTATATTAAGTGCAGAACTTAATTCAAAACAGCAATTTGATGTCCTAAACTAGCATACAAAGCAAGGATAAGAGACAAGGAAAGCATGCACTTGGACAGGTGGTTTAGAGTGGTTCCATGTCCTAAACTTAGGAGCAATGTCAGTCCACTACCTAGAGTTGGTTAGGCTCTAGGATTTGTAACTTGGTTCTCTTATATATATCACACAATAAGATTACAAGCTACAACTACCAACCATCCAAGGACTTATATATCAAGCCAAGATCTTCAACCTCACCAAGGACTTACCCACCAAGCAAGTAGTCTTCAGCCTTCTTCAAAGGACTTACCTACTCTTGCTCTAGTCTTCGGCCTTGCAGGAATTACCCATCTTGCTTGAGCTTTGCCTTGCACCTCTCCTTCACTTGGAGAGCTTTAGCACCTTCCTCCTTCACTCGGAGGCCTGGAGCAGCTAGCCTTCTTCTCCTTCACTTGGGGAAGAACAGCAACCTTCTTCTCTTTCACTCGGAGAAGAAACTTCAATCAATCTTCATAGAGAATGGAGATGGGAGAAGTGGAAAGGAGAGCTTTACAAGATTACAAATGATAGCTCTCATACATGGGATCCTAACTCACTCATACTCACGAATTTGCTTTGAAGGTAGAGAGAGAAAGGGGCTCAAAGGATTAGAAACCACTCAACTAAGGCTAGGACCAAGCATATGTGAATGAGCAACCTTGGAATGAAGTCCAAGAGGTCCTATTTATAGTTGAGGGTGTCCCTTTGAGGTTGGGTGAGTTAAGTGGCACAAACTAGCCGTTTTACAACTTGCAACGGATCTATTTTGAGTCCCACCAACTCCTCCAACGGTTGGAATTGCTTTTTCTGCATTCCAGTACAGTTCGATCGGCCGAGTTTCAATAAAGGCAACTCGGCCGACACACTAGGTGACAAAACCAACAGGGAATCTGTCGGCCGAGTTTCCAGGGGGAAACTCGACCGATCAGTCTTCCTTTGGTTTTGACTGACCAGTGGATCGGCCGAGTTTCCTGGCATTGAAACTCGGCCGACAGCCCAGAAAATTCCTCAATACATGGATCGGCCGAGTTTGTAATTCGGCCGACAAAATCCCTGTTAAGGGGTATTTTGGAATTTCCAAAAACTGTATAAATGATGGATTTTTGAGTTCCAATCATTTTATCCATCTTAGATACAATGCAAAACATGAATTTAAGTGATTACAAAAATTGCTCTAAGCCTCTAAGGGCTATATTACAAAGCGGGTGAAAGTCACATGTTTTGCATGTGCCGGGAGAGTAGCTTTGAGTGAATTTTGATTCTTTTCTTGTATCTAATGTCTGCAATGATCTCAATTAGAAATGTTAGATACATATGAGTGGAATGGTTAAGTCATTATCAAAATATGGGCAATATGCGACACCTAGGTCAACATTCTCCCCCTTTTTGACAATGACAAACCATTCCTCAACATATTGAAAAGAATATGAAAAATTATACCTTTGCTTAGAGAATTGCAAGGGGATGCAAATATGATCAGTCTTGTAATGCTCCCCCTCAATTCATGCTTACTCATCCCTGCATTGTTAGTTAACACACAAACAGCCATAGCATATATATATTGTATGATTCTAGCCAAGTCAAGATATATAAGTTTTAAAGACAAGAAAAGAACCATACAAGCACTAAAAGCAATATGATGGCAATATGATTGAGGTATATTTCTCCCCCTTTGTCATCTCAAAAAGGCAGGGGGGTAGAAGAGCATACAAACCAGGTCTTCTCCAAAACACTCAATCAAACATAGCATATTAAGACAGAGAAGCACAAAGATAATTCATGAAAACAACCAACTGTCATTCATCAAAATATGGATTACATGATAAGATAAGTCATACAAAATGTATCCAAAACATAAAACCAAAAGCTACAAGGACAAGCGGAAAAGCCATAGTACATCTCAGATAATGTGCCTAATATAGATGATACAAACATAGTCCCTAAAGAAAATGACATGGTCATGCGAGACTACACTAGACACATCTACTCTAAGCTATACTAATCTATGTCGACGTCATCAACAGCAGCATCCATGTCCTCATCGGGCTGGTAGTCCTCGTCTCCATCAGAAGGAGGGGCATCAGCCGGTGTAGCTTGTTCATCAGCAGCATCATCATCGTCAGCATCCGTATCAGCATCTGTCGCAGTCGCCTCATCTGACTCGGCATCGTCCTGATCTGGCATATCCTCGTCTGTAGGACCAAAAGCCCGTCCAGGCCATCTCGCGCTCTGCTCAGCCCAAGACATGCCCAGAGCATGGAGCTCATAAGCTATCTCAATGGGAGGAGCAGTCGAGGTGTACTGGGCCAGTAGCTCGGACAAGCGTCCACCTGGAAGCGCCAACACCGGGGAAGGGTGAGAGTATCCACCTGCAGAGTGGTCAGCGGAAGCAGAGGGTGGTGGAGGTGGATAGAACTGACTATACGCATAAGAAGCGTAGTCGTCACCGGGGTAGGGCTGGTAGGTGGGGTAGGGCTGCGGGCAGGAGAGAGACATGGATGACATGACATGACAGAGATCCTCATGAAGATGGTGTTGGACCTGCATGTTGTAGGCTTGCTGATGCATGAGATACCCCATGAGGGCCTCATTGGAAACATGAAAATCGGCAAAAGCCGGGTGTGGAGGAGGTTGGAAAGATGGCTCAGGAGGTGGTGGTGCAGCTGATGATGGTGGAGGAGGAGGTGCATCCGATGATGATGGAGGTTGTGGTGGTGGTGGAGCAGAAGAAGATGATGCACCAGATGTAGGGACACTCTTCTGGAGAGTGGTCTCACTGATGTAAACCCCTTTTCGATCAGGTCGGTAGAGATAATCGGTGAAAAGAGATTTACCAGTGGCAAACTGGAAAAGTCCACAGATTAGGGCAGGATAAGGAAGATGGGTGCCCTTCGTGTTCTTTCCAGAATCAAAACATGTCATATGGTGCAGGATATACCGTGCCCATTTGACTCCATGATTGTTCAAGAGGAGATACATCATCATGGCAGTGTTCTCGGCTATGTCCGTTTGGTTTTTCTTTGGGTGAACATTGCAACTAAGAACAAACGCCAACACACGGCGAGGGGAGGACAGAGCAGAAGAAGGCAGGGTGCCCTTCTTTCTATAAGGAAACTCGGGAAGCTTGAGGAATTTGTGAATATCCGACAAGTCTATCTCGAGTGCCTTATAGATGTCCTCGGGACGCAAAAGATCGAAATAATCGGGATATGAGGTGGTCCAAGAGGCCGTGCCGACGTTGCCATTTAGGTAAAGATTAAAGGATCGCTCGGTGATATGAAACGGTTGTCCGGCGATCATAGAGGTTAAGACAATCGAGGTATCCGAGGGAGGAACCAAAGTGTCGTAATTCCACCGCAAGTTTGCGTAGAATTCGCGGACAGCCTTGGTGCTATACTTGAGATTGTGAAATTTTGGATCCTCGATGCTAAAGGCGTCAAGATGGTGTGTGCGAAACACTTGACTTGCCTCAAAAAGATCGGCGTGAAAACAATGCGGTTGATAAAGAGCACGAAAAGGAAAAGGAGATCGAGGGAGAAGCTCTTTATACCGTGCAACCGCGGTATTGTCCACGAAAGAGAGGTTGTCAAAGGACATATACCTCGGAGCTAGAGGAACCGAACGAGCAGGAGCGGGAACAGCGCGTTTCCGTCGTTGCGACCTCATCGGAGAAGAAACGGAGAGAAGGGCGCCGATCCACACGGAGAAAAACGTAGCAACGGAACCGTACAAGCAGCTAGGGCACACAAGGGGGCCGTTTTGGGGGCAAGAACGGCCGGAGAGAGGGAGGAAAAGACCAGGAGAGGAGGAGTCGGGCTTGGGCGGCTAGGGTTCGGTCGGCTTTGCTCTAGTTGAGAGGGAGCAAGTCGGCCGAATCCTATATATATAAAACCCGTCTGCCGTCGATCGGCCGAGTTCCAGGGTGGGGAAACTCGGCCGACAGAGTGTACAGACACCCTGCGCCCGACCGATCGGCCGAGTTTCCAACTCGGCCGACAAAAACCCTGATGTGAGAAATCCTAAAATCTAGTCCTAGCCTCATACGACCTAGGGCAATTTTTCTGAGGGATCTAGGATGTATTTTAAACACATTTAGGCACATTCTCATCATCATAGTGTACTATTTGTCGATAAAAACTCGTTTTGCGAAAAATACCCGAAAAAGAGATAAAACCAATAGAGATATTTATCAAAAACAAGCATTTTAAGCAAACAAGGCATTTATAAGCATGAGCAACACACATAACATGTAACCAGCTAATTAGAGAGCAATTCAACATCATCAAGAGAGGTTATTAGCAATTTTGACCTAATGAAATTAAATTGATCTCTAGCAAGCGGTTTAGTGAAAATGTCAGCCAACTGATTTTCCGTATCCACATGTGTGATATAAATATCCTTTTTGACAATGTGATCACGGAGAAAATGATGGCGGACTTCTATGTGTTTAGCTCTACTATGCAATATTGGATTATATGAAAGATTAATTGCACTAGTATTATCACAGAAAATAGGAGAAGCATCAAAATGAATGTTAAAGTCTTGGAGCATTTGCTTCATCCATAGGACCTGGGCACAACAACTTCCGGCTGCAATGTATTCAGCTTCGGTAGTTGATAATGCCACTGTGCTCTGTTTCTTGGAGAACCAAGACACCAAGCATGGTCCCAAGAGGAAGCAAGTGCCACTTGTGCACTTTCTATCAATTAAGCAACCTGCGTAGTCAGCATCACTATATGCCACAAGAGTAAAGTCCCTTGACTTAGGGTACCATAGTCCAAAATTTGGAGTTTTGGCTAGATACCTCAAAATCCTCTTGACGGCAATAAGATGTGATTTCCTAGGGCTTGATTGAAAGCGGGCACACAAGCCAACACTAAACATTATATCAGGTCTAGAGGCAGTTAAATAAAGTAAACTTCCAATCATACCTCTATAGAGCTTCTCATCTACCTTCTCACCTTCCTCATCCCTGTCAAGTTTGGCAGTGTTTGACATGGGCGTGTCCATTTGCTTCATGTTCTCCATCCCAAAGCGTTTTAGAAGCTCAAGCGTGTATTTGCCTTGGTTGATGAAGTTACCATTCTTGGTCTGCTTGATTTGGAAGCCTAGGAAGAAGGTCAGCTCACCCATCATACTCATCTCAAATTCACTCTGCATAAGAGAACCAAACTCTTTGCAAAGATCAAGGTCAGTTCCGCCAAATATAATATCATCAACATATATTTGAATGATGAGAAAATGGGTAGAAGTGTGTTTTAGAAACAAGGTACAATCAACTTTGCCCATGATATACCCATTATCTAACAAAAAGTTCTTTAGTTTCTCATACCAAGCTCGAGGTGCTTGTTTGAGACCATAGAGAGCTTTTTGCAAGAGATAAACATGATTGGGTAACTTATCATTTTCAAAGCCCGGAGGTTGAGCAACATATACTTCCTCCTCAATTGTACCATTCAAAAACGCACTTTTAACATCCATTTGATAAAGCAAGAAATTTTTATAACTAGCAAAGGCAAGTAGCATGCGAATAGATTCTAATCTAGCAACAGGCGCATAGGTTTCATCAAAATCAATACCTTCTTGTTGATTATAACCTTGAGCTACTAACCTTGCTTTGTTTCTTACCACTTTTCCTTGCTCATCAAACTTGTTGCGGTAGACCCATTTGGTGCCAATGATCTTTCTATTGTTTGGTCTTGGCACTAAGGTCCACACTCGGCTCTTCTCGAACTGCTCAAGCTCTTCTTGCATGGCAAGGATCCACTCATCATCACCAAGGGCCTCCTTGATGTTCTTCGGCTCCATTTGAGAGATGAAGGCGCTGTCTGCTTGTTCTTTGTTGTGTGCAGCCCGTGTCCTTACTCTTTCAAATGGATTGCCTATGATCAACTCCTTGGGGTGATCTTTGGCGAAGCGGGGAGTGGGATCCTTCCTTTCTTCTTCTTTCTCTTCTTCTTCTTGATCTTCTTCTTGAACCTGCTTACCTTTATCTTTGATGTTGAGATCTTTGAGGATAGGAATGATTTCATCTGCAACATCATTATCACCAATAGGCTTGCCAACAACAGGGTTAGTTTCAATAAATTTAACATTTATGGATTCTTCTATTTTAGATAGTTCTATGTTAAATACTCTAAAAGCCCTGCTAGTAGTGCTATAGCCTAGGAAGAAAGCCTTGTAAGATTTCGGATCAAACTTGTCGAGAGAGTCCTTGGTGTTCAAAACAAAACAAGGGCATCCAAACACATGGAAGAAATCAATCGACGGCTTCCTACCACGCCATAGTTCATAGGGGGTTTTCTTAAACGTCGGATGAGTGAAAACTCGGTTTTGCACAAAACATGCGGTGCTAACGGCTTCAGCCCAAAACTTCTTAGGAGTATCATACTCAAGAAGCATGGTCCTAGCCATTTCCTGTAGCGATCTATTCTTCCTCTCAACAACTCCATTTTGTTGGGGTGTGCGAGGAGAAGAGAAATTGTGCGAATAACCCGATTTTTCACAAAAACGTTCAAAAAGATCATTTTCAAACTCTCCCCCATGATCACTACGGATGGAAACAACATGACAAGAAGCTTCGTTTTCGACTCGTTTGCAAAAGCTCGAGAAAACGTCAAGGGTGTCGCTTTTGGAAACAAGAAAGAAAGTCCAAGTATATCTAGAAAAATCATCGACGATAACAAGACAATACTTGGAGCCGCGAAGCGTTTGTGTTCTCATAGGTCCGAAGAGATCAATATGAAGAAGCTCTAGAACTCTCTTGGTACTCATGACCCCTTTGGACTTGAAAGAGGATTTGGTTTGTTTCCCTTGGGTACAAGGTTGACATTCCTCATCCTTTTCAAAATCCAATTTGGGAAGTCCTCGAACCAAGTCCTTTTTGTCTAGTTTCTTCATTTGATGCAAGTTCACATGACCCAAGCGTCGATGCCAAAGCGAAAGATCGTTTTTATCCACGACTAAGCATCTATTTAGTATGGGCTTTAAAGCATCAAGAACAATCACATATAGATTACCATTTCTAGTTCCCTTATATATGACATTATAGGACAGGGAATCTAGAAGCAAGCATTCTAAGGAAGTAAAGAGCACAAGATAACCATTATCACATAATTGGCTCACACTAATCAAGTTGTGATGTAGGCCATCAACAAGCAAAACATTTTTAATGCACAAATCATTACCTACATCACCCTCACCTATAACCTTACCCTTTTTGTTGTCCCCAAAGGTTACCGATCCTCCTTTCTTCTTCACAAATTTGTTGAAATGGCTGATTTCTCCAGTCATGTGCTTAGAGCAGCCACTATCAACAATCCATTTCTTTGTGACCTGCAAGAAAAGAGGATGTCGGAACCCAACTCAAACTTTGGGGTCCGGGGTTAGCTTGGGGACCCATTTCATATTTGGGTTGGTCCCCTTAGGCTTGTAAGGACAATAGGTAGAATAATGATCATCACATTTGCAATGCATACATACCATGGGATTTTTAGAGCCGGAAGACTCTCCATTGAGAATTGGAGTTTCCACACTCTTTTTCTTACCTTTCTTCTTCTTCTTACCTTTTGGGATACTCTCATCGTATCCTAGACCACTAGTACCAATTTGTTTGGTAGAGTGCTCTAGAACATCATTTAGAGACTTTTTACCGGAAAGAAACCTTTGCAAGGTAGATCTTAATTTAGCATTATCATCACTAAGATTTTTAATAGTAGTAGATAAACTATCAAGATCTTCTCTAGCATGCAACAGGTCGGCCTCAAGACAGAGGGCTTTAGTAAGAAGAGAATCTTTTTCAATAGTTAAGTTAGCAACTTCATTCCTAGGCAAGATAGGTCTAGAGGATAGATCATTTGTTTGAGCAAGCAATCTAGCATTTTCAGATTTAAGCATAGCAATTTCTTTTTGATAACAATGAACTTCCTCTCTCCTAGCATCATCAATGAGTTTTAGTTCAACATTTTCAGTTTTTAGAACATCTAACTCATCTAGGCAATTTTGGTTCTCGATCTTAAGACTTTCAATAGTTTTAAGATAAGCACCATTCTCAACCTCTACTCCATTGTATTGAAGTTCAAGGTCTTGAAGTTGCTCTTGCAAAGAATCTATACTATCAAGGTGTAACTTTTCATTTTCATCAAGAATGTCAATCTTGGCATATAGATCATCTATTATCTTTCCTAATCTCTTTCTTTTAGCTTTACATTTAGCAAGAGATGATTGACATTCACTAAGCATTTCAATGATAGATTCTTTAGATAATTCAAGTAAAGCTTCATCACTTACATTGCTTACCTCACTTACCTCCATTACCTCTTCACTAGTAGATGCCATAAGTGCAAGATGACATTCTCCATCCTCGGAACAAGATGAACTTGAAGTAGAAGACTCCTCCCATGCCGCATGAGCTGCATCTTTGGATCGTCTTTCCTTCTTGTCCTTCTTCTTGTACTTGGATTCTCTCTTGTATTTGTCATCCTTCTTGTGACTGCCCTTATGATAGCCCTTCTTGACTTTTGGGCAATCATTCTTGTAGTGGCCCTTTTGGCCACACTCATAGCACCTAGGAGTGGAGGAGGATTGCTTTCCCTTGAAGTGTCTTCCTTTGGAGTAATTGGCTTCATGGTCATTAGCACCTTCGTCTTCGCTTGAGGAGGGGCAAGGAGACTTCATGGCAAGCTGTTGTTGCCTCATCATTTCTTCGACATGAGCTTTGAAGGCCGTGTCCTTCATCTTTCTTGTCTCCTTCTCTTCCCTTTTCTCCTCTTCCTCTTGCTTGTCGAGCCTTGGTTCGTGAGCTTGTAGGTTACCAACCAGCTCCTCGGTTGACAACTCGCTAAGCTTGTAGACTTCTTCAATTGAAGTCACCTTCGGCTCCCATCTCTTTGGAAGAGACCTCAAGATCTTGGCGTTGATGGTGCCTCGATCCATGACACTCCCAAGGGCTGCAAGGCTGTTGAGGATGACGTTGAGCCTTGTGTACATGTCCGCAACCCTTTCATTCTTCCCCATCTTGAAATTTTCAAGTAGGCCTCCGAGCATGTAGATCTTGGCCTCCTTGACCTGCTCCGTCCCTTCATAGGTGACACATAACTTGTGCCAAATCTCATGAGCGGTGTCCCATGAAGAGATGCGGTTGAATTCCGATGGAGAGAGGGCAGCGTAGATGATGCTAATGGCTTTAGCATTTAGTTGAGCACGCTTCATCTCTTCGTCCGTCCATGTTGTGATGTTCCCCTTCGGCTCGTCGTACTTGAGGTGGACTATCTTCCACATCTCGTAGCTAACTCCTTGGATGTAGAACTGCATCCTTCTCTTCCAATATAGGAAGTTGGTGCCGTCGAAGACCGGGGGTCTTGTGGAGTAGCTTCCCTCAAGGTTGAGTGAACCGAGAGCCGAATCGCCCATCTTCTCCTACTTGTTGAAGTAGCTTGGAGAAGACCTGCTTTGATACCACTTGTTGGATCAATGGGCTCTAGAAGGGGGGGTTGAATAGAGCTTCACAAACTTCACAAAAGAGATTAGACCACCAAATTATATTAAGTGCAGAACTTAATTCAAAACAGCAATTTGATGTCCAAAACTAGCATACAAAGCAAGGATAAGAGACAAGGAAAGCATGCACTTGGACAGGTGGTTTAGAGTGGTTCCATGTCCTAAACTTAGGAGCAATGTCAGTCCACTACCTAGAGTTGGTTAGGCTCTAGGATTTGTAACTTGGTTCTCTTATATATATCACACAATAAGATTACAAGCTACAACTACCAACCATCCAAGGACTTATATATCAAGCCAAGATCTTCAACCTCACCAAGGACTTACCCACCAAGCAAGTAGTCTTCAGCCTTCTTCAAAGGACTTACCTACTCTTGCTCTAGTCTTCGGCCTTGCAGGAATTACCCATCTTGCTTGAGCTTTGCCTTGCACCTCTCCTTCACTTGGAGAGCTTTAGCACCTTCCTCCTTCACTCGGAGGCCTGGAGCAGCTAGCCTTCTTCTCCTTCACTTGGGGAAGAACAGCAACCTTCTTCTCTTTCACTCGGAGAAGAAACTTCAATCAATCTTCATAGAGAATGGAGATGGGAGAAGTGGAAAGGAGAGCTTTACAAGATTACAAATGATAGCTCTCATACATGGGATCCTAACTCACTCATACTCACGAATTTGCTTTGAAGGTAGAGAGAGAAAGGGGCTCAAAGGATTAGAAACCACTCAACTAAGGCTAGGACCAAGCATATGTGAATGAGCAACCTTGGAATGAAGTCCAAGAGGTCCTATTTATAGTTGAGGGTGTCCCTTTGAGGTTGGGTGAGTTAAGTGGCACAAACTAGCCGTTTTACAACTTGCAACGGATCTATTTTGAGTCCCACCAACTCCTCCAACGGTTGGAATTGCTTTTTCTGCATTCCAGTACAGTTCGATCGGCCGAGTTTCAATAAAGGCAACTCGGCCGACACACTAGGTGACAAAACCAACAGGGAATCTGTAGGCCGAGTTTCCAGGGGGAAACTCGACCGATCAGTCTTCCTTTGGTTTTGACTGACCAGTGGATCGGCCGAGTTTCCTGGCATTGAAACTCGGCCGACAGCCCAGAAAATTCCTCAATACATGGATCGGCCGAGTTTGTAATTCGGCCGACAAAATCCCTGTTAAGGGGTATTTTGGAATTTCCAAAAACTGTATAAATGATGGATTTTTGAGTTCCAATCATTTTATCCATCTTAGATACAATGCAAAACATGAATTTAAGTGATTACAAAAATTGCTCTAAGCCTCTAAGGGCTATATTACAAAGCGGGTGAAAGTCACATGTTTTGCATGTGCCGGGAGAGTAGCTTTGAGTGAATTTTGATTCTTTTCTTGTATCTAATGTCTGCAATGATCTCAATTAGAAATGTTAGATACATATGAGTGGAATGGTTAAGTCATTATCAAAATATGGGCAATATGCGACACCTAGGTCAACACTGAGCTCCTGCAGCCTACGCATCAATGTAGGACCTCTACTTTTCTTAGAATCACCACTACCATCCTCATGGTTCTCATGCTCAGAATGTTCATCTTCATTCGCCATTATAGAACCTGCAAGTATACATGATAAAAAAAAAGTGATAATAAAGCACAAGTGATAATGTATACATGATAATAAAATAAATAATTCAAAGAATACATGCCTTTAGTATTGGTTGAGTTGTTAGTCAAGTAAAATTCCTTTAGCATGGTCATGACATTTATAATATTCCTCGGTATTATCTTCAACATTTACACTTGGCAAACCAAATGAGAGTGGACTGGAATCATCATACTTTTCATATTATTCTTCTTCATTTATATGTTCTACAGTAAACTATTTTTTCCATGAAGAATGACATACCAATTTTTATTTGCCGGGTCATCAATATAGAATACTTGTTTTGCTTGGTCTGCCATGATGAACAACTCATCTTTCTCACCAATCTTTTCAAAATTCACCAATTTGAAACCCAACACATCCACTAAAACTCCTTTGTTGTTGTCAACCCAATTACACCTAAAGATAGGAACTCTGAAATTTGTATAGTCCAATTCCCATATGTCCTCAATGATGTCGTAATATGACATCTCAGTTTCACGTGGTCTTTTATCTTTGGCACTAGCAAAACACAACGAACAAGCTTGAACAGTGACCCCACTGTTTTGGACCACACTACTTTTGTCTTGACGCTTTGTGTAGTATGAAAATCCATTTATCTCATAACCATTATATGAGATGACATCCATTTTTGGCTTAAAGGCGAGCCATTTTATGTTCTCAGCAACATTATTTGATGATTCATATTGTTTATTAAATACTTTCTCTTCAAACCACCTAATAAATGTTCGATTATGCTCTCTTGCATGCCACATTGAACTGGATCGCGGATGATTTCTCTTGATAAGATCATTATGTTCTGTGATGTAGCTACTAACTTCATCGATGTTGTGTAAAATATACAAATGTGCTTGTTCCCACAACTCACGACTGATTCCTTTCACTCGTCCTCCCAGAGTTCCTTTTCCACAATAAGATTCAGTGTGATGGGAATTTTTTAGATCGCTAGAAGATTCATTGCAATTCAAAAAATCATTACAAAAGTCCATCACCTCCCTAGCCACGTAACCCTCAAAAATACTCCCTTCAGGACGATAATGATTCCGAACATCACCTTTAAAAACACTCATGTAGCATTCAAATGGATACATCCAGTGTAAGAAAATTGGACCCAACATCTTCACCTCCCTTGTAATATGTACTACAAGATGAACCATGATATCAAAAAATGAAGGAGGAAAGTACATTTCAAGCTGACACATGGTAACAATTACATCTTTCTATAATTTATCGAGAGTATCAGGATGTATCACTTTGTTGCATATTTCATTGAAGAAGAAATAGAGTCTTGTGATTGCAAACCTTACATGCTTTGGAAATATAGATCAAATAGCCACAGGTAAAATTTGTTGCATTAAGGTGTGACAATCGTGAGATTTGAGACCTATCAACTTCAGATCCTTAATTGATACCAATCTATGAATATTAGAAGAGTATCTTTGTGGAACCTTAATATTATACAAGCACTCACAGAAAGTCTTTTTCTCCTTCTTTGACAAAGTGTAACAAGGTAGTGGTAAATATGTGTGGCGACCCCTGATCTCCACTGATAATTCTTTTCTAATACCCATTAATTCTAAATCTTTTCTAGAATTGATGCCATATTTAGTCTTTCCTGGTATGTTCAATAGCGTACCAATGATGCTATCACAAATATTTTTTTCAACATGCATGACGTCAATGCAATGTCTAATTGTCAAAGATCTCCAATAAGGAAGATCCCAAAATATTGACCTCTTCTTATATAGAGATTTTTCACATGCGAGTGGACGACTACTTGAACTTTTTCAAATTCATTAACAATATGTTTCACCCTATCATATACAACATTTCTTAGAATATGTTTAGGAGCGCTTCATTCCTCAGTTGACCCATTAAAGGTTTTGCGTTGCCTTCGATAAGGATGCACTGGTGGGAGAAATCTCCGATGACCAAGATATACGATTTTACCACCATGTTTCAGTCTGATTGAATCAGTATTTTCCTCACAAATAGGACATGCTTTGTATCCTTTTATGCTATATCCAGACAAATTTCCATAAGCTGGAAAGTCATTAATCGTGCAAAATAACATAGCACGCAAACTGAAGATCTCTTTACGTGAAGCATCATATGTCATAATACCTTCTTCCCATAGTTTCATTAGGTCATCAATTAGAGGTTGAAGGTAAACATCAATATCATTTCCAGGTTGCTTGGGCCCTGATATCAATATTGACAACATCACATACTTATGTTTCATACACAACCAAGGAGGAAGATTGTATATAACAATCATAACATGCCACGTACTATGTTGGCTGCTTAATGTACCATAGGGATTCATTCCATCTGTATAGAGTCCAAGTCTTAAGTTTCTTTCTTCTTTACCAAATTGAGGGTATAAGAAATCAATTTTCTTCCGTTGTGGTGAATCAGATGCATGTCATAGGATGCCATCATCATTGGCCTTTAACTCCCCATGCCAAGACAAATTTTGTGCGTCTTCTATATTAGCAAATAAGTGTTGAAATCGTGGTATTATTGGTAGATACCACATCACCTTGGCAGGAGAGCCATTTTTAGCCTTAGCTGAATTTGTGGTCTTATACCTTGACGCACCACATTTTGGACAATTTATCAAATTACTACAGTCCGTCTGAAATAACACACAATCATTTGGGCATGCATGAATCTTCTTAGCCTCCATTCCCATTGGGCACATTATTTTCTTTGCTTGATATGTTGAAATCGGAAGCTCATTGCCTTCAGGAAGAATTTCCTTTAAAAAAGAAAATAGTGAAGTGAAACTCGTATCGCTCCACCAGTTTTGAGCTTTAAGAGTATATAATCGCATCACAGCACTCAACCTCGTGAACTTAGTACAACCCTTATATAATGGTTTTTCAGCATCATGGACAATGTTTGCAAATAAAGAAGGTGGAAAAATGACATTGTCCCGACAACAATGTAGCATCTCATCAACCATATCATCCTAAATCTGGTCATCTTGAATCGGTTCATCATTAACATTATCATCATTATCTATATCTTCTATGCCATAACTATTAGTATCGACATTTTCTGATCCATAATTAAATTTCTCTCCATGCCAATACCATTCATTATAACCTTGTATGATCCCATTACATATGACATGATTCTTAATTTCCTCACCAGTATCAACTTTCAAATTGTGACAACAATTTCTACATGGACAATATAGCCTATATGTAGGTAGTTTCCTATGTTCCTCAGCAAATCTGATAAATTCATCAAGACCTTTGGCAAACTCTGGATTGCAACGGTTCTTGATAGACATACAACTTCGATCTATTTTCTATATCACATTAAAATTAATTATAAAACTAAGAGTTTAATATTGATACTATAAGCTGTAAGTTTTTATTGATAGGAAGTTAATTACTTTTATACTAAAGTGTACCACCTATCCCATTTTTTAATATTTAATCTCACTAGTAAATATATAATGTCTATTTAGTTTTGAATAAAATTTCAGTAGCATTTCCCCTAAGTTCTCCAAGTACACCGATGTAACTAGAGAATAACCACTCACATATGTACCCAGAGAACAAATGAGGAAATTCTACTGAAATTTTCTTCAAAACTAAACATACATACAGTTACATCCTAAGTGAGATTAAATATTATAAAACAGTCCCAAACCAGGGACTATCCAAAGTTTACTCCTAATGAGTAAATTTTGAACGGGTTTCTAAGTTAATATATAAATGCATTATTTTCATGCATCAACCCTAAAGTGTCAATTTGGGAGCACACATGTCTAATCTCATATTAATTTCTAGAATTTATATAATGATTACATATGAAAAAATATATGTTTTTATTATTGGTTGGGTTATCAAATCATAGAAAATGGAAAAACAATATAACTGTATAGTTAAAGGAGTCCAGGTCCAATCTCGGTCGACAATTCGTCGACTGAGAGACCACCTGCACGTGGCGTCTAGGTCCACCCATCGGTCGACAAATTCTCGATCGAGAGTGGACCTGGACGCCGCGCACAGGTGGGATCTCGGTCGACGAATTGTCGACTGAGAGTGGACCTGGACGCTACCGTGGCGGCGGGAACGAACTCGGGAATGAGGGAACAAGGCGGCGGCCTTACTTGGAAATGACGGCGACCTTCGTGGAGGATGTGACGACCTTCCCGGAGAGGCGGCGACCTTCGTGGATGTGTGGAGAGGCGGAGACGACAAGCTCTCTTCGCAGAGAGTAGGCAAAGCTTTGGCGGCACGAAGACGCGACAAGGGCTTCAGGGAGAGGAGGCAAGGCTTTGACGACGAGCTCCCTTCGAACACGACAACGACCTTCTTGGCAAAGCTTTGGTGGCACGATAGCTCTTTTGGTAAGGAGAGGCTTTGGCAGAGCGGCAATGAGATTTTTTGGCAAAAAGAGGCTTCGACGGTGTAAGAGAGAAAAGAAGAGCTAGGTCTCGGCAGTGAGAATGGAGGGAAAATGAGATCCTGACTCGCTTTGTTACCCTCGAAACCTGTAGGGTCAGTTATTTGGAAACAACTGACCCAACATGTAAGCGATGCCCAAACAAACTTCTCGGTCGATGAATTTGTCGACCGACAGACTCTCTAGTGTCGGTTTTAAAGAAAAAACCAACCATAGAGGTTCTTATACACGCACGAAAGGAAATCTGGCTCTTCTTTCGGTCGACAAATTTGTCGACCGAGATGTTATAGGTCGACCAATTCATCGACCGATGGGATCTCTAGGGTCGGTTAAAAGTAAAAAACTGACCCTAGAGGTTCTTATACATGCGTGAACTAAACTGGATCCAAAACTCAACTCGGTCGACAATATTGTCGACCGAGGGACCCTCTAGGGTCGGTTTTAAAGAAAAAACTGACCATAGAGGTGCTTGTACACGCACGAAAGGAAGTCTGGCTCTTATATCGGTCGAAAAATTTGTCGACCGAGATAGTATCGGTTGACAAATTCATCGAACGATGGGAGCTCTAGGGTCGATTAAAAGTAAAAAACCGACCCTAGAGGTTCTTATACATGCGTGAACTAAACTGGATCCAAAACTCAACTCGGTCGACAAATTTGTCGACCAACAGACTCTCTAGGGTCGGTTTTAAAGAAAAAACCGACCATAGAGGTGCTTGTACACACACGAAAGGAAATCTGGCTCTTCTTTCGGTCGACAAATTTGTCGAGCAAGATGTTATCGGTCGACAAATTCATCAACCGTCGGGAGCTCTAGGGTCGGTTAAAAGTAAAAAACCGACCCTAGAGGTTCTGATAAATGCATGAACTAAATTGGATCCAAAACTCAACTTGGTCGAAAATAATGTCGACCGAGAGACCCTCTAGGGTCGGTTTTAAAGAAAAAACTGATCCTAGAGGTGCTTGTACACGCACGAAAGGAAGTCTGGCTCTTATTTTGGTCGACAAATTTGTCAACTGAGATAGTATCGGTCGAAAAACACATCGACTGATGGGAGCTCTAGGGTCGGTTAAAAGTAAAAAATCGACCCTAGAGGTTCTTATACATGTGAGAACTAAACTAGATCCAAAACTCAACTCGGTCGACAATATTGCCGACCGAGGGACCCTCTAGGGTCGATTTTAAAGAAAAAACTGACCCTATATGTGCTTGTACACACACAAAAGGAAGTCTGGCTCTTATTTCGGTCGTCAAATTTGTCGACCGAGATAGTATCGGTCGACAAATTCTTTGACCGATGGGAGCTCTAGGGTCGGTTAAAAGTAAAAAACCGAACCTAGAGGTTCTTATACATGCGTGAACTAAACTGGATCCAAAACTCAACTCGGTCGACAATATTGTCGACTGAGGGACCCTCTAGGGTTGGTTTTAAAGAAAAAACCGACCCTAGAGGTGCTTGTACACACACGAACGAAAGTCTGTCTCTTCTTTCGGTCGACAAATTTGTCGAATGAGATGGTATCGGTCGACAAATTCATCGACCGAGGGAGCTCTAGAGTCGGTTAAAAGTAAAAAATCGACCCTATATGTTCGTATACATGCGTGATCCAAAATTCATCTCGTTCGATAATATTATCGACTGAGGTGACCTCTAGGGTCGGTTATAACAAAAAAACTGACCCTAGAGGTGCTTATACATGTGTGAAGGCAAACTGGATTCAAGATGTCTCCCACATTTTTTGTAGACATATAAGGTCGGTTATTTGGGAAAACCGACCCTATAGATCGAGGCGCAAAGCCAAAATCAAGCAAATGTTTGCCGCGGGAAACTTTAGTTGGCTTTCTAAATCCAATTGTCTATAAGGTTGCTTATTTTATGAAAACCGACCCTATAGAGATACACTACAAGGTCCAATGACAATAGTTGTCATCACTGCAGTGGACAAGAGGAAAGCATACTGCATGCATTGAGAGACTGCGTAAAAGTGGCTCCTATTTGGAAGGACTTGTTAGAAGGAAATCGTTGGGACCGTTTCTTCGGGGAGGATAATCTTTAGAAGTGGTTGGAATGGTGTTTAACACAAGAAGCAAAAGTAATCAATATAATAATCGTAGGGTGTCACTACATTTGGAGGTACAGGAATAAAGAGGTGATGGAGAAGACAACAACGCCGATGGGTTTCTAAGTGAACCAAATTAGACCGGAAGCTCTCTTTAATGAAGAAGTGCGTGCAGAGGTTAACAGTCCCAAGAAGCCTAAAAGTATGGATGTCCGCTGGTGTCCACCTTCGCCCAATGAACTGAAATTCAATGTAGATGCAGCTTACAAAAATGGAACAACTTGTATTGTTGTAGTATGCAGGAATAGTGGGGGACAGTGGGAAGGAGGATGGAGTAAAAGAATCTCGACCGACAACGCTCTATTGGCAGAGATCTGAGCTATCGACCTTGCAGTCAGTATAGCTAAGGATCTAAATGTAGTTTATGCTACTATTGAAACAGATTCATCTGAAGCTAGAATAGCAATGGGGAAGCAACCTGAAGAAAAGTCAAGACTGGCAGCTTGGATTACTGAAATCAGGAGGAAAATGAAGAAAGAGTGGAAGGTGACTCACATTCGAAGAGGAGGTAACATGGCTGTGGATACCCTGGCTAAATGCCACCCAAAAACTCGGGATGGACTCTTAACCTATAGAACCATCCCAAAGGAGCTGGTGAAAGTCATTAGTTCCGAAATATGTAATGGTAGTAGTACTACCATGTTTAATTCTGAGCATTCTAATTTGAATTGTATGAATTCCAATGTTTTAGCCTGCTTGAGGGAGGCCGGATGAATAAAAGAGTTCCCTGACTTCACAAAAAAAAAAGAGATACACTACAAGGTTGGTTATTTTAAGAACAACGACCCAAGAGGTCTTAAGTGGTGCCCATGTTTTTTATAGACATATAAGGTCAGTTATTTGGAAAACCGACCCTATAGAGTTACACTACAAGGTCGTTTTTTTTAAGAAAACCGACACAAGAGGTCTTAAGTGGTGCCCGCATTTTTTTAGACATATAAGGTCGGTTATTTGGAAAAACTGACCCTACATGTAATGACGTTATAACCCATTTATGTACTAGTGTGGTAGGTTATTGGCTCATCATCTATGACCAACTCACCACTTTTTTGAGTTATATGATATCATAATCTTCCAATCTCAACGCACGTCCTACTAGATCTATGAGGTTTTGTGTTACAAATGAAAGTTGAGATTCTACAACAATTTGTTACTTGGTTGTTCCTACTATACCTCTTTAGGTTCAATGTTTTCTTGTTGGTCTTGAACATTTCTAGTTGTACTTTTCTCTTACTGATTCCTTTTGAATTAAATCCCCTTTATGAATTTAGTCATCATGGCAACAAACACTTTTGTTGTCATATTGGGGTATAAAAGTAGTATTCAACAAAATAACATTTGTGGAAAGGGATTTTCAAGAAACTATTTTCTTATATAAGATTACATTCCTAATATTTTCAAAAGGCATTATTGGGACACTTCCCATGCATAACTCATATGATGATTTTAAACCATTTTAGATAGTACATTATTAAGTGTAAAGCATGCGACAAAATGAAATTGAAGATTAGCTAGATTTATTTCTAGTACATCATTATGTTCCAAGTGGAGTTTATCATGATACATTATAACAGTCTCCCAGAAAGTCCTCAAACTATTGGTTTAAAGTATTTTCCATATTGATTGTATCAAAATGTTTTAATGCTTAAACAAGCTGCCTATGTACTTCATTCAAGATCTCCTTGAACACTTCAAGAGATATAAACTTGTATTTAATTAAATACAAACTACCATATCTAGTGAGATCATTAGTAAATATATTGAGGTACTATTAATCACATCCAATATTTATTCTAAAAGGTCTATATAGATCAACATGTATGTGACCTAATAGAATACTCACTCTCCCATTACATCTAGTGAAAATTTCTTTTGTCATATTTCCCAATAAATAAGACTTGCATGTCTCTATTGGCTCAATAACCAAAAGAGTCTAGACAACCATCATTATGGATTCTAGAAATGCATTTCCTATTTATGTGTTGTATATGACAATGCTATAGGTATTTTTTTTGGAAATTGGTAAGATATTGCCAAAACAAATGCAACCAGATAGCTACGCTATCATGTACAGCTTACAAAAAGTGTGGAGTATACGGGGTGTGCTCTACAAAAACCCCCAATATAACCTAGCTATGGGGCTCATGCCCTTACATATGCCTCTCTTGGCCTTGGAAACCATCTCCAAATCTATGTTGATAAAATGGAATATATCCTTAGTGTAAGTGCGCCCATGGACACTATGGTTGTGTGCTTTCCAGATGCTAAAGCAAACATTTGTACATCAAAGGCCTACAAACATCTCGTCATGTCTGTTAGTTACTTTATTTATCATTTGTTCGATCAACTCTTCAAAGCTAGCTGTTATAAGTGGCCCCATCCATTTTTCAGCCACACCCACGCCCACATGTACTTAGCCTTGGAACATCCAAAGAACAGGTGTGCACACGTTTCCTCCTCGTCACAGAACTGGCACTTCAGGTTGACTGGAATCCCCCACTTTACAAGTCTATCCTTTGTGAGGTGTTTCCCAATTATTGCTTTATAGCACGCCACACTCCATTTGGGGACATGCCCTTTGCCCCAAAGCCATCTGAACCACGTTACAGGAGCCCCCTGAGCTGTGCAAATCCACAGTTTCTATTGGTTATCCAGCGAGTAACAACCATTTCCCTCTGCACGGTATAAGTGCCCAGTTTGTCTCCACGCCCGGACCAGGCCTTCCCAAATCCTCGATGCATGGTTCTGGGTAGTAGGTATACTTCCATATCTGGCCTTCATCCACCTCACCCAGACCCCCTCTTATTCAGTGAGGAATCTGTGGAGTCTTCGTTGGCTGCATTGGAACACCAAGTCTTCGACCTTCTTGACATTGAGTCCTCCTTCTTTGTAAGATTTTGTCATGGTATCCCATGCGATGCCCCTCGCCTTGCCACACCATATGAAGCTTGTGATCACTTTGGTTATGTTGTTGATGGTCGGATTGGGGAGGATGCACATCTCGCACTAGAACCTCACCATGGCCTGGATCACAGACCTAGTAAGGAGGAGACGCCCCACCATTGACATACGGATCCCTGCCCAACCAGTGATCTTGTTTCTAACTCTATCAAGACACATGAGGAAATCTTTATAGTATCCTCTACTTCCTATAATGGGCACACCTAGGTACCTGGTAGGCTGAAGGCCTACTTGTATACCCATGGCTTCCTTCAGTCTTCCCCTCCTGGGATCACAAGATTTTGAGAGAAAGATTCCTAACTTGATGTCACTGATATAGTGCCCCGTAGATCTGTCGAACCTCAGAAGTAGCTTCTTGTACTCCTTCAGTCTCCTCGCATGGCTGGTTGAGAACAACATCACATCATCTGTGAAAATGAGGTGGGTTTTTACTTTGGTTCCCCTGATCTTGTAGGGTTTAATGATCTGTATTTCCTCAACATCCTTGATCATAGTGGAGAGACCTTCCATGACTAAGGTGAACAGGAGGGGTGAGAGGGGGTCCCCCTATTTTAGCCCGTTAGATGCTCTGAACAAGCCCACAGGGCCCCCATTGAGCAGGACAGAGAACGTGGTCGTGGTGGTGCATTGCTTGATCAGCTCTATCCATATGACACTAAACCCCATAGCCATCATGATCTTCCTCAGGGTGTCCCATCTTACATGGTCGTATGCCTTTGTTAGGTTAATCTTGATACATGCTTTAGCATTCGAGTTCTTTTTGTTGAAACCCGTAAGGAATTCAGCAGCGAGCAAGGAGCAGTCTGCAATTTTGCACCCTTCGATGAACGCACATTGTTCTTCAGATACGATCTTAGGAGGCCATTTCTTAAGTCTGCCAGCAAGAATTTTTGCCCATATCTTGTACACCGTGGAGCAGCAAGCTATGGGTCTGTAGTCGTTTATCGTCCTTGGCCCCTCCACCTTAGGGATTAGTTTGATGAAGGTATGGTTAGTGGCTCAGACCATGTTGCCTCCCTGATGCAGCCACCTCATGGCCTTTACTAGATCATTTTTGGTATGGTCCCACAAAGCTTGGAAGAACTTGTTGTTCATTCCGTCGGGCCCTGGCGCCTTGGATGGACTGATGGAGAACAAGGCAATCCTGACCTCCTCCTTTGTTACCTCTCTGCAGAGGTCATCATTTATCTCTGTTGTGACCACCTCCCTGGGATAGATGTTGCCATCAATGCTGTTGCCGTGGACCTCTCCCTGATTGTAGAGCTGCTGAAAGAAAATGATGATGTGGTCAGATAAATCTTCCCTGTTCTCGGCAACTTCTCCTTGCTCATTTATGAGTTGATGGACTATCTCCTTCATCTCATTTTTCCAGACAACAGAGTGATACAATCTAGTATTTAGATCTCCATCATTGATCCACTGCATTCTGCTCCTTTGCCACAAAAGCACTTCCTCAGCCTTGAGGAGTCTTCTGAGCTTGACTTCGGTCTGATGGCAAGTCTTGGCCTTGCCCTCATTACCGGGGTCATCCCTGGCTTCCACCGCAGCTTCCTCGAACTCCCCTTTTACAGCAGCAATTTTGTTGTTCAAGTTTATGACTTCCTTGGACCACTGTTTCAGCACCTTCTTTGCATTCTGGGTCTTCTTCATGACCACGAATAGGAGGTTGGCATCAACCTACAAGTCCCATGCCTCCTTAGCCACCCTCTTGAAGCCATGCCAGTCGCACCACCAATTGCAGAACCTAAACGGTTTGATGATGGTTGGCATATTCACGAGGTCCATTTTCATCCAGCAGTGATCACTGAGGGGGTCATCGCCATACTTGATGAACGAATGGGGCCAAACCTTCAGCCAAGCCGAGTTTACAAAACCTCTATCAAGCACACTGGATATGCACCTACGCCCCTCCTGTTTGTTCGACCACAACGTTCTGCCTCTGATCGTGCTCAGTTCCACCAGGCCTGCATCATCCATGGTGCTGTTGAAAACATCCATTACCTGGTCATGTACTGGACGGCCACCATACTTCTCGTGTGACCTCCTGACGTTGTTGAAATCACCCCAGACAATCCAGGGTTCCTCCTCTTGGGCCGTAGCTCTGTGGTTCTCCCACAACCTCTTCCTATCAGCCTCTAGAGTTTCTCCATAGACCCCCGACGCAACAAAGGCCATCCCTCCATGATTACAGCAGCTCAGAGTCACCACCTTGTCCGAGGTGTTAATCGTGTCGACATCCTAGACCCGCGGATCCCAGCCCACTGCTATGTGTGCTCCATCTCGGTGGTCTAGGTTTGACAAGGAAGACCAGCCCACAGGAAAAAGGGAGGCGATGCGATCTGCGACAGTTCTTTTTATTCTCGTTTCATAGAAGAAGACCAGAGTTACATGTTCCCGCGCTATGAAGCTCCTTAGCCTCCTTTGCTTCTCATCCAGGGAGGCTCCTCACACATTCCATGCAAGGGCAGACATCTAAGTCCAGTTGGAGCCACTCCCTTCTGTGGGGCAGCTCCCATTCTTCTTCTTTTTGTTTGTGCTGCTGGTAGCTCTGGGGCTCCTACTCCTTCCATTGGAATCAACCTCTGTTACCGCCTCTTCACCCTGGTTCATCAGAGCATCGAAATGGTTCGTCTTTGCAATTGATGTCATTGCCCCAGGGTCACCGGGCCTGGGATCGCCCCCTCCGTCTACTGTCACATCCGGCGTGGTAATGGTGGTAGCAGCAACCACATCTCCCTTTTCTGTGTCGGGCATAGTGTCAGACACCACGCCGCTACCTCCTTGTGGGGGCAGCTCCGCCATGGTAACAGCCTCTTCTGGCACTGTCAGATTAGGATTGGTCGCTACCTTGACTGTTGCTTCTCCTCCTCTTCCTCATGCTGCTGGACCCTTCGACTTGCCCAGCTTGTACCTGCCTCCAACATGATCAGGGATGATAGGTGGCGTAACTGAGTTCGCTCATCTGTCCCCAGGGCACTTCCCTATATTGTGTACAAAGACACAACAAGTGGAGCAGCGATCTGGCAGCACATCATACATCACCCTCACCTCCCACTCCTCGCCACTCGGTAGTTCAATCATGACCTCCGGTGGTGGCTTCTCCGCCGTAGAGATGTCGACGTAGAATCCCGCACACCCCATGGTAGTGCCGTTGGCTTTCCTATTGTAGGCCCTGGGAGTACCTATGACATTCGCAATCAGGGCGATAGCTTGAGGCGTCCAGTGCATCCCAACGTCGGGCATCGACACCCAGACCGGGGTCGAGGTGAAAGCTGCTCACCTCGTGTCTACTTCCTTGGTCCACTTTCTAACCAGTACCAGTTGGTCGTTGAAGAACCAAGGGCCTCGCAACATAGCTCATTTGAGGTCAGCGTTAGAGGCGAACCTCACCAGGTAGAGTCCACCGTCGAGGGTGAAAAGCTCGAGCTCACCTTTCGGTCGCCAGGTCCTTAGCATCCATCCTCGCAGCTGAACAAGGTTACTCTTCTTGCCGAGAATCTGAACAATTGCTGAGTGCTTGTGATATTCTTCCATTTCTCCCAGGATTGACTCCATCACCTTGATCCATTTCCTCGAATCCCCTTCCTTCAAGAAAGGGGTTTTTGGATCTGCCTGAGCCGCACCTTTGAAGGTGGGGAGAGGTTCGGCCACAACACGCATCCAGGATCCCGCCACCGTAACATCTGCCTCTGGTGCAAACCAGCAGTCATCTTCGGGGTTGGGGGGAGCAGGGCGATCGCCCCCAATCACCATAGCCATCGCTCTGCTACTTGTATCATGCTATAGGTATTCATTGTTTGAGTCATTCAACATATTTGTCTTTTAGAGCTATCAAATATAGACTACGAGACATATGGCGCTGCCATACATGATATCATATTTTAAAACTAGACATCAATTATTAATAATACTCTTTTACAAACAAGCCACATGATGTTTTTCATTAATGGAAAGTACATAATAGCAATTCACTAATTCTAATACATGCCCATTAGAGTGAGTGACATATTCCCAATGTAGTGGAAACAAATATTGCTCTACATTGTTCTAGCTTACTTCTTATCAAGTCCTAAAGTGGATATCTCTATCTCCTTCTTCTCCCTGAGTTCCTCTATATAAAGAGGGCAATTCCTTTTCCAGTCTCTAGGTAGTCTCTAGGCTAATGACAGTCATGGTACTTTTCTTCATTATTCACTTCTCCCTTATCTTTCAATATAGAAGACTTTGGTTTTTGGCTACTTTTAGAACTCTTTTTATCTTTCTCATTGCCTTTATACTTCCCTCTTCTCATTATCATCATAGATTTGGGTTTTTCATTCATTGTATATGCTTCATCCGTACTCAACATGCTAACTAATTCTGACAACAACTTGTCAAAGTCATTCATGTTGTAGTTCATGACAAATTGGTTGTATTATTCTGACAGTGACTGTAGAATCACACATGTGACACAATCTTGGCCTAAGGGAAATCCCAGTATTGCAAGGTTGTCAACATACCCAATCAACTTGAGCGCATGGGAACTGACTGGATCTCATTCTACCATATTTCACTTGAACAATGCCTTGGAGACATCATATCTCTCTTATCTTGCCTGATGTTGGTACATGTTCTTAAGACGTGTTATCATCTCAATAACATGCATGTTCTCATGCTATCTTTGCAACTAATAGTTTATTGATCATAGAATTAGGCACTTGAAATCTATGACATCTTCAGAGTGCTTCTTTTAAGCATCCTTTTCAACATTACGTGTGGTGGGAGTGGATTCATCTAGCTCTAGTGTCTCCAGAACATATAGCTTACACTCTTGAGTGAGAGTGATTCTCAATGTCCTGAACTAGTTGTGGAATTTATTCTTGCTTGACTTGTCCTTCTCAATGACAAATTGAAATGAAATGTTTTTGTGTTTACCATTAGATTCAAAAAAAGGAAATTTTCAACTTTTGTCAAAGTAGTTTTCACTTGATTTGATAATATTATCGATATAAAGTAGGCATTTAATTAATTATATCTCCCACTATTTTGATCAATTGATGACTCTCACTACCAATACAGAAGAATGCAGCGTACAACCATCTAGTGAGCCAAGATCAATATTTTATCAGATTATGAGTCAACCTTGGATGATCGCCTACAACTTGACTATTAATGTAGGCAACTTTTGCCAATTGCATGCCATGCAACTCTTGGATAGATTGTGTGCACAACTCTTTGTCACAATCCACATTTATTTTTCTACTCACTTAATCTCATTAATGACACCTAGTTAAACCTGACCTATGGCCAATATGATAGAATATGCACCCTGGTTTTGCAAACCCACATATCTACCATCACACTTCCATGGGATAAATGGCACACCATTTTTTTTGCATAACCTATCCTTGGTTGATCAAGCATTTAATGTGTGTCTCTTATGAAAAACATCTTAGACTTAATATTTATTGAGGGATTGTAAATATAAGTACATATACATATCCAATCACCATATTCTTATACTACATATCATATACATGTTATCCCACAAAAAACATGCAATCATAAAATGTACAAGCCATGTTATGGCCACTCTATACAATTCTTTGGAGTCACAAAGAATTGCTACTACCTGAGGTCAAACATCTCATATAACAACATGTACTATGTCTGCTTGGACTGGTTGGTCAATCGGCTGGACCGTTCAGTGAATAAGTTGGAATCCTGATCGATCAATTAGCTTCTACGGTTGGTCGACTAGTCCTGGATCATGCGGGTGATTGGACTCCTCAGTTGATCGATTAGGACGCTAGTTGATTGGTTGGCTCTTCCTATCTCTAGCCTCCTTGATCCTCCTGTTGATTAATTTGACTCCTTAATCCATCAACTTGACTGGTGCGGAAGCTCTCACTTTTGCAAAATAGAAACTAAAGATATCCTATTCCATATTACATTGTGAAAGGAAAAACCCCAAGTTACATTCGAGGGGAGAATAGGAAGAAGAGTATTCATAAAAGTTTGGAAAGGAGTAGAGAGTCTCGGTATGCAAACCGAGTAACAACAGGAAAGAAACCAAACAAACATGCATACACCTCCATAAGGGATTTGGCCATAACCACACATACATCCTCCATCAAAATATTTTAAGGACACATATTAATTGTATATATGTGTATATTCATGCATGCATACATATATACATACATATATATGTACATACTATTGTATAATTTAAGGAGGACACATATTAATTGTATATAAATGCACACATACATACATACCTACCTACATACATACATACATACATAAATATATATATGTATACATACATACATACATACATACACACACAAATATTGTCCCCTAGGTTTCCCTTTGGAAAAACTCCAGGCAATGATGCCAACGACGGGGCATCAAACCCCCATAGTCCAACCTATATCCACATCCAACAATAGCCTCCCTACCCACCAAATCCTATCCCTACCCCTACCCCATCCACCTATGAAAGAGGAGAGAAGAACCGATCTGAGAGGAGCCCTAAATGTTGGGCACAAAGAAGAGGAGCTGACGTCGATGCATCATAAAGGAAGGGTGCTCACGACACATCAAAGAAGGGGAGTGACTCTGACGCATCACATAAGAAAGGAGATGATGCCACGTCACAGGAACTGGGAGCCGATGTCGTGTTACAAAAGTAGGGTGAAGAGAATGACGCGTCACATAAGTGCATCACACAGACACGTTACTGGAGGGGAGTGATGATACCGACACATCATAGAAGTTGGCATCGATGTTGATGGGTCACAAAAGATGAGAGGAGACACTAATGAATCACAAAAGAAGGGTGCCAAATTTAGATGATGAAGATTTTCTTGGAATAAAATTCTTAAGCAACCTATGAATAAGAAGGAAAAGGAGTTGGAATTCTCAAAACATAGGGTTGTAGATGGAAAAGTCCATGTCGAATTGGATGAGAAGGAGTTCGATAGGATGAAGAACATATGGGAGTTCACCATCATGGTGTACACCTTGGGGAACCATCCATTCTACCCTCACTTGATGGCTTGGGTGAAGAGGACATGGATGCCTAAAGGGGAGTTTGAGATGCTATCATGAGATCATGCCATCTTTCATGTTTGGTTCTCTATGACAATGGACAAGGAAGCATCGCTAGCCATGGGCCCTCGGTGGTTCAACCAATAGTTGGTGATCACCATACACTATCAACATGGTGATGAGATTCATAAGGACACTTTTCTTACGATCCCAACTTGGACAACATTGAAGTCTTTTGGGAGGACATGGACTAGGAAAGCTGTCGACACCATTGTGGAAGGAGCTGGGAAAATGCTACATATTGACGAACGATCCATGGAGAGTGATGAACTAAGAAACCTGGTGGAGCTGGAGTTCAAAGGACCCCAGCCCAAGGTGGTCTGGATCAATATGAAGGGGAGAGACTCGTTCCCAGTGATGATCGAATATGATCATGTTCCTATTTCTTGCAGCAAGTCTCCCACCTTTGGGCATGGCACATAACAGTGTGGGAAGTAGGAAGCAAAGAAAGTTGATGATGATGTTGCCACAAAGAAGATATGGAGGAAGGTATTGTGGAGAAGCCATCATCTAAGATGATGAACCATACACAACCAACAAATGGCAAGAAGGCTTCAAGCTCACAAGCAGGTGATGAAGGTAGAGGAACACCAATGAAAGGCAAAGGAACTCCTGAAGACATTGGACATGAGAAGGAGAATTATTCTCCTTAACAAGGAGGAAAGGGCCTAAGGTGACAAGTATAAAAAAGAGTGTGGGTATGAGTACCATCCTAGACACCACAAATGGTATTGAAGTTCTCTCTGACTCGGATAAGGAAGGGGGAGATGTTGTGGCACAAAAGGAGCAGGAGATGAGAAGGAAGGCAACAAGAAGGAGCCAGTCAGGCATACTAGGTCACACAAAAACCTTTTATATGTCCATTCTCTTATGGAATATTAAGAGTGGGTATGACAAGAACAAGAAGAAGGAATTCTAAGAGTGGATTGTTGCTAGTTGGCTCTCATTGGTTGCTTTGAGAGAAACAAAAATATAGGTGCAAAATAAAAAACTATCAAATATTTATTTTCGTAGGGATGGGAGAATATATCTAATATATAATGTGCTGAGGTAGCTAGAGTCTGCATGGCATGGAAGCTGAATGCATGGCAGGTGTCAGTGATACAGATGTCAGACCAACATATTACAATTGATTGTAGCAATAATGGAGGCTTACACATCTGGTTGACAACTGTATATGGTCATAATGATGCCAAGGCTAGACTAGATTTGTGGAAGGATTTAGTCTCTCTATCCAAAATAGGTAACTCTACCATGGTTGGTGATTGGGGATATCAATATTGTTTGTTTGCAGGCCAAAAAGAATGGAAAAAGATTAGCATTTAATGCAGAGATAGATGCTTTCAACCAAGCTATTGATAAAGTAAGCCTTTTTGAACTACTAATGGTGGACGGTGATATCGTTACATGGAACAATGAGAGGGGGTAGAAAATAGGATAGAAAGAAAACTGGATAGAGATTTAGTGAATGGTGAATGGATGTGAATCCTTATTAATGTGTAGGTGATGGCAGGTGGATCTGAGCTAAGTGATCATGCACCTATCTCAGTTCAGATGACATAAAAGAAAGAAAAGAGGAAACCTTTCAGATTTTTAAATTAGCTAGCTTAATGGAAAGATTTTGAAGATGTTGTAAAAGAAGGTTGGAGCACACATGTGATAGGAAATATGATGTATGTTTTTGCAAAAAAACTAGCAAGTACCAAAACTGCACTCAAGAGATGGGTCAAGGCTGAAGTGAACATTCCAAATATGATTAAGGAAACAAAAGAAGAATGTAAGGAGGTCAAGGAATAATTGGGGGTTGATCCTCTTAACCCTGAACTAATAGAGAAGGATAGAGAACTGAAAAGGATGCTTGAGGATCGGAAGAAAGATGAGGAAAAATTCTACTGGAAAAGGAGCAGGGAAAAATAGATGGAGGGCCGGGACATAAACACCAAACTTTATCATAATTGTTGTTAAAAGAAGGGAGGCTGATAATATTATTTCTGAGTTAGTTGATGCTGAAGGGAGAGTGGTCAACAAATAGGAGGATCTAGAAGAGTAGGTCATAAGCTCCTATATGTCATTATACAATGAGAGCTTTGAAAATGACATAGAGGAGGAGGAGTTGGGGTGGAGGATCAAACTTAAAAGAACACATGATAATATTCTCACAAGAAGAACCAATGAACAAGAAGTCAAGGAAGCAATATGGAACATTAGAATCAACAAGTCTCCAGGATCAGATGGTTTTAATGATTTTTCTATAAGAAGACATGGGATATCATCAAGAAAGATTTGGTTGCATATTCTAGTTGGTTCTTAGAATGAGGAAATATGGTGAGGCAGGTTAATCATTCTTTTTTGGTACTCATTCCTAAGAAGAAGGATACTTCCTCTCTTGATGACATTAGACCTATTGTATGTTGCTCGGTACAATACAAAATCATCACTAAGATTCTGGCTACTAGATTGAAGATGGTACTACCCTATCTCATTTCTGCAAATCTAGGAGTCTTTGTGTCAGGGATGTGTATTTGTGATTGTGCACTACTAATAGAAAATTCTTATTGGACTACAATGTCATGAGAGGAAGTAGAAAAGGCTGCTTAAAGTTGTATGTTTCCAAATCCTATGATAGTTGGGTGAAGCTGTGGTGGATTAGGAAACAAATGGGGTTCAATAATCAATGGATATGCTAGATGAAGCAATGTATTGGTACTATAAGCTTTTCTAGTCTAGTTAATGGCACATCCGTAGGTATGTTTAGTAGAGGTAATGGTTTGTGCCAAGGAGAACCCCTTTTACCTCTCCTCTCTGTGATTGTTATGGAGTACTTTATACAGAAGATGCAACAAGTTGAAATAAAAAAGGAGATTAAGCCCTACACACTCCATGGCATGAAGGTGATGACCCATTTGATTTTTGTTGATGATGTATTAGCGTTTTTTGAAGCCAAGCAACATTCTCTAGAAAATCTTTAAAATCTGCTAGGGAAGTTCGGAGAGCAGACGTGGCTTTGTGTGAATCCAAAAAAAACACATATTTTCCTGTAAAAACTGCTACAAGATAGAAGACAGGTTGGTAGATGCAATGGGCATGGAAAGGGGGAACTTCCCAACAAAATATCTTGGGTTTCCTTTTGCTAGTGGCAACCTTCAAGTCAAATACTTTGCTTAATGTGTGGAGATGATGGAGGAAATGATTAACAGATGGCCAACACAAAATACATCCATGACAGAAAGAGCAACACTGATACAGGCTGCTATAGAAGGTCTTCTCATTTTCAGGGTGCAACAAGGGGAGATCCCTCTGTCTGTCCTGGACAGAATGGAGATGAAGATAGAAATTTTTTTTTGGGAAAGTGAGCATCATCCTATGAGATATTCAAGAGTGGCCTTGCCAAAATATGAATGTGGGTTGAACTTAAAATCCCCAAAAGACATAGAAAAGTGGGGGACAATGTGGAGAATAATCATTTATTAAGAAGGCACCTCAACTTGGGGTAAATGGATAAGGGAGAAATATCCAAGAGGACTAGACTTCAAGCTAAAGTTAAGGGAAGGATACTCATGCACTATTAATGTTATGACAGAAGCATGGAAACATGTTAGACATCTGTTCGTGGCCCAGGATATGTGGTGATAGACACTTATAGATCCAAAGACATGCTTATGGGAGGTGGCATGCTCAAGGTAATCAAAGGAGGTCATGCATGGGGTGTAGATCAGGACTGGTGTGTATGTACCAAAATGGATCATGTGAGTATAAATTTTTTTGCATAGTGTTCTTGCTACTCTTGACAGGATGAAGGGGTGGAACTATGATGTATCTACTTTGTGCTTGCTATGCAAAGATGATGAAGAATCCCACAACCACCTTGTGGGTGAATGCAAATTCACAAGGTAGGATGTGGGATGCATTGTGCAGGGATTTCAAAGTAAAATTATAGCTAAGGGGTGATCCCAGAAGGATGCTAACAAAGTGTAGGAATGATGATAGGTAGAAGTTGCTATTTTCTACTCTATGCTACCATATTTGGGAGGAACAGAATGCCAGAAAACACTGAGATGTTGCTTCAGATGTAGTGAGTATTGATATAAAATTTATAACTGTGTTAAACTTAAGTTACACATGAGTTAAATGTTTGAGTTGTTTCTCTATTTTGTGGTGTATCGAATTGGGCCTACATGTAACTTTTGACCTCCTATAACTTTAGGAGGAAGTCAGAATATATTTAACTGATTTTGATATATATATATATATATATATATATATATATATATATATATATATATATATATATATATATATATATATATACATATATATATATGTATATGTATGTATATATATCTGTATATATGTATATATATATATCCAACCTAGAATACACTTGAGTGTTGTATATATCGAATATACTCAAGTCGTTTTCCATCATGCAACATTTATTTTGGAAATATAAACCATGGAACTTCTTAACACACTACACAAAATTTGAGCTCATTAAGACACTTATAGGTCATGCATCTAAAGGAGATAAAAATGATATAGTTCTAATTAGTTTTGTGCATCTATTTTTTAACCACAAAAGTGTGACTTAGAAGAATCCAAAGGAGCTGATGTTTTTCATGTAGTATGTATTCATGATAATAATGAATATCAATGGTTTGGATTTGTCAAGTAAATGGTTTACATATGTAATCACCACTTGAGTGTCAAATGTAATCTCTACACTCAAGTTCATTCTATTCTAACTCTTATATATATATATATATATATATATACATATATATATATATATATAGAGTCAGGCTAGAATACACTCGAGTGTATTCAGAGAAGAATACACTCAAGTAGTTTTTCATGATGTAATATTTTTTTCAAAAATCTAATCTATTAATCTTCTTAAACATCTTGTGAATAGCTCATATACAAAATTTGAGCACATTTGGACATTTATAGGTCATGTTATAAAGACTGCAAAAAGTTTGCATTTCAAATTAGTTTTGCACGTCGATTTTGTTGCCCTCAGATGAGTGACTTACACTCATCCAAATAGGCTCAAAATTTGTATGCAGCCTAGTTATAGTATGAAAGTGAATATCAATGGTTTACATTTTGCAAAAAAGAGGCTTGATATGAAAACACACATGAATGTATTTGTGTGATCTATACACTCGAGTGTATTCTAGCCTGACTCTCTCTCTCTCTATATATATATATATATATACATATATATATATATATATATATATATATATATATATATATATATATAAAGAGATAGAGAGAGAGATCATATATGGAATTTAATTGAATATTCACATTAATCATTGTAATATTTGCATTGTATGCTATAAAATAAATTTGATCACATCGATTTAAATCACTAATACACTGTAAAATGATGTGGCTGTGATACCGCTGATGGGGAATAGAGACAACATATAAGGCAGGGGAAATAAAATTTTCATCCCTATTCCTTGCCAAAAGATCGCATCAACAATGATGTATATAGAAAAGATGGTAGAAAGAGGTATACCTCATCCTTGAGCCAGTCCAATGATTGTTCTTGCTTGGTGATGTGCACTGTTCGCAAGACACATAGAAAACTGGGTGATGATGGCCTCCTAGTGCAGTACTATGGATAATGGTGGTTGTTGTCCTCCTAGAGTGGAGGGAACGCCATCCACACCTCTACATATCCACACAGATCACACAAAACTCCACGTCATGCTTCCCAAAGCCAAAGGGAAGGAGTTGTCACTTCAAATGTCAACTTTCTAGAATGGACTTACTCTCCCTTGTTGTCTCTCCCTCAATGTCTCTCCCTTTTATAATTAAGACTTGCTTCATCTCTCACATAACTCCAACTGTGAGAAGACAACAATTGTCAGAGTTTATGGTTGTGTCTCTAAAAATCCTTGACTTTCACCCTTTCTATAGGATGGTTAGGTTAAGGGTTTCTAGATCAACTGGGAGTCGAAGAGATGGAATTTCATAAATTTTCTAGAAGTTGCAAACCACAAAGTGGTCAGTTTACTACTAAACATGTTGGTTCACATGTGAAATGATCAATTCAACACTTGAATCAATCACTTCATATTATTTCATATTTGCAAACATATCGAATTTAATGTGATGATTAACGCACAACATGACATTAGCATCAATCCATGATCCAATCTCATTGATCATTGAATAGAGCAATTCACTATTAGAACCAGTTGTTTCACATCTTTGAACTAGTCGGTTATGAACCAGTCAATTAATATTCTGAACTGGGTAGTTCATTTCTAAACTAGGTTGTTCAAATTCTAGTTTGACCAATGTACAATCAATGTTGTTTAAATCGAATACCTAAACACTTTCATAATCCAGTTAAATCATATTCATGAGTAAACTCCTTTTCCAGGTGCATCCTATATGTATGACCCTATAGGTCCTGAGTTACGTTGGTAGTGAATGTCCATAACAAATTTGATGACATCACAAGAAATGAATTGTATCTAGAAACACATCATTGCTACCCAAGTAATTGGAAAGTTAGAGAACAACTTCAACCTACAATATGTGGTCAGTGTTACCATGATTGTATAGTTCCGTTGTGTCTGATATCCAAATTGAACTCAAGGCATGGAATTATCATCCTCTCAATGTTCAATCTATGTTCCTTGAACTAGAGAAGACTATATCAGATGCATGTGAGCTCACATATCACATATTGAGTCATATGAGTATGGCCATACATTTCTCAATCTCGCTTATCAAGTGGCCCAGGCATGAATCTTTTGTGGGAGAGACAAATTCCATCTAAACCACTCACACTCAGTCCCCATGTGTCACAATGCACCTGATCATCACCTATATGGAAATCCTTATTCACAGTCACTTCAAATGATGACAAAATACATCAAACAACATGTGATGAGTGTAGTGATTCTAGGTCTAAGAGCCACAATCACCACTATCACTATGAGACATGATTTTGCTTACCATTCCATGGTGTTCATGTATCACTCTCACGGTGGGTTTGTTCGATACACTATTATCTAACATGTATCTATGTGTTTGACTTGATATCCCATATAATGACTAATGCGTCTCTTTCATCAATCAACACACAGACTTGTCTTATATATTACTATTTTTCTTGCTTTCATAGTAATATCTGACTAGGGACATAACAAGAATGTGTGTACTCTTTTCATACACATGATGTCATTCTTCAGGTCCTTAACCTGAAGACATATGTCATTCAGTAGCACTATTATTTAGACATGTACTGTGTCTGTGTCAACATATAATGATTGAGACAAACAAAATAGAAGGAAATGCCTTTGTCATTATCAAATCATGTATATAATGCCCCATTACAATCATCATATGATTGGCTCTCTGGGCATACATTCCAACAATGTTTGCATCCATAAAAATGTAAATTAAGAAGTTGAGTTCACAATTTCCGGATTTATTGCGTACCCTTAACAAAGTACCTTTTTTCATCATGAATTGAGACTCTAATCCTTTATTTTGGTAGAAAGTTTTAGACATGTGAGTGAAGCCATTATTTTCCCTAATGTTGCAATAAAAGTTAAACCAAGCTCATTTCATGGTGTAATGATTTTTGTGGTATCTATGGACCCAAACATTACCTTTATTTTGTCAACATTTAGAGTCAACCTCACCACCGTGGAGGCTTGCCTTTTGATAACAATTTTTAGATATATAATTTTGCTACTTTGGAAAAATACCAACGGTTGATGGTTATATGCATCAGAAAAGGGAATGGAGAGATGATATGGATTCTCAACTATGATACAAACATTATATATATGTTGACCTACATTCAATCCATCCTTCTTAGGTATGTTGTTATATTTTGTTAGTATGATCTGATAGAAATCTTTAATGAAGTTGGTAGGTTGGTTGGCGAGGGTGTGATATCCTTAAGAACCTCATCGTCACACAAATGGGGAGGAAAGATAGTAAATTCCATAGACCCTAATCCACCTTCCCCCCACCAACCCAACACCTCCATACATATTCCATTTTATGATGTTACTTATCATAAACATAGCTTCACCAACCACAATGATGCTTAGAAACTCCAAATGATTTATGTTCATACCCTCTTGGAAAATGTAAAGAAGTTTATTTAGGAGAGTTTTTTGGGTCTTGTGGTGGGAACACTTGGGTTAAAATTACTAAAGGCTTTAGTTACCCCAAGAGTTTTGATGGAGTCTTGTACAGGAATTTTGAGAAGCTGATAAAAAAACTTCAAGAGACCCATATTTTTATAAGACATATCTATCCCAAAGGAAGAATGATGTGTATATTTTCTACCACACTTTGTAGTAATGTATTGTCTGAAAAAGGTACGCCCTTGATTAACTTTGAGAGAGGTAGTAAGGACACTAGGGTTTTGCATAGTTTGGGAACTTAAAGAGGATGAAAGACTTGAGAGTTCCTAGGAACACAAATAAGGCAAATGAGCACACTATTGATGATCACTAAATATTAAATCCTATAAGGGGTTAGGAATCAATTTACCTATATGTTAAAGGATCTTAGTCAGTCTTGGTTGAATGGATGTGTTAAGGGTCCCTATGTTTCATAAGGCATATGTTTTGAGCCAATATGATATATTAAGATTCTATCTTAGAAGATACAATCAGAAAAAAAACTCAATTGGTGGAGGTAGGACTAAAGTTCTTATCAAGTTAGTCATATAATAAATCACAAATGATGTGATGTTAGTGTTATGTGTTTTAGACACAATATTAGATGATATTACTCATATGGTGTCCAACATATGATGGGGAAACAAATATGGTAAGGGAAATATTCATTGGGAATCATGGGAAAAATTACATTCTCCCAAAAGTAGAAACAGACTCAACCTTAGAGATCTTCGTATTGTCAATCAGGCCCTTCTAGCCAAACAAGCTTAGTAGTGGTCTAAAATTACTAACTTCATCACTACTTTGTTTTGCATGGTAGGTATATAGAAGAGGAGATATCTTGTGTGCTTTAAGGGATTTTGATGGTAGCTGCAATTAGTGAAGTATCTAGGGTGTGAAGTCCCTACTATTTGACGGAGTGAAGAAGAACTTCCATAAGAACTCTACAACTAGTATATGGGATGAGAATTATATCTGGAACTATATATGGGTGAGATACATGAAAGGAAATTTTATCATGTATATTTCTAAATATATACATGAAATAATGGATGTGTTCGAGTCATAGGAAAGTGCTTGTCCCAGTCTCTCCATTTATAAAAGAAGTGATACCAACTATCCTCAACAACATGATTGCTTTTCCCAAAAGCAATCTTTCTATTGGTATGCAGATATGAATGGGAATTTCACCATCATAATATTCATGGAAATTACCAATAATCAATAGGAAAAGAATCATTGTTCCAAAGAACCCCACTGGACTGAAACATTTTATATGCCATTGTCCCATAAACCACCTTCCCATTAAATTCAACATGAAAGAAATACATATACATAATGATGAGAACTATGACATATGCAAGACATACTCTACTTCATTATCAAAAGTCTTTAATCAATTGTTCTCACATTAATGTCATTTGAAGATGCTTAAAAGTTGGGCAATTACTGTTATATTAGACTTTTGTGGATTTGAGGTCCTTTACAAGTTGGATCGTTACCAAATGTAGTGAGGTTAAAATTTTAGCATCTCTCTTCACTTGTTTGGAATCTTAGCTATGTACAAATTAGAAACTTTCAAAGGTAAATTCTATAAGGAGTGGGACCTGAGAGGGTATCCACTCCTTACTCAAATTAAATAAGACTCATCATCTAAAACAAACATGCTCACATTTTTAACAATCAAATGAATATATTATGTTTGCTCTTTAATAAATGGTTATCATAAAGAGCAAAGTATAGCAGTGGAAATAAATGTAATGACTATATTCATTTATATAAGATTACATAATAGTCTCCTAATAGAGGATTACATGAAAGTAACAACTTCAAGATCAAACCATAGGGATATTCAACCTAACTCAACTCTATCTCCCAATAGTTAGGTCTCGTAAGGCAAATATAGGTCATATTGTCATGTCCACCATCTCATTCATCTTAAGGGGTTGGAAGCATACTATAGAAGAGAAGACACACTACTACAGAAATGGCTTATAAAGTCGGTTTTCAAGGTGTCGGTTGTATACAAAAACTGACACATAAACCCTACTGTGTAGGTTTTTAACAGAAACCGACATCCAACCCATGAAGGTCGACCAGACACGGGTACCGCTTTTATTAAGTGTCGGTTAATTAATAAACAACTGACACCTAAACTCAACTGCCAAACCCAAAATTCCAGCGAAAAAATTGGCTCCAATATTTTACATATTGCGTCGGTTCGTAACTAAATAACCGACGACTAAATGGTATTCGTGAGATAGGAATAGTTTTCGGTTGTCGTTTAATCAAAAACCGACGACTATAATATAGTATAGGTGTCGGTTGTTGCAAACGAACCAACACTGTTGGTTTAGTTGTCGGTTTGTTCAATAACCGACACATATTTTCAACTTAATAGCTCACCCTGCCCAAACGATTCTTCCCATTTCCCTATTTCGTTCTCGATTTCCCTAGCTCCGGCGATTTCTTGCTCCCTGCCGCCGCCGCCGCCGCTCCCTGCCGTTCGTGCTCCGCCGTCGTGCTCCGTCGCCGCCACTCCTTCCTCCGTGCTCGCCGCTCGTCACCGTCGAGCGAGAAGAAGTCGGTTCCCGCCCGCCCGCCGGCCTCCCTCTCCGCCCACTGGCCTCCCTCTCCGCCGTCTCTGGTAGCAGCTAGGTCTCCTAGCCTCGCCGCCCTCTCCGCCGCTCCTCTCTTCGCCGCCGGAAGCTGCTAGGACTTGCTCCGGCCGCTGCTCCTCTTCCCTCAAGGTGCCCACCCTGCCTTCTTCTTCTTCCTCTGCTCGTCTTCCCTCAAGGTGCCGCCCTGCTGCTGGGCATTTTTTTTTAAATTTATTTACTTCCTATGAGAATCAGTTTTAATTAGGGCTCATACACATATTGATGTCTAACACCTAAATGAATATCTAGTTAGTGTATTTTCCTAGTTTCGTGAAAGATTCCCAATCGTGTGTATTAAATGGGATTCTAATATATATTCAGATCTTAATGTTATAAATGGAAGACTCGAATGTTATAAAATCCCATCAAAGTAGGTAGAAACAACTTATATATATTCAGATCTTAATAATTCCATGAAGTGCACATTATCTTACTCAGGAAAAGTATGTGTATAATGTAGGATTAGTTCCATATAATGGTTCTATTTTAGTAAGCACCTAGAAACCCATCCAAGATTTACTCATTAGGAGCATTTCCTTGTTTGTTCTCTAAGTACATTTGTAGACTTCTTTTCAAGCTATCATGTCTACCACAATAAAGTTGGTTATGACAAGCAATAAAAGGTTAACTGATGTTATACAACTTTTTCTAAAAATATATAACATCGTTATATGTACTTACACTTTGTTAATACTAATATTATGCAGTCTCTGTCCACCCATAACAGTCACTATGAACTGGTCCTCTATGTCAATGTTAACGTTCCCTATTGAAGAACAATTGGACATCATCCTAGATGATCGTTCCTTAAACCAATTGGTCATACCCAAACATTGGCGTTTTCTAAAAGGAAGACACTACATGCCTGGTAAAGTGACCATAACTTTTGGCAATTATTCACATGTTATCGAGGTTGAGTATGATTTGGCGGGAAATCTTGTATCAAAATCCGGTTGGCGTGATTGGATTGGAGAGATGCATGTGGTCCGTTGCAACAGGCTTTTTCTCCGTCCAGTTGGCCATAATTCCATCAAAGTTTGGATAACCAACAACAACTGCGAGACCCCCGATCATCTACTATGGTATGAGCGCACGGCGTCGGATATCATCTATGAGGAATCTGAATCTGAGGCCCCTGTCAGTTCAGATTTGTCTAAATACATTGAGGAGCTTCGTGACACAACTTCATCATAAAAAAGAAGTTATTGATGCGGGACCATGTTGGTGTAGTATTTAGTTGTCTATCTATCTTGACTTGTCTGTATTAATAGTTTTTTTAATTATGTGCATGTTTAGGGGTACACCAACCCCTTTGTTTAGTTATTGTTTAGGGGTACACCCCTGTGTGTGGATGTAAAAAGAGATTAATGAATGGAACTGAAAGTTGCTACATGAATGCTTATAACTGAAGTGTGTGTTCCCATGAATGTTCCCATTTGCATGATTACACTACTATTTTCTCATATTGTTTAGTCTATTTTAATATGACATACTTGCTTATATCTTGCTTAATGATGAACTGTAATGCACACATGTGACATGCTTGGAATGTAAATGATGAACTTTTCCCTAAATTGCCAATCATGCTTTTAAAGACATCAATAATCACCCTAACTTGAAGAACATGGATTTTAGGTATAAGAATGACAATACATTATTTGTTGGCCTAGAAACCCGTCCAAGATTTACTCATTAGGAGTAAATCTTGGATAGTCCCCAGTTTGGGACTGTTCTTGAACACCTAATCTTGCTTAGGATGTAAGTGTATAATGTGTATTGGGTTTTCAAGAAAATTTTCGCAGCATTTCCCCGTTTGTTCTCTAAGTACATATGTACTTGGAGAACAACGGGGAAATGCTGCCGAAATTTTCTTGAAAACCCAATACACATTATACACTTACTAGTGAGATTAGGTGTTCAAGAATGGATAGGTGGTACACATTTATTATATATAATAATGACATCACATGTATTTGTAAACCCTAGACCCTAATCTTGTCCTAATATATACTTGTTTTCTCTTTGATCATAGAATGGATAGATCATTGATGTCCATTCACAATCGCTGCACCCCAGAGTTTATTTCTGGTCTTCACCAGTTCATTAAATTTGCCGAGGAACATAGGAAACAACCTGGAGATAGGTTCTACTGTCCATGTAGACATTGCGGTAACAACTTGAAAGTCAACACTGGTGACGAAATCAAAACTCATGTCATGTGCAACGGGATTATACAAGGCTATACAGAATGGCACTGGCATGGAGAGATTTCAAACCCGAAACCAGTGGATGTCGATAGCAGTGCTTGTGTGGAAGACAAAATTGCCTACGATGACGTAGATGTGAATGAACCAGTTCCAGTAGACATCGTTGATGCGATGTTGGATAGTTGTGGGGTAGAGCACACCGATCCACCTCCCATTTTTAGAAACATTGTGCATGATGCTGAGATGTCGTTATACACAGGTTGTACTAAGTTTACGAAGCTTAACATTGTGTTGAGATTGTATAAGTTGAAAGCTAACAATAGATGGAGCGACAAAAGCTTCACGTCATTGTTGTCTTTGTTGAAAGAAATGCTTCCTGAAGGAAATGAGCTGCCAATCTCAACATACCAGGTAAAGAAATTGTTGTGCCCAATGGGAATGGATGCCAAGAAGATACATGCATGCCCTAATGATTGTGTATTATTTCAAAAGGACTATGCAGATTTGAAAGATTGTCCAAAATGTGGTGCGTCACGGTATAAATTGACGACTTCAGGGGAGTCCAAAACTGGTTCTCCTGCCAAGGTGATGTGGTATCTACCTATAATATCACGGTTTCAACGCTTGTTTTCCAATCCGATAGATGCGAAGAATTTGAGGTGGCATGCAGATGTTAAGAAAAATAATGATGGGATCCTACGACATGTGTCTGATTCCCCACAGTGGAAGAAGATTGATGTATTGTACCCTAAATTTGGTGAAGAAGTCAGGAATCTAAGACTTGGGCTTTGTACAGACGGGATGAATCCGTACGGGACATTGAGCAGCCAACATAGCACTTGGCCAGTCATGCTTGTTATATACAATCTTCCTCCCTGGCTGTGTATGAAAAATAAGTACGTAATGATGTCGTTGTTGATATCGGGCCCTAAACAACTTGGAAATGACATCGATGTTTATCTTGAACCTCTGATTGATGACTTAAAGAAACTCTGGGGTGAATGTGTGATGACCAATGATGCTTCACAAAGAGAGACATTTCATTTGCATGCTATGTTGTTTTGCACTATTAATGACTTTCCAGCATATGGGAATTTGTCTGGATATAGTGTCAAAGGAGCTAAAGCGTGTCCTATATGTGAAGAGAACACTGATTCAACAAGACTAAAACATGGCGGTAAGAATGTATATCTCGGTCATCGAAGGTTTCTTCCAAAATTCCATCCGTATCGTAGGAAGCGCAAAGCATTCAATGGATTGAATGAGGAACGCAGTGCACCTAAACCTATACCAGGGGAGGTTGTTTATGAAAGAATAAAAGACTTTGTCAATGAATTTGGTAAGAGATCACAATGTACTACACGGAGTGACAATTCTTCATTCATGAAGAAGTCAATATTTTGGGATCTTCCTTATTGGAGTTCTTTGACAGTCAGACATTGTATCGATGTAATGCACGTTGAGAAAAATGTTTGTGATAGCATCATTGGTACTCTGTTAAATATACCAGGTAAGAATAAAGATGGGATAAAATCCAGACTAGACCTACGTGAAATGGGAATAAGGTCAGAATTAACAGAAATACGTGAAATGGGTAGTAAAAGAACATACTTAACTCCCGCATGTTACACGTTGTCTAGAAAAGAGAAGAAAGCTTTTTGTGAATGCTTGATAAATGTTAAGGTGCCACATGGTTACTCATCCAACATCCGTAGATTGGTATCAATGAAAGATCTGAAGTTGATAGGACTTAAATATCATGATTGTCACACTCTAATGCAACAAATATTGTCCGTGGCAATTCGATCTATATTGCCGAAGCATGTAAGGTTTGCAATCACCAGACTTTGTTTCTTTTTCAACAGTCTCTACAGAAAAGTTATTGACCCTGAGACTCTCGATAATTTGCAAAGAGAAGTGGTTGTTACCCTGTGTCAGCTTGAGATGTATTTCCCTCCTTCGTTCTTTGATATCATGGTACATCTTTTTGTCTACTTGACTAGGGAAGTGAAAATCTTGGGCCAGGTTTTCTTGCATTGGATGTATCCCTTTGAACGATACATGAGCATTTTTAAAGGTGATGTTCGAAACCGTTATCGGCCTAAAGGGAGTATTATTGAAGGTTATGTGGCGAGAGAGGTTATGGATTTCTGCAATGACTTTCTCAGTGGTAATGACACTCCTGATAATGACAAGAATATTGACGAGCTATTTGGCAAAGGAATTTTGGGATCACGTGTGAAAGTAATCAGCCGTGAGCAATTGGAACAAGGTCATTTGTATATTTTACACAACATGGACGAAGTGAACGTTTATATCGAGGAACATACCAATTTCATCAAAAGACAATATCCTCGAGCCAATACAATGTGGCTTGCTAGAGAGCATAACAAGACTTTTATTAAGTGGTTTGAAGATAAAGTCTTACATCAACTATCTCAAACACCAGATGATATTACTGAAACTATCAAATGCCTCACCTTTAAACCAAAGTTGACTGTTATGTCTTATGAAGGGTATGACATTAATGGATTCACATATTACACAAAGCGCCAAGATGATAAGAGTGTCGTCCAAAACAGTGGGGTCACCCTTCAAGCATCGACTATGTTTTTTGCAAGTGCAAAGGATAAGAGTCCACGTGAAGCTAAAATGTCATATTACGGTGTCATTGAAGAGATATGGGAATTTGACTACATAGATTTCAGAATTCCGCTCTTCAAATGTAATTGGGTTGATAACACCAAAGGAGTTATAGTGGATGAATTGGGTTTCACTTTAGTGAACTTTGAAAAGATTGGCGAGAAGGCTGAACCATTCATATTGGCATCACAGGCGAAACAAGTATTTTATATCGATGATCCTGCAAATGATAAATGGTCGGTTGTTCTTCATGGTAAAAGACAGTTCATTGAAGATCCTATAGATGAAGAAGAGTACTATGATAAATATGATGACTCTAGTCCATACTCAGTTGGGTTGCCAACTCCAGAAAATATTGAAGCTAATGATGACTTATATGTGCGCGGAGATCACAATGAAGGATTGTTAATTGATAAAAGATCACAATTTTATAGGCATGCATGTTTATATTTTTTATTGAAGCTAAATGTTTACTTTTTTAATATCAATATCATTTTCTGATTTGATGTTTCATTATCTTCTAGTTAATACAAATGCTAAACATTGTGAGAGGGTGCTAAAGAACTATAGGACCAATCTCACCCGAGATTACATACGCGATGCTGAGAGTAGGTTCTTGATCTATTCCAATTCTAGACATTGATCAGTATTTCACTAACTCTACACTAATAATTTTTGTTTGTATTCTCTTTGAAAAATAAATATAGGAAGAAGGCTATGCAGGACGGACATGACATAGCTATGCAGGATATGCAGGAAGAAGCCCCAATGAAGAGAAGCAGGATACAGATACAATACATAAAGTGCAGCACACACAAGTGGTTCAGATTCATATAACAACATGACAGACTAACACATATATAGTGCATAACAACAGCAACGCCGAATTTACATACAACACTAACTTAGTACATATATAGTGGGACTAAGGTGACGATACCACCTGCTAAAACAGGTTACCGACTACATGTTACGACTGGGAGGTCGTGATTCAGCAATGTATGCATTAGCAGGAGGACAAACAGATCACCATATGAGGACAAACATATGGTGATCTGTTTGTCCTCCTGCTAATGCATACTGTTGTTGAATGAAGACCTCCCAGTCGTAACATGTAGTTGTCGGTAACCTGTTTTACCAGGTGGGATCGTCACCTTATAAGTCCCACTATATATGTACTAAGCTAGTGTTGTATGTAAATTCAACGCTGCTGTTGTTATGTACTATATATGTGTTAGTCTGTCATGTTGTATGGACATCGATTGTATTGCTCAGGTATTATATAGTCTCATTAGATAATATGAAATATATCAATCTTATTTATAGCTCATTAATTATATATATACATCATTCTCTTTACAGGTGTTTAAAGATGACCCCACTATAGGAACAGACTTACCATATGTACATGCTCCCTATACAATGGGAGAATTAAATGAAGTAAGAGAAGAATGGGCAACAACCATACAAATAGTGGGGATTTTGTAAATGAATTTCTGAATTATAATATGTGTGAATGTTTCTACATGTCTAGATGTTTCTACATGTGTCTGAGTGAAAATGAATGAAAGTGTTGGTTACTATATGAATGTTTCTACATGTGTGAATGTGAATGAATGGAACTACAGATTGCTAGCTACATGAATGTTTCTAAACGTGTGAAAATAAAATGGAACTGCAGGTTGTATTGCTAAATGCATGTGTGAATATTTTTGTTGTTAAATTTGCAAGTTTGTGGCCTGTTGTTGGCTGATATCAATGGATGTCGTAAAACCTATAGTTCATTTAACTGAACTGCAGGTTTCTCATCCTGCGACCAGCCACAGCAGGTCTACAGACTGAAAAAAAAAACAATAGGCGTCGGTTCTTTATAAAAAACCGACACACAATGATATAATGTCGGTTTTTTAGATATAACCGACGCCTATTTCCTGTGGCGCGAACATATATGGTGTCAGTTTCTTACTAAAAACCAACACTGATAGTGCCCAAGCTGGCGCCAATAACAGGCATCGGTAATTGTAAACAACCGACACATAACGTTACAGTGTCGGTTATTTAAATGTAACCGACACATATTCTTTTGGCGCAAAGACATATTTCGTCAGTTTTTGGCTTATAACCGACACTGATAGCGCCCAAGATGGCGCCCTTTCTGTGGCGCGAAGGGTTTGGGCGTTGATTTCTTATCTAATAACCGACGCCTATAGTCCCCTGATGGCACGTTTTCGGTGGCGCGAAGGGTTGGGGCGTCGGTTTCTTATCTAATAACCGACACCTATAGTCCCCTGATGGCGCGTTTTCGGTCGCGCGCGAAGAGTTTGGGTGTCGGTTCTGGAACCGACGCGTAATGGGTGACCTTTTAGTGTCGCCCACATAGGCGTCATACAGAAACCGACACTAAAGGCCTTAAATAACCGACACTAAAGGTAGGTTCTATAGTAGTGACATAATGGAAGTTGGCAATACAAATATTCTAGTATGAGCATAAAAATAGGGATTGAACAATACTATGAAAAAGACAACAATTAAACTTTGTCAAGTCATCCCAGAAAAAGAGGGAAAAATAACATCCAAACCAATATCAAAGAGATAGTTGAAGAGGATAAACAAGATAGTTTTTTTACCTTAAATATCTCACAACAAAACATCACAAACAAAACAATCATACATAGTTCATGCCAAAAATATTAGAATAACATTATTTAAGTGGGGTTGAGACCCATAAAATCCTAAGTTAGGTGGAAAGGCACACCATGGGTAGAAAGGCATGCCCAACGTATATAATATGAGTGGAAAGGTGCACTCGACATGGAAAGACACACCCAATAATGTTATGCTGGCATAGAGGTACCGCTACTCTAAATAGTTTTAGTCTATTGTATATGGACAAATGTAGTGGAAAGAATTATATTAAGTAAAGATTCATATAAGAGGATGAGAAATATGAGGAACACATCTGTGAGTTTCACATGTGACAATACCAGAATAATATGACCATGTTAGTAGGAAATATCACATCTAACATACTGCTCTGATAATTTCACTTATAAGAATTATGACCTCTACATTATCAAGTGTGAAAAATTACACAACCAAACAAAGTTACACATGAACATTATTCTAGTTGTCACCACATTATACATAGTAAGAGAATAAGAATATTTAATTCAACATATGAAGGATGAAAACATCCATTGAATATCAAGTGGGTTTAGAGGACCCAATAAAAGAAGATCAAATAAATAAAGTGATGAATGAATGTATTAAGAACAATTCAAGTAAATAGATTCATTAAGAAGATTAAGGTTTCAAGTTTCAAAAATACTGAGAGAGAGAAACATAGGTCCATTTCTTAATATGGATGCCACATACATAAAGAGAGAGAAATTAGATTAGTTTTTCAATATAGAATTTCTAAGATGCAACATTCCTCATGTTAAAATCTAACAAGATCCAACATAAACAATAAATCCACATTAGGGTTCCAGGGCACCTATTAAACACATATATGAAATTAGGGATAGGTTCTAATTAATGAAAAGACCACTATAAGAGATGTTTTTAATTATTATTGAATTAGGTTAACAAAACCACACAATTTAGTAGATTAGAATTTTTATGAATTCATAGCATATTTAGTGTATTTTTTAGGTTTAAAAATTATTATATAAAATTTATAAATTTTGACCAGTTAGGAAAGATCCTTAAAATTCAAATATTTATTAGTTTATCTGTAGGTGATGAAAACCATACTAAAATGTAGATAAATTTATTGCACTTCTATATCATATTAATTATATTTTCCGACATTGTATCTATTTATTATGAGTTTTACAATTTGTAAACAATCAAAGATTCCAATAATCACTACAAAAAAGGTCTTTAACTAAAAAAAATTGTAGCGAAAACCCCATATTTTGTAGCTAAAGGCTTTCACTACATATTTCTTTACACATACAAATTTTAGTATATGCACGTATAGCTAAAGGCTTTAACTATATTTTTAAAATATGTAGTTAGATAATCCATTCACTACGAATTCATATGTATTCAGAAGAGTGGTATGATATTGTCCTTACATATTTAAATATAAGTATAATTATAACTAAATACATGACTATAATTGCATATATAGTCAGTATGTAACAAAAACATGAAGTTAATACATTTTATATGTATTTAGTGTGTAGGGAAAGGCAACAATTACTATATACATGTATAAGTTGTTGATTTTGCATATTTCTACATAAGTAGTGTCATTTAGTAAACATACATATATGCTTATCTCGACTATATATATATATATATATATATATATATATATATATAGTGTAATTTTGTTAGTACACAAGATCTTTTAGTAACAAAATTGTAGTATTTAGAGCAAGTTATTCTCATTATGCCAAGAATCTTACTTTCATTTATAATGAATCATTGAATGTATATGTAGAGATCGTATACCTTGCCCCTATTACACAATGTGTACAAAGAAAAGTTTAGACATATATCAATGATTTAGGGGTCTACTAACATCTTTGTGAAAAAGTTGTGTCTTTCTCGGCCAGTTTTAACATCCTTATTGTCTTCTTCTTTTGTTCGAGCTCTTTTTATTCATTCAACATCGTCCAAAAGCTCCTGAAATAAGAATCTGAAAGGAACCCTCCAAGCATAGATAGAAGGAATATCGTCCCTACGAAGTTGGTCACTATGCTTGCAGTTGTTGACAATGGTTTTTTAAATATATAGATAGGTCTATGAAATGCAACCTTCTCATAGAAACAAAGAGCCATATCAAATTGCAACATATCATGATACACTATTGTGCTTGTGGCTGTTGTTGCAGCTGTGACTGGGCGGGCCTGGGCTTCAAATGGAGCTGCATCGTCATGCTTCACAGGAGAGCACATGTTGCGCCTGGGCTGTCTTAGATACCTATGATACTCTGTATTTAAATTCTTGACGTTGTTAAGCTCAATCTCTAATTCAGATAATGGAAGTTGCTATGATGGCTAAGCTTGTACTTCTCTTCATCCTAAAAATAAGCTTTTACAAATGGGGAGGCATTAAAAAAATTATCAACTATATATTTCCAGTCCAATTTCATGCTCATATTCCAGTAGTAAATCTGCAATAGCCTATTGTCATGATTCATATATTTGCAAAAGGTGATACAAAAGACTAATGGATGTTTAGATATTATTTCCAACAACATTGTTATATCTTCAGTCAAGCTAAATACAAAAGTTTCTATCCTAGAAACTAAACCACAATACCTGCTAAGAAGAGCATTATAGTCATGGACATCTGATACAATAACCCCTTGAAGGTTTGAATGCAGAAGACATCCCAAAATGAGCATATGGTGATAACATGCCAACCGGATCAATATTTAAAACAAAGCTAATAAAAAAAATCAGCAACATAAAGCTCGAAATCTGACCAGAAATCTTTTCCACTTTATTTTTATACTCTGCAATTGTTGTGCAAATAGAATTAGTAACTATCTATGTACAAATCCAAATAAAGAAGACATAAGAATGTGGTCACATTTAGTTTAGTCAACTATTAGACATCTTATGTACCCCTAGAGGAAAACTAAAAGAAATCTTGATTAGTTTTGACAATATGCAAAGCTCACTAGACTAGAACAAAACCTGAATAAGTTAATCACTTAAAATTATGGAGGAACACAACCTCCTGACAATTTCTACAGTACATGGCCACTATTTCTTATAGCAACAATTAAGAAACAATTGGAAGTATTCTCTAACAGCCCCCTCAAGTTCACTGTAAGTACAAATGATGTCAACATTGAATCTAAAAGCTCCTACACATTTTTTATTGCAAGCTTGCAACTAAAGTATGGAAACAAATCTGGATATGCCTCGAGACTCCACTTTTTATTTTATATGGACATTCAACAAGATGGGAGATGATGATTGCATATAGTTCTCAGCTTATTTCTATGTAGTTTGTACAATCATTTTCAAAATTAGCCTCTTCGTATTGCTGCTTCTTTCTTTGGTTGATGAACAACCTAAAGGAGGTTAACATCTGAATTCAGTTGTCTCACCTGCTAAAAAAACGAGCTCCCTATTGGATGAGTTCTTCTTGAGGAGCTCTTGAAGCCAATGTAGATTCCTAAGTGATTAGAAAAGACAACCAACTTGGGGGTCAATAGGAAATCTGGTTTCTGATATAAAGAATCCAGGAAGTCAGTTCTATCTAGAATTTCAAGAAGGGATAAATTTGGTCTATATTTCCATACTTTTTTTTACATGAGGTCACAATGTATTTGTGCAGCATCCTTGTGTTCTAAGGATGGTACTTGGTGCACTTCGTAAGCTACTCATGTTAACACATTATCTCATGCTAATATCTGGCATATTGTTGTTAAATAGCTAATTGGTTGATTGGTCTGAAATGTCTTGATTTTTGTGAACTAATCATCTTGTAAACATTCTCAAACAACAACGGTCACACAATGAATTTTAAATGAACAATGACTCTTTTAAACATACTTGAACAGAAAGGGCCACATTCATTCAAAAGTTGTATATGTCTTATGTATAGGCTAGGACCAATGAAGAGGTAATATGGTAAGGATGTCAATGTGGTGGCATCTAGAAATGAAAAAAGTGACATAGCTAGACAAGTATGCCAAAAACGTATTAGAATTCTTAAAAGGTTTTCATTATAACATCATAGTCTGTTATGGTTCTATATAGTTTGTATATATGTGTTTAATACTTGAGTTATCATGACAAATAGAACACAACTAAGATGAAGAAAGGAAAGTATCCTAGTGGATGAGACATTTTGTAAGGAAATGTGTATAAGATGTGAGGGGATATAACGAAAATCAGAACAATGATGTACATTGTAATCCAAGGACCCTGTAGCTAAAATACATCAATTTTGCAGCTTCAGAGCATGCTCGTTGTTTATTGTACCATTGCAACATGAACCATAAATCTATATGCACAATAAAAAATGACCTCATAGAGAAGAACAATAACATAGTATTCGACAAATATTGAATCAAGCTCAAGAAAGCAAGAAAACAGACACCTTAATGTTGGCGCCTTCCCTACAAATAATTATCAACCTGGTTGTTAAGTAGCTGCTCTAAAAATAATCTACTTCAATTCATCTCCCTCGAGAGACATGCATAGCTCCAATCTTGCTCTCCCATGTCTTGTGCAAACCAACACTGAAAATAACAAAAGTCAATACCATGATTAAGTGAGCCAAGAAGAGAAAGAATGAAAAGTGGAAAATGTAAAAAGGAATCGGGGGAGGTTAATGGCTTGTAGGGATAGGTTGTTACTAGAGATGTTATGTGATTGATGCAGTACTAAGTGTGTAATTTGAACTCTACAACTAATATTCCAAGGTAACACATTTTCTAATGTATAATCTTGCATGAAATCTACAAGTGTGTCATGGTTTCATTCTAGCATTTCATTCTTTACAGTGCCTTCAACATCAACATGAAATTCTCCCTTTGACTTCTCAAATTCATAGGATAATGCTTCTAGTTCCTTATCCTTCCTAGAAAGAGATTCTTCTTCTATGAAACTCTCACTTGGCTCATGTTCCTCATCCCTCCTTCGCATATAATCACCTTGCTTCATTTTTTTGGACTCATGAGCAGCCTCTTCATCCTGGAACTCTACTTCTTTCTCATGCTTTTTCTTCTCCTTTTTGAAAGATGCTTTTTCTGCATATGTCTCTCCTTCATTACCTTCCTCATAGGTCTCTTCAACAACACCCAAGGTTTATGAGCTTGTGGAAATTGATGAGATTGAAGTAATGGTCCTCTTTCTCATGCGCCAAGTTCCAAACTGATGAGACCTCTGGTTTGGATGACATTAATGCAGAATGATAAATGAGTTAAATTCTACAAGTAGTCCAAATAATATTATATTTAAAATTAAACATTATAGGACATCCAACACAAATACAACATGCAACATCAAAGATAGAACTGGATATGAAACAATATAAGAGACTAACCCAGGACAAAATATAATAGTTAGTAGATCTCAGATAAGAAGAAGAAAAATATAATCTACTATGTTGTAAAACATAATAACAATAATAGAACAAATTACAAAGTACTCCTATAAGAAAATCTTTGAATGAAACTGGGGGGAGAGCTTACATGAATCATTCTTGTTGTGCCACACAATTTAGTTCTAATTAACGCTTGGTTACATTGACCCAAATGATCCCTGTTCGAGCAATTCATACCTACAACACAATATAGAACACTCAAACTATATAATAAATCCAAAAGCAAATTGCAGCAAAATCACACACTTTCTATTAGGGAGGACATATAGAAAAAGAAAAATGAACTGAACTATGTTAGTCCTACAAGGAGACGTAGTCAATGCCTGCTCCTTCAATGAAGATAAAACTAGAGGTTCCACTTCAAACTTTGTTTTGAAAAAAGGTTCATGTCCTTCCTTGATAGAAAATAGTGACTTATATACTTCATCACCTTCAGAAGCTAGTAGTTGTGGTGCCTCTTCCAGATACTCAAAACAACACAGGAGACACTAAAAGTCACCATAGACAATATCCGCTACTAAAATGATAGGAAATTTCTTTCCAAAATATTACATAGTTGAATTCATGTTACATTTGACCTCTCATGCTGAATAGCTTAGGCTACAATTTTGGATTGGACAAAGTGGGCTTGACAGAAGGTGATGCATGTTACTAATAAATTGGACAATGATAAAGAAAAAATGTTACTATTTATGTACAATCATAGTAAATAAGAAAAGAAGAGTAGCATCAAGTCACTTAGCTCCAAATCCAAAACAAAGGTTCAATGTGCTCTTCTTTTGTTGGTAAAGATGAAACCCTACATATACAGATAACTTCTCTAGGAAAGGACAAAATCCTGATATCAACATTTTGGTCAACTAAAAATCTGGCGTGTTGTGTGAATTTTGCCGGTGGTGTCCTATCCACTATGACCCTCAATATTCTTGAACCTACTTTTGAAATTGTCAGATATGAGGGGGGCTTGAAATCATTTCTTTGTCAAGTTCATACATTCCATATGAACAAAATGGACCACATGGAGAATTTGGAATTCTCAGTATTTCTTGAATCAAGAATGATTACAAATGAGAATAGAGAGATTGGTGGTCAAGTTGCAGGAGCATCATTGCAAATATTGCTATACAGATCAGAATCCTAAGCTTCAAAATCTCTAAAAAGAAAGACATGCTATAGATCTAGCCATCAACAACATGTGACTTTCGGATGCCAGAATCCTAATAGATGTTGATGCTAAATTAACCCCATTGGGTAGAGGCAAATACACAGTATGCAAAAGATGTTTATGATGCTCCATTGTGTATCAGTAGTATTGCCACTGAATGTGTATGGGACCTGTAGCTTTGTTGTCCATCAATATTGTGTTTCATATAAGATTATGCTGAAGAATTGGTCTGCACCCCTCTCTAGATGCTTCTTATTGATGTCAAAAGGATCCTTGTTTGTATGCATGCCTTGTTTGACCATTAATATGAGGATAAGACCATGTTGGATCAGGAAACAAGGTCAATATTTTATCACTCATTATCTATTAAACCCCATTCAACTTGACCATGGAATTTCCCTTCTTAAATTTATGTAGGCCATTAGTTTCCTTATGTTTTTCACTGGATTATACTTAGATATTTCCATATGGTTTCTACTTCAACATGAAAAATATATATTTATGTGTTGCAGTCATTTCTGATTGAGGTCAGCTGCATATATTGAAGATCATTAACTTCCTTGACTATCTATGCACGACAACCAAAATACATAAACTTGTTCTCTGTTCCTGAATTAATTGGACTGTTAATAATATTTTATAATTTTTTATGTAGTTGACTAGGTATGGAATCATCTAGAAACCTATATGAGTTGAATAAGTCTGGGGTCCACCACAGACCTGCCTCTGTGATGTATAATGTAAGGGTAATAAAAACACTAGTTTGTCCATGTACTACTTTAGAAATGCCATTTTTTAGCCATTAGATGTGTTGTGTTACACTATACTGGTAAGAACCCATGTTGGCTCTAGTTGTAGAGTGAATTCATTTTCAATAAGCTATTCTTTGAAAGGACCTTTTAGATTAGATGCCTTGCTATTATATGCTTTAACCCCTCTAAGAAGTACACACACCCACACACCTATCCACAATCATATGAACACCTTGGTGTGGATCCAATGGAACAGAGGAGGATACATATTGGAATGAAGGTGTTAAAAATTATAGAGTCTAGAATTGGACAATGTTGGATTTAATTTGATTTTCTGGTTAAGTTCTCTATGTTAGTTAATGTCAATCGGCGTGTGCATTTACATTGCAATCTTATTTCTTGAATGGAGTATTCAAACCTTCATCTACATGGAAGTCTCATTTACCCTATAGGTCTTATTGCTTGATCCCCGTTATTCATAGAAATCCAAGGTCTAGTACCCATGGACCAGATGAATACCGTAATCCAAGCATTCTAAAACTACTCTAAAGATTACAAGGTCTAGAGGGAAACTTGATTACTGGAATGAAGAAAATGGATCCAACAACTAATCAACTTGAGAAATAGAATTTCTTCCAACCACTATACAGAAACCATCAAAATATGAACAAATAAAGTGCAGTAGCAAGAGAGGACCTTAAGAGGACTTTTAAGGCTAAGTATTTTGTTATTAACAATTATTTTGAAGAGAGGTAAGCCCTTCCATCACCAAAATGCCTTGTCTGAGATATGTACAAGTACAAACTAATTAAGTTTGTGTTGAGGTAGAATATATTAATGCAAGAAAATAACTATATAGTTCAAAAGTTGACAGTAAAATTCATAAACTTGAGGATATCAAAAATGTATGTCAAAGACCATTATAAGGACTTAAACATCAATTAGGTAGCATAGTTATTAAAAAAATAGTATTATATGCTATGTGAATGATAATATAATTGCATCAAGCCTATTATAGGTACTTGTATCCTCACAATTATACTTGAATAAAAATAGAGCCATATGATTAGAATATGAGTAACAATTGCATAAACCTTTAAACAAATAGAAAAGACCTAAGACATGGATTCAAAACCTAAAGAAAGGTATACATAGAACATCAGAAGACATAAATCCTTTCAAAGAAGTTTCACAAGAAACAAAGACTAAACCACATGGATAAACCTTCATTAATTAATAAAGCATCACTAGGATCTCAAACCAGTAAAAGCCGAGAACAAGTGATGACTTATAAAAAAACAAAGGCAACAAGAAGACTTGTCTAGCAGAAAAAGAATAGTCAGTATAAGAAACTCATGCAATTGGCTATTAAAGAAAAAAAATTAGGATCTTGGACCGGAGATTAGGAGCACATCCAAAAGCTCACCTGGAAACCATAGCAACTAGCTGCAACATCTTAACAAAGAAGGTACACCACTTGATATTTGGATGATCTATAACAACCATATACAAGACATGATTCAGGAGATATCCACTGTCATTGCATCCAAACAAACTATATAAGTTAAAGCACCCAAAACATTTAAATGAAACTAGCCTCATTGATAAACTACATTTTCTTATTCATGATTTAGGAAGGGAACACATAAACATAGTATATAGACAAGATGTTGCGCCGAAGAACAAATATAAAGAAGCATTTCTATCACCTTTTGATGAGAGATTCAAGACAAATATAGGATGAGATCTATGCAATTGGGGATGCCATACCAAGTCAAAGCCAGCACACAAGGAAAAAGAAGATTGAGTTGTTGATATCTGTGTTCCTTATTGGAAATCATGGACACGTTGACTATGACATGGTACCAGGGGTTTGTTATGCATCTTGAGGTTTCCTTAGTGGGAAAAAAATCAGAAGGTAAAGCCAATGTTGTGGCATTCTAGGTTGGTAAATGCATATTCACAACAAACACAAGGTCTTCCCAAGACGATTGACGAGCTTTCACCAAAATAGTAGCCTGGAAAGAATGCTTCAATACCGTAGACCCAGAAAAAGAGAAACATAAAGATTATCAAGTTCATTTTTTACAAGCTAATAAAATAAAAAATATTTCATATCAGACTTCTATATAAGTACGTGCAATATCTAAGAGCTTCAAATGTAATGTACTGGTATGCTAGAGGAGTGAGTGTTGAGAAGGATGTTGAAGTCTATAGTGTAGCAATTGGTTCATACTTGCATGCCAATGACACTGACAATGTAAGTTGTACTACATAGTATCCACATGAAGGTAGGGAGTGAACGCCTACTCTTTGATGAGTCATAAAAAAATATGCATCTGAACTAACAACAGGTCACTATAATGGAATAGGATTGAAAGGATGTTCATTTTGGTCAGAAGTAACTTTATCTCCTGAATCAATTTTCTAAGGCCACTAGACCATACACTTGGAAAACAAAGCTGATACAAGGCATAGGCTAGCTAAAATGCTAGGAATTGATGCTTTCTACATACCAAACCCAAAAACACCATTAGGAGATGCATACTCAAGGAAAGAGACAATTTGGCTATATAAGAGGGAGTTTTGGAGGATTTATAAGAGACCTTGATAGAACAAAAAGTAGACGCTTCCGATCAGGTTACTGTCATTCACACAAAATCTTGTTGTATAAAACCATTTTGCAAGACAATGGAAAAACTGTAAATGCTAGACTCAATAGTTAGTTTCAAGAAGGAAAAATTGATTATAGTCCACACATTAATTGGGAACAAATATCCGATTATAATAAGTTAAAAGTACATAGAAAGAGAGGTGATGTTACAACCCCAACGTTGGGGTTCATTTGGTGAGAAATGTAATTTCTCATATTAATGATATTGGAACAAATAATAATATAATTTGTTTTGAATAAATGAGTTTTCTTTACAATAGCCTTGTGGGCTTTATTGTCTATTGGGCCCTATAACAAGCAAAAGACAAAAGGAACTCCATTATTAATAAGAAATGGAGAAAAGAAAGATGTAGAAACCTCTAGAAGAAAAAAGTATGTAATCCAAAGGTGGATTTTGTGCCTCTTGGGTTCCTTGGGTTTTGACGAGTCCATAGTTGCAAAGATAATGCAAAAAGAAAAGAAAAGATCAATTAAATATTTCTTTATTAAGAAACAAATTGAAAACAATGATAAAATGTGGATAATAAGTGGAAAGAGGCATAATTGAGTTACCCTTGGTGGATTTTCATATCCAAAGGATTCCTAATGTTAAAAGGAATGCCAATGAGGAAAATAAAAAGAAAGATAAAGAGAAATCCTTGAAAAGAGATATTTTAATAAAGAAATAAGCAAGATAATGAGAAATAATGGACATAGATGCATCTAGAAGGATAATAAGTATCCTTAAAAAGGAATTTCGAAATCTTACAGTTTCTTGGGGTCTAAGGAGCCCCAATGGAGAAGAAAGAAAGAGAAAATTCCAATAATGCAAAATAAGAGGATAAAGTGATACATTATTAATAAATTTTGTGGTATTGTAAAAAATGTGGTATTTTCAACTAAAAGAAAATATAATTTCGTTGCCAATGGATTAAAAGGCAAGTACAAAGAGAATGAACGAGGTAAATTTCGAAATCCTAATATCTTTTTTGGTCGGTCTAAAAAGTGTGTTACTGATATCCAAAACTTGAGGTACATAAGTGCCCCTAAAAGAGTCTAATCCATGATACACCAAATTTCTGGTTATCAAGGTACTTAGACCATCACTCGGGGAAAAACAAGAAAAATAAACATCCAATCAGCCCTTACAAACATACACAAGAGATTAAGAAGTCTAGCCCTAAGACATTACGAACACCCACAAATATAAGGGCCACACCCCATCAGCCTTTATCTGTAAGCAGGGGTGGAGTAGAGATCATCTTTCTCAGTAAAGCACCCAAGAAGATGGACCAAATCCAGATGCTACATCCGGCTAAAGCTGACTTGAGAAGCCTAAGCAGACCAAGCAGACCCAACTTGCCTCTGATCAGCTAAGAAAGAAGTTGAAAATGGAACAAGTTATCTCCACTGCAATAACAACACCCACAAATATAGGAGGGACACAAGCTCCCTTACTCAAAAGCTTCCCACGCTCCTCCTGAAAGAAAGGCCAAGCAAGTAGCCATGGGATAGCTCTACCACAGCCATCCCTCTAGGAGGAAGCTCCCACCCCACCTCCCTTGCCTTAGACTTCTTCACCTTTGACTTCTCCTCCCATGTCGAACAAGCAACATGGCTCATCGACGGAATCCTGGTACACCTATCCGAGACCAAAAGGCACCCACACAAGGGCACGAATCCCCTATTTGCACTGAGACATAGCATCGAGCACCTAGGAGTTGCCCAGATAACAACAACAACCTATTAGCTAACAAGTGCCTTTCTGCTTGCAGACGAAACCTTAGTGTATCCTTGAGGTTGGCGCAGCCTATGAGGGTGACCCAACCGCTTGCAGAGAAGCAAGAGAAGATCACCACAACCAGCCACAATCCACCACCCAGTAGCAGCTAGCTCGGAAGGAGCAGCACACCAACGGAAAGGAAGGCACTGCTACTGACCCAACAAGGAAACCAACCATCAAATCTCAGATCCAGGGCCATAGAACCCAAGATGAGAAGCCACCAGAGAAATGTATCTTGGAAGCACTGACAAGAAGCAAGCCCGGATCCACCCTCTGTCATAGCCACCAAGGATAAACCCCTTGGAAGGGCCAGCTCTACTAACAGGAAGGACAACCGCCTTGTCAAGGAAGAATCTTGAACCTGGGAGGCGCTGCAACCCGAACCAGTAGCTACAAGGGGTCACCAGGAGGACCAGAGCAGGAACCCCAGCCTCACAAAGCGACCCGTCAACTCCATATCCACTAGGGGAGCATCATAAGGGAGGCGCCGCCGAAGCGAGGAACCCCACCAAACGTCGGGGATAGTACCCCATATTAGGGGACACGACCCAAGCACAAAACCGCTTCAAGGTCGATGAAGAGGCACAATAGGACGATGCCAGAGTGAGTTTAGTCCAGAGGCCTGTCGAGGAGCCCAAGCTTCGTCTTGGATGCTTGAGCATAACCAGGTGCAGGCGATGACCCCGTGAACTATAAGGAGGCACATGTGCCAGGGTCATAGGAGCAAGCAGCGAGATCGATGATAGGGGAAGGCTCTTCTCCACTCATCTCACTTGAATGAAATGAAGTCGATTGAATCGATGGCACCAACCTCAAAAAATCATGGCTCTCGCAGCGCAACTCGACCCGCATATTCCAGAACTGAGAGGGGCACCCGTTGCGCAACTGGACACCTCTTTCACCGGGAACAGTTCAAGCTTCAGTCGACTTGGTTTGTAAACCAGGGGGAAGGCACGCCTGAGAAGACGCCCCCTCCCCCCAGTGGTGCCACTGGGTAGAGAGAAGTCAGAGCAAACCCTAGAGAGAGAAGCCAGAGAAAAACCCTCCTATTTTGTAATATCTGAAGAATAAAGAATATTAAAAAGACAATTAGGAGGGAGAGGAACTTGCTTCTCATTGAAGGAATTGGATTCCTATTGGGAACCCTCCCCAATAGGGCATGGATACCCTCCCCAATATAAGGGGTAGACCCTCTAGTTCGAGTTCAAGAGGGATCCTATGCAACACCCTTTCTTCTTCTTCTTCTTTTTCATGCAAACCCTAACTGAGAAGGTAGAGCAGCCCTGAAGCAGATGAAGGGCCATGGAGTGGTCTGGATGGTGGCCTAACATTCCCATAATAACCGAGGATGATTCACCATCATCCTTGGAAACTCACGAAGGAGCTACACCCGCGGGAGGGCTACACTTGGGTGGCGAGATGCAGATCGACCCAGCTCAGACCGGTCATGCTAATCGTGATATGGGTGGTGCCCCAAGGGCGGTGGAGGGCAACAGAGCTAGGGTAGGGGTCTCCAGCAGCCATCGTGGCCCTGGAGGAGAGAGAGCACGCCCGCAACCCGCTGCAGATCGCGGCTCTGCTAGCTTACGTGAGGAGGAAGATGACCCTTTGGGTCATTGGACGAGCTTGCCCCTCCGTGGGTTGAAGGAGTATCCACTTAACTGAGGGAAAAAATGACATTTTGAAATGTTTTCAAGATAGTCGAGTCACGTTGCATGGAAGGGACACATGGCACCCTCTGATTGTCTCTAGTAAGTAATATCTTGCAAAAATCGTATTTAAATATAAGTAGCTCAGATGGATACACATAAAATATAAAAATTGCTCAGAAAAATGAGAGGAATTCATTAAAAATGGTTTTATAACTAATTCCTCTTTCAATTAGAAAAGTAGTGTAAGTTATCAACTTTAATGAATTAGAGGTTAAGAAACCCTATTTTGAGATGATTAATGTAATTAGTAGAGTTTAATGGATGATTAAAGTTGATATTAGCCTATTAATCATGAAAAAGATACATTAAGATAAAAAAGGATGAACCTGCACATAATTGGTTTAATTTATAAGTTCATGTGCATAAGTATGCTTTAATGCGCCTCAAAAACTTAATATTAGTAAATGTGACTCTTAATGGTTTTAATTATTCAAAATCATGAATAGAGCTAAGATATGATAATTCTAAGCTATTTTGAGTATAAAGGTTCCTAATTGTGAATAAATACCCTTAATGTAGTAATTAGGGTTTTCTAATGGATAAAGGTAGAATTAATGACAAATAGAGTTCATATGTGAATTAGACCATAATGAACTATGAATTGATGATAAATGAGAATAATGATCTTGTCATGGATTAAAAGAATAAAAATGGTAGCTTTAATGTAAAAGAGTCTTAATGGTCTTAATTGATGGTTAATTATGCTTTTTCTGATATTAGGGCTATATTTTGTTAAAAGATAACCTTAATATCTTTCATGATGAATAGATGAGATAATTAGGGTTTGTGAGTAATTGTATAAAATTAGGGTTTAAAATAGTAAGAGATGAAGGGAAACCTTAATTGCAATGTAAACCATAAAAGTGGATTAGAAACCCTAGGAAGCGAGCTAAGTTTAATAGATCTTGATGGTATCATTAATGATAGGAAATTGTATGCATATTTTAGGATCTCATAATGTGCTTGCTTGCCTATTTGGAATTCTTGATTGATTGGATTATTCTATCTCAAATCAGCCTGACATGTATGTGGTCATGCTTATGGATAATCACTTTAGTTTCACGGTGACTCCCTGTTGTTTAATTAGTTGCCTGAAAATAACTGCTTGGATGATTTTTATTTCATGCAACTATAAAGTGAATATGAATATCATTATAAGTATGCATACATGACTGGCTCAGATCCTAGTCCTCCTCTGTGGCTTTGCAAATGCTAAAAAGGGTAACGTAGATCAAGGTCTAGGTTATCAAGAGTTAGGGATTGGGCTACCGATGTGTAGTGCCATGCAACTATTTAGCACACCATGAGTTAAGGAGTGGGCTACCTATGGGTAGTGCCATGTGACTCAACCCTAGAAATTGATTCACTTGTTAGGTTGGATAATGAGGGGTTAAATGGGTATCTACCATAAGGAAGGTAACATCTAGGTCCACTGCAGGGACAGCGCAGAGGTTAGGGTATGTAAGGATTTAGCAGTTATGTTCAAAACGTAAAGTTGTTTGTAAAATCATATTTGACTGCTATATGTTGTTATAGTTAATTGCACAATTATATTTTCCCCCACATACCAACATAATTCATTTATGCTGATCGACATTTTGTTTGTCGGCATTTTAGGTTCAAGTGAAAAGAACAAACAATAAAGTGGCATATGTGGAATTAAATGAGAATTAAAGTACAAGGGAGGAGTAGTTAGAATAGACTCCAGATGTGGATCAAAGTAGATATCCACATTTTTGAAAAAGGTATGCAAAGTTATTTTTATTACAAACTTTCAGTTTAGTTTAGTAGAATTTGATAATTATTATAGATTATTTGTCGAACCTTTGATCCGAAAATTGGGATAACGTCTCGGACCTCTTGGTCTCCCTTAATTGGGGGTTACTGGGAGGCGGGGTCGTTACATTTGGTATCAGAGCGTAGGTTCCTCTTTTAATCTTTAATAATTATTAAATTTTACAAACTGTGTAGAACGCAAGGGAGTTATTAGAGGAATTTCCAAAAGATAGAGGTGTCTAGAAAAGGATCATGTCTGGGGGCTGGCAAGATTTTCCTCTGCACCGCTAGTCGGAATACAAGGACTCTCAGATTAGTGTGACTGCCTGGCCAATGTCTCAGGATTTGACTCGAAATAAGATACCTTTAGGACTCTCTCATCTTGTTCATCCCTTCTCAACTCAAATGTTGTTAAGGACCTTAAAGATTAGGGTTTTCTCTCTTTTTGTCACCCTCTTTAGGTATGGGTAAGGTTGATAAGCTCTAAGGAATCCTCCATAAAATTAATGAAAAGCATGTAAATAAGATGTCATGGACATAAGCTTAATATATTAAGCGTAAACTAAAGAATAGATACATGCTTAGGTCGTATGACATAAGTTGTCATGCCCTCAGGAGAGACCAGAAGCTAGACCTTCTTGTCAGGAGGATAAGTAAAGAGAGTTAGTCTTGGAGGTAGAGACCTCCATTATAAGTGGAGACCTGGCACATCCTCTGAGAATGATGTTAACCCTAACCCTAAGTGAAGGTTAGAGAGAGAGATGACATGATAGACCAGGTGTTTGGATGGACATGCCTTGGATGCCATATGAGCCATGAGAAGTTGGATGACCGAGTACCTTTAGCGACCCAACCTTGGGAAGTGTTGTGCATGTTAAAGTGAAGGATAACACCTCCTTTGACAAGGATAGAGAAGAACCTATAGAAAACCTATGAGCTTATATGAGAATGACATAGTAGGCACACAAAATATATCAGTAGTGTGAGAAGTAGGTTGAAACCCTGGCTAAGGGAGTATGTTGGATAGTTGACGAGATAAGCATAAAGGGCTAGGGATAACCTTGAGCAAAGATAAGCTTGAACATAGGCTTCACCCACATAGAGGTATGCTTGTGAGCTTGATCCATATTCATGGAGAGAGGACCTTTAGTATAAGGCCGGTTGTGGAGTTAGCTCTAGAGAGAGAGAGCATGACCCAAGCAAGAAGGTTGGAAGCCTAGAGTCCGAGATATGAGGAAACATGGGGAGTTGAGGATGATACAACCTAAGTGGATGTTTGTGGTTGCCTCATGCTTGATCCCTGGAGGTTGATGATGTCTTCGTTGCCATGAGAGGAACCAAACCCTAGAGAGAGGATGAGTATGCTGGTACCTCTGTACCTATGGTATAAATGAGATGAAGAGTTCCATAGACCTGGAGAGGTTTAGTAACAGTTTGTAAGGCCTTGTACCTTGTTGGTTGTCCTTGAGGAGGACTCAACTCTGAAGTGTTGCTCGAGTAGAAGGATGACAGGAAGTGCATTTCATACCTTGTACATGTTTGGTTCGTGGTTAAGAGGTTGAGCAGATAGTTGGACATCAGAGAAGTGAACCTAGGGTTCCTAGGCCTAAGAGGGGAAGTGGCGTACCCAATGATCATGCTGAGATTTGAGTTTCTATAGATTCGAGAATGGTACTCCTCATGTTTAGAGGAAAAGGAAACCCCTAAAGTTTAAGGTATGTTTGATGAACCTCTCACAACTAAGTTGATGACATGGGAAGGTATGATCTTGATCCAGCGTTGAGGAAAGAGAACAAGTATGACCTAGCATGGTTTAGTAGGTGGTCTGCTTGTACCTTAGTATCTGCTGGGTTAAGCATGCTCATGTGAATATAAACTGTAAGGGTGTTTGTGACCTTTGTTATCAAGAGGTGTAGTTTCCTCCCATCCTGGGAGAGGGACCCTTTTTGTAGGGTGTATACTAGTTTGTTGGTTTTGAGGTAACCTAAAGAGGTCTGAATAGGATCTTGAGAAACTAAGTGAAAAGTACATAGTATGAGAATGAACCTATAGACCCATAGATAACCATCTCTAAGTGCATGTGGATGTGTTACCATGGAGGTAACTGGTATGGGGCCTGACCAAGGTGTGCAGGTTGCCATGACCCCTATGAAAGGATGAAAGTCAACCCATGAGTGTAGAAAGAGAGATGATGAAGGCTTGGGTAAGGTTCTAAGTTATACATGTACTATAATAGAATCGTAAGTGTACCCTAGGTTCAGGTTGGGATAAGACCGATGGAAGTAGGAGTTGCCTAATTCCCTAGTTGCACATGACCATAGGGTCGGGAGGTAACAATTGTCATTGTGTGAGGGCCATGGTTTAGGAGATTAATCACCTTCATGAACTCATGGTACCCAAAGGGCGGATGAGTAGGGCACTCTCTGGATACATAAGGGAAGAGGGATGACCCCAAAAGTGTCAGAACCCTATAGACCTAGAGGAGATGACCAACGAATGTGTGTGGACCCAAGTAGGTTCAAAACTAGTTTTCCATGGAAGTAACTTTGATATCGAGATGTTTGTGTTGTAGAGACATATGTGGCATGCTTCAAGTTAGATTTAAAGGTGTACTGGCAAGGTGGGATGTACCATCTCTACTCTTGGAACAGGAAGAACTCTGTATTTGGACTGCAGCCAAATGCTTATTTCCACTTGTTATGGGAGTGAGAAATAGGACAACATGCATGCCATACACCAAGGATAAAAGGTGATGTGAGTTGGAATGTTGCCATGAGGTATGAGGACAAAGATGATAACATACCCTGGTGGAGTGCATGATACATGGATGGTTTACAAACATTAAGAGAAACAAGGTAGTCATCTTATGAGGATGTTTTTATCATGAGCTATGAGTTATACAAGTTTGAGTTTGCAAAACCAAGAGAATAAGCTTAGAGTTTTCTTGATGAAGATAAACTTAGAGATGAGATGAGGTAATAAGTGAAATACATGGAGGTGTATGTATTCAACGTTACCTAACACCTGAGGATGTGAAGTGGTAATGGATGCCCTAGATGAGATACATCTACCTAGTTTAGATGGAGGCTAGAAGAGGTTGTTAGGATAACCCCTATTTGGAAAAAAGAGATAAGTTTGGCTAACACTCAGATGTAACAATAGTGGTTGATCAAGTTAATGGTTGTTTGGTTAGCCAGCCTACAACTTATCATGATAAAAGGTTGGTTGTAGAACCTCAGATGCTCTTCTCTGGAGAAGAAGGAGATGAAACCCCCACTAGAGTGGTTTAGGGTTTCTGAGTAATCAATCTTGAGGAATCATGACATGTAGGAGATCATGATTGCAGATCACCATACACCATGGTACTACAAAGATAGTAAGTGACAGTGGTACTTTGGATGCCTAAGATGAAGTTGCATGTGGTATGTTTCCATGCATGACAGAAGGTGAAGGACAAACACCGGTAACCCAATGTAATGATATAGAAGGAAGAATCCCTAAGAAGGAATGGGAGTTCATCACTATGGATGTTGTGGTAAGTCTCCCCTAGACCAAGGAGGATCAAGATACAATATGAGTTATGGTAGATCGCCTTACCTATATGACATGAGAAAGAAAGAGTATTGTCAAGGGACAGATCCGGGCGAACTACATATGAAAGAGACGGTTAAACTACACCATGATGCGAGTTTGAAAGTTCTTGAGTATAATCTAAAGATACACTTCCATAAGGTGGAAGTAGATACATGAAGAACTCGATGTTAGTACAATTTATCACCCTAGCTAATGGTTAGTACGATCCAGACTAGAGGGTCTGATGAGAGCATGTGTGCTTGTTCAGGGTGATACATAAAGATAGTTCTTTGTAAGACGTGATGATAACCACCATAGCCTATATCAGGATGTAAAGAAGCTGTGCAAGGGAGGTTGTGTCGATCACCACTTCATTAAGATGATGTTGGTGAGGGGACCTCACGAAGGTCAAGAAAGGATCATAGTGTGTGCAGATGAAGTCGCTTTGATCGTGCAATGGCTGAAAGAGCCCAAGGATGACAAGAGTCATAGGATGATGCAAAGTAGACTGACATACAGTTCACTGTGGGAGAATGCATGATATAAAAATACAACCCCTCTAAGTTATAGCTAAGAGAGCTGAGTCCCCGATGCATGGGTTCTTTTGACAGGGTTTGGTGGAGAAGGTTAAGTTTGCCCTTACTCCTTACGATAATGTGATGTGTGATGAGTTCCATGTGTCCAATTTAGAGCACTATTTGAGGTACCCAGATCATGTGCGAAGCAATGAACCTAGTGATCCCCAAGGGAGGCTGAAATGACCTAAGTCACCTATGAGGTTTATAGATGCCAAGGTGAACAAACTCAGAGAAAGGAATATGTGATGATAAAGGTTCTTTAGAAGAGTCATGGATAGGGAAAAGCCACATAGGGGCCAATGATGGACATGTAAAAATCTTACCCTGAATTGTTTGTTTGCTTGATGGAATTTTGAGGACAAAATTCCTATAAGAGGGGAAGGATGTTACAACCCCAACTTTTGGGTTCATTTGGTGAGAAATGTAATTTCTCATATTATAGATATTGGAACAAATAATAATATAATTTTTTTTGAATAAATGAGTTTCGTTTACAATAACCTTGTTGGTTGTTTTGTTGGCTTTATTGGCTATTGGGTCCAATAATAAGGAAAAGACAAAAGGAACTCCATTATTAATAAGAAATGGAGAAAAGAAAGATGTAGAAACCTCTAGAAGGGAAAAGTATGCAATCCAAAGGTGGATTTCATGCCTCTTGGGTTCCTAGGAGTCCAAAGTTGCAAAGATAATGCAAAAAGAAAAGAAAAGATCAATTAACTATTTCTTTATTAAGAAAGAAATTGAAAACAATGATAAAATGTGGAAAATGAGTGGAAAGAAGCATAATTGAGTTACCCTTGGTGGATTTTCGTATCCAAAGAACTCCTAATGTCAAAAGAAATGCCAATGAGGAAAATAAAAAGAAAGATAAAGAGAAATCCTTGAAAAGAGATATTTTAATAAAGAAATAAGGAAGATAATGAGAAATAATGGACATAGATGCATCTAGAAGGATAATAAGTATCCTTAAAAAGGAATTTCGAAATCTTAGAGTTTCTTGGGGTCCAAGGATCCCCAATGGAGAAGAAAGAAAGAGAAAATACCAATAATGCAAAATAAGAGGATAACGTTATACATTATTAATGAATTTTGTGGTATTGTCAAAAAGGTGGTATTTTCTACTAAAACAAAATATAATTTCGTGGAAAATGGATTAAAAGTAAAGTACAAAGAGAATGAAAGAGGTAAATTTCGAAATCCTAATATCTAAAGAATAAATAATATTAAAAAGATAAATAGGAGAGAGGGGAACTTGCTTCTCATTGAAGGAATTGAATTCCTATTGGGAAAAGGCCTTGTATCCTTGAGGATGAACATGATAGGGCGTGGATACCCTCCCCTATATAATGGGTAGACCCTCTGGTTCGATTTCAAGAGGGATCCTATGCAACACCCTTTCTTCTTCTTCTTATTCTTTTTCATGCAAACCCTAACTGAGAAAGTAGAGCATCCCTGAAGTAGGCGAAGGGCCATGGAGTGGTCCAAATGGTGGCCTGACGTTCCCACAATAACTGAGGATGATTCACCATCATCCTTGGACTCTCACGAAGGAGATACACCCGTGGGAGGGCTGCACTTGGGCGGCGAGTTACAGATCAACCCAGCTCAGACCGGCCTTGCTAATCATGATCTGGGTGTTGCCCCAAGGGAGGCAGAGGGCAACAGAGCTAGGGAAGGGGTCGGCGGCAACCATCGTGGCCTTGGAGGACAGAGAGCACAGCCACAACCTACTGCAGATCATGACTCTGCTAGGTTATGTCAGGAGGAAGACGACCCTTTGGGTCGTTGGACGAGTTTGCTCTCCGCGGGATGAAGGAGTATCAACTTAACCGAGGGGAAAAAGGACATTTTGAAATGTTTTCAAGATAGCTGAGTCACATTGCATGGAAGGGACACATGGTACCCTCTGATTGGCTCTGTTAAGTAATATCTTGCAAAAATCGTAATTAAATATTGGTAGCTCGGCTGGATACGCATAAAATATGAAAATTTCTTAGAACAACGAGAGAAATTAATTAAAAATGATTTTAGAGGCTAATTCCACTTTAAATTCGAAAACTAGTGTAAGTTGTCAACTTTAATGAATTAAATGTTAAGAAACCCTATTTTGAGATGATTAATGTAATTAGTAGAGTTTAATGGATGATTAAAGTTGATATTAGCCTGTTAATCATGAAAAGATACATTAAGATAAAAAAGGATGAACTTGCACGTAATTGGTTTAATTTAGAAGTTCATGTGTATAAGTATGCTTTAATGGGCCTTGAAACCTTAATATTAGTAAATGTGACTCTTAATGGTTTTAATTATTCAAAATCTTGAATAGAGATAAGATATGACGATTCTAAGATATTTTGAGTATAAAGGTTCCTAATTGTGAATAAATACCCTTAATGTAGTAATTAGGGTTTTCTAATGGATAAAGGTAGAATTAATGACAAATTGATTTCATATGTGAATTAGACCATAATGAACTATGAATTGATGATAAATGAGCATAATGATCTTGTCATCGATTAAAAGAATAAAAATGGTAGCTTTAATGTAAAAGAGGCTTAATGGACTTAATTGATGGTTAATTTTGCTTTTTCTGATATCAGGGTTTTATGTTGTTAAAAGATAACCTTAGTATATTTCATGATGAATAGATGAGATAATTAGGGTTTGTGAGTAATTGTATAAAATTAGTGTTTAAATTAGTAAGAGATGAAGGGAAACCCTAATTGCAATGTAAACCCTAAAAGTGTATTAGAAACCCTAGGAAGAGAGCTAAGTTTAATAGATCTTGATGGTATGATTAATAATAGGAAACTATATGCATATTTTAGGATCTCATAATGTGCTTGCTTGCCTATTTGGAATTCTTGATTGATTGGATTATTCTGTCTCAAATTATCCTAACATGTATGTGGTTACACTTATGGATAATCTCTTTAGTTTCATGGTGATTCTCGGTTGTTTTATCAGTTGCCTAAAAATAACTGCTTGGATGACTTTTATTTCATGCAACTATAAAGTGACTATGACTATCACCATAAGTATGCATACATGACTGGCTCAGATCCTGGTCCACCTCTGTGGCTTTGCAAATGCTAAAAAGGGTAACCTAGAGCAAGGTTTTGGTTATCAAGAGTTAGGGATTGGGCTACCTACGTGTAGTGTCATGCAACTCTTTAGCACACCATGAGTTAAGGAGTGGGCTACCTATGGGTAGTGCCATGTGACTCAACCCTAGAAACTGATTCGCCTGTTAGGTAGGATCATGAGGGGCTAAATGGGGATCTACCATAAGGAAGGTAGCATCCAGGTCCGCTGAAGGGACAACGTAGAGGTTAGGGTATGTAAGGATTCAGTAGTTATGTTGAAAATGTAAAGTTGTTTGTTAAATCATATTTGACTGCTATATGTTGTTACAGTTAATTGCACAATTATTGTTTCCCCCACATACTAACATAATTCATTTATGCTGATCGAGGTTTTGTTTGTCGGTGTTTTAGGTTCAAGTGAAAAGAACAAACAATAAAGTGGCATATTTGGAATTAAATGAGAATTAAAGTACAAAGGATGATTAGTTAGAATAGACTCCAGATGTGGATCAAAGTATATATCCAAGTTTTTGAAAAAAGTATGCAAAGTTAATTTTTATTATATCCTTTCAGTTTAGTTTAGTAGAATTTGATAATTAATATATAGATTATTTGTTGAACCTTTGATCCAGAAATTGGGATAACGACTCTGACCTCTTGGTCTCCCTTAATTGGGGGTTACTAGGAGGCGGGGTCATTACAGGTGCATATATAAAGGCATAAGAGTTTATAATTTGTACCCATGTTCTGCAATAAACCACTTTGAATGGTCAGAATACTAGATTGGAAACCGCAGGATCCATAAAGTCCACCATCTCTATGGTCCATGAGGTAATTGATGATCACTAAATTAAGATGGTCTCACAAAAAAGGAACCCCTACAAAAATCAACAAGAAGTATATCAGTCAGAAGTTAGCACTCCACTTGTGAATTTGTTGTACAATTTTAGACATTAGATGATAACCACAATGCTCCACTCAACAAGAAAGGTATAGGTACTTAAAAAAAGATGAGCACCTACAGATCTGATGTGCAATTTACTCCATTCTCACAATAATGCTTAACCACATTCATCTATGACCTGAGTCAAGCAATCAAAAACAATAGCCAAGTCAATTGTATCAGTATACTCCTAGTGCACTGCATGGAAGAACAAGATGCATGCCTAAATTTGTATTGTCTGTTGGAAAAATGACCAAAATGTGCAATCAAAGGGAAAACATCATTACTCACACACTAGCATAATAGCACATGGTAGAAAAGATATAACCAAAATAATAAAAAGAAAACATTGTAGTTTTAGAACATGCATAATGTTTTGTCATAAGTCAGAGACCTTGAAGAGGCTACATGTCAAAATGTGTGGCACAGTTGGGTCTATTATAAGCATTAGACAAGGGTGGCCAGAAATTTCATTGTGAAAGCAATCGTATAACCCCTCTCAAGAAATAATACAATACTATATGCGTTGTTACTTGAACGTGACAAACAAGGATGAGTTTACCCAAAGAGGATGAGATCTAGAGTGAATAGGAATAGTTGCAAAAAATGAAGATGAAGTTCTAGATGATCAAAATCTTAGACTCCTCTATAGGGTGCCTGGAAAAGCAAGCTCTTAATGGATGCAATGAAGCAACACAAATACGGGAATAGATCGAGGGAGATTAAATACAAATATACCAAACATTATAGTTGGCGGTGAGGATGAATGGCATAAATTAACAGTTCATACGATGTCCAATTTTGTAATGGAGAATGTGAGTGGAACAAGTAAAAATTCTAGACCAATGTGTGAAGACTCATTGCTTGAAAATCTAAATTCGTAATCTATTGTAATCCAGAGATCATACAAGATAGAGACAACCTAGATCAAAGAACTTATATGCTCCAACTATAATGAGTTTAGAATTTAGAACATTTAGCATAAAAATCGAATTACCAAGTACCATGTCCATGTTCCTAGTACTTGCATTCTCTATTTTGTTACTTGGCCAAGAAAGATGAAAAACATATATTCCAAATTGGTCTTAAGAATAATAACAATTAGATAACATAGAAGTTAGATACTACCAAACCAATATGAGTTTATCATGAGTAGTAAGGAGTAATGGTCGAAACACAAGAACAAGAACCTTATGGTGTTGCCATAGGCAAGCGAAGAAATGTTATTCCAGTTCTAGAAGACTCAATAGTAGAACCTTGTGGAGGAATGTAGGAAGTGGAAAGCACATAGATGATAGGAAGCTTCAGAGGGTTTGTAGGATGCTATCGTGAAGTGGCTTCTGAATGTTTGATGATGAAGATCAACTTTGAGGATGATAGAGAGCAAGGAATAGATTTAGGTGAGATGACAGTAGGTCTTTCATTATAATGCTCCAGTACTAGACCTATTATATAGGTATAGTAGGTGAATATTTGTATACATGCGACACAACTATCTTGGCATATACCCAAGTGAATATTTTTATACCTGTGACACATCTATCTTGGCATATACCCATCAGACATGTCTCTAGGACTCACTGAGAAACAAATCAAATTTCCAACACTATAAATCTCAGATCAGGATATTTATAGCAAATTGCAGTTTTCATTATTGATCCAGGTATCTTTAAATTTTTATATATCTATGATGTGTGTCTTCAATATGGATTTTTATAGCAATGATTGTTCACAAGGTAAAAATAAATATATTATTTTAATATGTAAACCGTAGCATTTCATATTCAATTATACTATCTGTTAGACATGAAAAGGAATTGGCATGACAAGTATTCCTACCTGAACAAAAATCTCATGTTAGTAAATGAGGATAATATCTGATTATTTTTAATAGTGGGCATATTCACAACCAAATTGGTTAGTTAGACAAGTAAATTGAAAGATATGCATAGATTGTAAGTTGCCCAGTGGAAGCCATCAGTTATGATATATTGTCAGTTTTGAATGAATATAATATATATTCAGAGTTGTAAAGGGAAGTATAAACATAATGAAAAACTAAACACCAATTAATAGTAAAATGTATAAGGCTTGCAACATAATGCAACATGTTCCTTTTACTGGAAGCAATTGGTGGTTAGTAATAAATCAATGCGGACACTGGGGTTATTATGGAGAAGGTGTAAGAAGTAATGGGAAAAAGAAGAACATTAGTGATAGTTGTTTGTCATTGAAGTCATAAATTTGGAGTTAATATAGTGGATCTACATGATTTGTTTGTATAGAAAAAGTTGCCTAAGAAGTTTGGGGAAAATCAAAGGTAGGTAATGAGCCTTCATGTGAGAACAATTGGTGGTAGAATGTTGAGGTTCAGAATTGCAAAATATTGGAAAGTGGAAATGTATAACCCCATATGCTTCCATCCACACAATATTGCATACCATTTCAAAAACCCTTATGCAAACCTAGACACGGAGAGAAAGAGTGAGTCTTTGTACCAGATAAAATGACCAAAAATGTGGCAAAAAATGTCATTAAAAATACCTAAACCAGTCCATCATGACTAATTAAATTATGATTCAGCTAGCCTAGTGTATCAAATTGGGTAAAATACTTTTTCTTAAAGACACTGATACAAATATAGTGACCCAAATGGTTTACTGATGGAAAATTATTTTTAGTTGACACTTATGCCTTCCCTTAGAATCACATATATCCTCTATATGTCACCCCACTTCCTCTATTCATTTTTCTTGCATTCATGTGAAATTTAATTGTGATTTACACATACATAATATCTAAACTCTAAAAAGAATCAAAGTATATATAAAATAAGGCATGCCTATACATCTAGAAAGTCATCCTCCGTTAGCGGTTTGACAGAAACTATTTCCAAATAACCAAAATCATGGGAGTTCTGTACCTATGCTCATGAATTGATGTTTGCTGACGATGGAGTACATTGCACTGATGAATAAGACGGGATGAATATCAAAGATCAGGTTGTTATCCATGATCAATAAACAACAAACCATCACACATCACAAAAGCTGGTATACAAGTCACACTCAATGCTCAAACCTATATCTTAGCTGCATCAAGACCTACTGGAGGTTGTTATGACAAATCAACACCTCTTAAGTAGAATGTTGCCCTTCCTCCTACTATCCTTTCAAGGATTGATCTCGTGTATGTTAGAATTGATGATCTTGGTGATAATATGAATGACCACATTTCCCATCACATGGTCAAGGTTCATATAAATGTGAAAAAGCACTCATGTGTTCAACACAACTCAATTTTTGAGCTACATTGCATATGCAAATTCTTTGAAGCCAGTTTCATAGAAATCTAAGGTCTAGTACCCATGGACTAGTGGATTATGGGGTCCACTACAATGGGAATCAGCTACATCCTTCATGGCATCTAGTTCTAGGTGTAAGTAATGCAAACTAGTTTTCTAAGAGATTATACCTGCAACATATTATAGTGTTCACATATTACAGTTTAGGGATTAGTCACAATTGAATGCAAAAAAAAATGAAGACTAGAAAAGGAGCCCAGTCATCCATTGTGTAGGGATAGCTAAATAAGGCCTATCAAGAGAACGAAAATTCCCTACAATGTAGAAAAAACGTTGCATGAAATATGCATATTATTTGTTAAATAATGACTGCATATTAGTTTTTTAACACACCATGATGAGAAATAGAAGTGATTATGATACAAAGGAATTTCCATATGTAACTTCACAACCGGCTTTAGAAGTGTGTTCTATAGTTTCTACTAATAACACATGAAGAATAGAGTAGTTACGAACCTTAGTGGTTGTTGGAATGAGGCCTAGTAGTTTTTGTAGATGGGCATTGATCCTCTCTCTCTGCCTCCTTTCCGCTTCACTGTGGGTCTTCATGGCCATGAGGACAAGTAATACAAATAGATAGAGTTTGTAACATACATCATGAACACGTTTTAATTAATATCCTAGGCCTTTATTTTTAGTTTTTCTCAATTGTTTGATTTCATATATGCCAGCCAGATTTTAGATGAATGCATAAACATAGTTATATATAGGCATGGTTGATCAAATTACTCAGATCAGAATGATTGGTAAGATGTTCCTCCCGATTAAGACTTGAATTTATAAGTTCACAAAAAATTCAACAATAACACATGCCACAAACGTGTATTAACATGAATACTCACTTAAAGTAGGTGTTTCATTAAATATGAAACCTTTCTCCCTATATTTTATAAGTAGTTGTATAATCAGAGAAAGAGACAAAAGAAATATCACATGCATCGTTGCATACTAGAGAACATCACATACATAAGTGTGAAATCGAGCCCTGCCATAAAAGAGGTATAATTGCTAACCAATTACTATAAAATATTCATATCACGGTCTTATTTAGCAAGAGAAAAGGAAAACAAGGTTTGATAATTCGGATGACAACTTTGACATCAATCTAAAAAAAAATTAATACCCCTATTCTTTGGAAGACAATCCTTTCTATATCCAATGAATTGACAAGCTTTTCATCAATAAAAAACTTTATTCTAAACCTATAGAAAAGAGGGCAAATAGCATCTAGAGAATCCTAAAGGAACTTTTATTGTTAGCCTCGCTCCAAGTATTTTACCTACAATAACAAAAATAATTATCTAAAACCATTATATGGACATGTTACACTTATAGTATATTGAAAATTTTTTTACCGAACAATGAGTAGCTTCTTTGGTCAAGCTATTATTGACGCGATTGCATCTTCAATGATTTGATATTTGTCAAATGGTCTAACCAATTGCTCTTCAAGTTCAATTGCCACACCAATGCAAACAACAACAAATGCATACCCTAACTTTCCTCCTACTATTACAAGGTCAGGATTCAGGCTTATCACTTGTCCTTGAGCTACAATTGACGTTCCATCATCAAAACTTAGCAACCTCATGACCTATAAGTTGTATGAATTACGATGTAAAATTTTAGATATTAAGAATCAAAGTTATTAGGAGTTTTTTTCATTTAATAACTGATATTTATGTAATGGTGGTTCTAGTACAAAACTTTTGTAGCGTGGGTGTTCCATCATTCCTGGTTGTTTCCATATTCTACAATACAAAACACTTATCACATTAATGACATCATAACTTATAATTATTACTAAAAATTGGAATAATTACTTTATTTTCTTAAAATGGAACACGTCGGCTTGAATTTCCCAAAATTATGGCTTCTAGATGTTCTTTTTTTTCAGAATGACAATTCTATTTTTTGTGTCTAACATATGTGTTGTAGGTCTTTGACTGTACCTTCAAAACCCTCCACATATGCCTGACTAAACTCATTAGTCTCATGGTTCACACAAGCCTTCTTTACACCGAATATTTGATCAGAAATTTCATCTTCATCAAGATTTGCATCATTGTTTTCAACTACTGATTGTAACTTGTCCTACAATAGTAACCATAATGATGATAAAAATTGAGTACATAAAGTCAAATATGTCATGAATAATTTATACTTACAATTAGTTCAGCTAATTTTGCATCTATAGGAGTACCATCTTTCTTCTTATGGGTAGCAATAAACAACTACAGTTGACTAACGATACCCCCTTTATTCTTTTGTTGGAACTATTATTAACACACAAATAAAGTATAAGTAGAGTATGTATGTGTTATGATATTATTGTAATTATGTGGAAAAATTACTAACATTCACTCTCACACAAGCATAGGGCATCAACCCCGATGTATGTCATGTGGTAACAAACTTTCTACTCATATTGTTCTTTGCACTCCGTACCTATAGTTCATGAACAATTAACCTTATCACCAATGAAAACTAAGAGAATACATAATATATAACTAATTACCTTACCTTTTCATCATTAGAGTCCCAAAAATTCACAAGAAAAGCCCACTGCAATGGATCAACATGTGAAGGACAATCATTAAGTTTGTCTGTTTTATCTTTGTGGTGCATATAATTTTTTCTTTTGATTTCAGATTTGAAATTTCTTCAACAATCCCTAACTGTGTGTAGAACTGATTTATTTCCCTTTGGGTCGATGGTAAATTTCTTTTGTTGTAGGAAAAATAAAATGAATATAACAAATGCATGGTTAAATAACACAGTACAAAAATATATTACTGACGCAATTTTACTATGCGCTAAAACGCAAGTGAACGCGTCGAGTAGTACAGGCCTTTGTGAGGCCCGAGTCGAACACAGGGATACTCGGAATTGTTGGAGACTCCTACTAACTATTTGTGATCAGCTAAGCCGAATAACAAATTGAGGGTTGTTGTTAAAATTAAAAGAAAATAAAAACAAAAACGAAACAAACGATCGATTAAATGTTAATTTAATCAATTCAAAAGGGTATCTTTAGGAGTGTGGTTTCACCGTGGGTTTTCATTGTATTAAATTCTATATAGCTACTCAATTTTATCTCTCTTTCCGGGTAGTAGCCTGAAAATAGAATTGCCCACTGTCGTGGTAAAATTCACTACTTAGGTCTAGGTCGGTTCCACCGTCGTAGTAACCTATACCCTAAACTCGGTGCATTATGAACGATCTCTCAGTATCCACCATTAATTTTACACCACCTTGGTCAAGGGATTTATCGATTAATGTAGATTTCGTCTCTTTTCAGCCGTTAATTCTTCTTTCAAAGTGATTAAGGGCATTAGGTTATTATTATGGTGATCAAGCATAACAATATATGGAGAAAACGAAACTATACCACATATTTAAGAGATAAAATATGAATTACTATTATAAAATTGTCATACAATGAATCCCCGGGCTACTCCCGGTCCTAAAGACAAAGGGGATTAGCCCCACATGGTCATCTCAATGAAAGACAGAGAAGTAGAGAAGAAAAACATGGGAAACATGGAGAAAACTCGTGTAACCCCTGATACAAAGGTGTTCCTGGAGATCCTCCTCGAGAAACGTGTGTTTTGCAGTCTTCCGGCAGCAAAATCGCCCGTCGGAGGTGCCCAAATCGCTCAGTTGACGGCCTTCGTCTCTCATCTCCTATCTCACTCTCTCCTTCTTGGATGTTGTGCAACACAATGTCCTCTCCCCCTCGGGTCGTCCGTGCTCTTCTTAGGTCATAGGACCACTTTACGACTCCGAAAAAGCTCAACCGTCAGATTAAAACGCTCCGTTTTAGTGCTGAAAATCGCCAGATCCCGACGCTGTCGATAGTATCGACCCCAAGGTCGATGGTATCGACCATGGCACAAGCTATTCCTTCCAATATCACGTTTTGGGGTTGCTTTTTGATGAAATGTCGATACTATCGACCAGGGGGTCGATAATATCGACTCCGGACAATGCAAAAGTGCCTGAAAAAGTGCCGAAACATGTGTATAAGTCCGGAGATTATATAAAATCATATAAATATGATAAAAGAAGTATAATTTGATGCAAAAAGAGATTAAGGGCCAACTATAGTGAATTATGCAAATATAATCAAGAAAATGACAAATACATGCATAAAACAGATATAAAATAAGCCTATAAAAGTGAATCAAAACCCATGCATCAAACTCCCCTAAGCTTAAACCTTGCTCGTCCTCGAGCAACAAAACTTTGGATTTGGTTGAGATAAGTCAGCAACAGGACATAAATACATGAAATGAATCTACATCATCCCCACTTTCTTTCCACAAACCGGCCCTCATTGACCACTGAACACTAACTGCCATCCAGGCGACCAAAGACCTATGTAAAAGATGTCCGTCCCCCAATCAATGAAACACTATCAATTAAAGCAGTTAATATGATAAACTCATTTGGTCCATACTTGATGCATCTTGTGATCTCCTATCTACGTTGCTCATTTCCTAACTACATCTAAATGGAAGCAGATCTCCTGATATTAATGAATGAGGAGAATATCATGGGTGGCCTACCGATTAGAGCAACGGGTGGATGGGATAGGTGGTTGTGGAAGAGATGGAAGCACATAATAGTCAATCATGCAATACAAAAATTAATGACCTATCATGATGCAAAATGCAAGTGAAAATGTCCTAATGTTACATTTTTGGTGGAATGATGCATGCACTATCATTCCGTCTCAAGGTGAGATGGAATATCTAAGAAAACTACACCATGTGCTTATTCTTCTTAGTATGTAAGTGAGAACATGTTCCTTTCTCCCTCTCATTCCTACTTACTTCTCAATTCCTTTTTTTTCTTTTTTTCTTCTCTTTTTTTTCAATTTTTTTTAAAGCCCTTATTTTCATAGATGACAATGAATTATATGACGGGCTCACTTCTTGTTACATACTTGTTTTCAGGGTATGGAACAAGTTCATCACCTTTAATGTTTTCAGAGTAACATAAGATACATGCTGTAAAATATGCTCAAAAGATGTAAATGCAACTACATAATGACAGTTTTGCAACTACTATGACATGCACCTAAGGATAATGTGCATGTATAACTACTCTATCTTTTTTTTTCATTCTCATGCAAAAAATGTGAAAATAGTTTTAATGCAAGACCTATCTACATGGTATGCAATCAAAGAGTGAAAGATAGTAATGTGCTCCCATTTCTTATGGTGGAGTGTGAATGAAATTACGGTGGATCAGATCACAAGACTAATTGATAGAACCTTCCAAAAATATCATATGTCCCTCTCTAAAGACCTGTGTATAGGGTAACTGAAGGATTTCTCTCTTAAACTTTAGTCTAAGGTCACGTTAGCGTTTGGTCGGTTTGGGCTCAAACATCCTTGTCAATCACTTTTCCTTGGACAATGAAGATAGTCATTCATGTCCCCGTGTCCTGAAGCTGACTCACCCAAGCACATCCTCAGTTATTCCACTCAATTACTCACAAGAATAAGCTCAAAAAGTTTTCAATATACTCATATTTTCATGTGCACACAACCCAAGAGTAAAACTTGCAATTGAAACCATGCATTTATTGCTCCACAGATTACACTAGATAGATGTGGATCCTACAAAAGAGGTAAACCTAAAAATAAAAACAACTAATATCTCAAAAGTAAAATTGTGGGCTCTGATCTCCAAACCATGACATAAACACGATTAAAACTTAGCGGAAGAGAATCGGTAATCAGCGGAAGACAAAAATCTCAGGAAATTAAAACTTTTCGAGATAAGAACATGGATCCATAAAAACTTCTTTCATAAAGAGAGATAAACTGTTTACATCTCAGGATAATTACTTCTTGAGTAATTATATACATCAAGATACACAATCTCAAGATCACATAACGCAAGACTCCAAGACCTGAGAGTACAGAGGACACATAGGACTGACTCTAACTACACCACATGGCAGGACAATCTCCACCTGAGATTCTACTACTGCTCCTGGTGCTGCTGCTGCTGAGACTGGATGCCTGTAGGCTGGTTCCTTCGTCTCCGACGTCCACCTAAAAAGTTGAAGTCTACGGGGTGAGACAATTATACATAATTGTCCCAGCGAGAGTTATAACTCTTCGCCAGAAGCTTTATTATAACATCAAAGAATATCTTAAGCAGTAAAGCCTTCAAAGTATTCTATAACAGTTGCAGGTATAACAAGATCTCTACAATTTAGGAGATATGGAGAATTTAAACACTATTGCAACGTAACATCAATCAACTAACTTGGAGTCATCTCTAACAAGTTATACTACATGGTTGATTATGTTTTACAAACAACATTGTGCCCTGTGGAGATGAGGCATACCACTCATACTCCAACTGATCGCTGAGAAGTCACATCAGTATCATACATAGGTCATTAGGAGAGCCGGATTCTCATGACCTTCACCTTCCTCAGTCAGTAAGAGGATCACTTGTAGGACATCTCGTGTCTCTACTACTATAGCTCACCAGGGTAAACTGGTCCTTCGCTATTCTAGAGTCACAGTGGCATTCTGTACTCTCTTCGTCATCAGGAGGTTTCATATTTACCTACCACTGATACGTATATCTGTGCTTTCTTCGTCATCAGGAGGTTTCATGGTTACCTACCACTGATACGGTATGGAATTATAGTGAAGGATGGATGGATTACACATCTACATCACTTTCCTACACTAGGATGTAAGGTTCTACACATCCATGTACCCCACATACTCAAAAGTATGTGCTCCAGGAGTTCCCTGAGGAAAACCTGTTTCACCATCACTTAATCTCTGACAATGATGGATCTATGATCAGGGCTCTACATTTTACTTGATTAGTTAGGTACATTCAGTATTCTTTAACAGCATACATTGTTCTCCAAACAATAACAGTAGCATAGCAGCTATAAAAGAAGAATACTAAATGTAACAGGCCTAACTCATATCAATCATCATTTCTCATTATCCTCATCACAAGTCATCTCTAAGGCATGACCTTGATGGTATTCATGGCTCTCACAGCCCATTATCAGCATAGGATGCCACTTGACAAGGCATCAGATTACTTTACTTATTCATAAGGCTAACAACATGCCCTTAATGAATATAACATCAACATCCATACCTGGATATGATTACCTTCATATCAGAACCTGCATGGTTAATATAACTGATAAAGGTAATACAAAAATAAGGAATATACTTCCTACTCTTGTCATAAGAGTTGAATCTCTCATTCACATCAACTAGAGTTTAACTATTCAAAAGCATGTCATTACCCTTGAATTAGGGTTTACTATTCACATTACATGTCATCACCCCTAAATTAGGGTTTACTATTCACATTAAGGTGAATTGAACTCATAACATCATCATGTATGAGTAACATCTTTATTAATGCTCTTAGATTAGTTAAAGGTTCATCATTTATCATAATTAGGGTTTCTATGGTCTCACACAGGTGGATCATACCCTAATTATGCTCATTCCTGTGCATTGGAGATGCTTTAATTGAGTTTTCACCTGAAAAGGGTATTTTCTCTCTCTAGAAGTACTTTCTCTCTCTAGAAGTATTTTCTCTCTCATCATAAAGTTAGGTGATGTCAACATAACTCTAGATCAGGTCGAATTAAGTCATCATAGGCTAACATAGCCCAAAACATCACCATCATGTGATTAGGGTTTGATTTGATCAAGGTATTACTTAATTTACCCTTCAGGGGTATTTTGGTAATTCACCCCATTGATCATCATCATGGTCAAAACCTTAGTCCATTAACCCCTTAATATCCTAGGTTATCATTAGGGTTTGATTAGGGCAACATTGAACCATTTATATCATCAATTGTTTGAAAGAAGTCAACCTTGAATTACATTGATCGATCTCAACCATCAATCTCCAATTGGTTTGAGATCGTTTGAAAGTGTTGACCATTTAGTCAATTTTGACTTCCAAGACCGCGATGGTGTGTTGACCGTTTGCTCAATTTTGACTTTTCAAGGCCACGAGCCCCCTCATCTAACTCCAAGACCGCGAGCCTCAAGTTGATGTCAAGATCGCGAAGGCTATGTAGACCGTTTGCTCACCTTGACCTCAGGACCGCGAGGCCCCTCATGGTCTTGAGACCGTGAGCCCCCTCACGGTCTTGAGACCGTGAGCCCCCTCACGGTCTTGAGACCGCGAGCCCCCTCACGGTCTTGAGACCGCGAGGCTCACATGGTCTCAGCCGCTTGGACCTTCAACAAAAATCAATGGTTACAACCTATATTGTCAACCGATGTTGAAGCCCTCAAAAGGTCAGAGTTATGTTGACCACTTATGGATTGGGTCAATTAAGATTATGCTTAACCAATTGGTCATTCCCTTGACCCTCAATTGTTGACCAATTAGGATTGAAATCGATTCAATTAGGGTCTATCAATGTTCACCCATCAACACTCAACAATGTGCATTAACACAAGGTTGAACCCTTCAATTGAGCTCCAATTGGGCCCAAACTTGGCCCAAACGGTCTTGAGGTCATGTGGGTGGACCCCACATGGTCTTGAGACTATTTGCCCAAGATTTCATCAATGTCTAAGGTGATTTGATAGGGGTTGAACCATGATTGAACCATAAAACAGAATTTTGATTAAATTGATAACTTATTTGCAATTAGGTCCTCAATTGGTCAAATTACTTAACCCTAGACCATCAAACGGTCTTGGGTGATTGTCCTCTCGGTCTTGAGACCGTTTGGATGAGTTCCAAATGGTCTTGAGACCATTTGCCCATCAAATTTTGGATTCTAGTGAAATTTCTTCAAGATTGGATCAATTGAGTTGAGGGTTATATCAATATTTAATTACAATGTAATTTGGTGTAATTGTACCTTCAATTGGTCAACTATACTTGACCCCAGACCTCCAAACGGTCTTGGTTGATTTCCCTCGCGGTCTTGAGACCGTTTGGATGACCCCCAAACAGTCTTGAGACCGTTTGCCCAAAAAGACAATTTCAGACCGTTTGAGAATCAGGAATAAATTCATTTAAAGTTGTTAATTAAAAAGGTCATATCTCCCGATTCCTTTGGGTTAGCCTCCCAAATTTTGAGGGTAATGAGCCTATATAATTATAAACAGATTTCTTATATGGTCCATGCTTGGTCAATGGGGCCAAACGGTCTTGAAGACCGTTTGCCCTGTCGCGGTCTCGAGACCGTTTGCTCACCTCGCGGTCTTGAGTCCGAGAGAGCAAACTGGTGAGACCGTTTAAGAAAGTGGAAAGCGGTGGGTTTTTCTTGGAAATCACGCCTTCACCTCCTAGCTCAAGAACAGTATGGATATCCCATGGATTTGCTTGCAAAATAGCAGGGAAAAGTAAAGAAACATGAAGAGCTATCCTCTATCCGCATATAAGAGGTGTACATAGTAAAGCATGGGTTTAGAGTTATAAAACCCGCCTAAAGCTTGCTTCTTGAGCTCCAAGCTTTCAAGATCCAAGCTCTAATGGCGTCCTTGAGTTCCCACAGGTTGGCCAAGGTGAAAACTCCAAGGAAGGATGAAAAGGGACGGCTAGAAAGGTAGGGTTTCAAGAGTTAGCCATGAAGATGACCTTGAATTCGAGTTCTAACCATGGAATTAGGCAAGAAGAGGGGTTCAAACCTACCTTGAACCCTTGGTCGTTCCTCTTGAGCTCCAAGATAGTCCTTAGTCGGCCAAGCAAAGAGGAAACAGTGATATGCACGAAGGAAAAGTTCCTTTCCTTGAGAGGTGAAGTATACATATACTTGGGTGATGTTTCATTAAAGGCCCATAAGTTTCCCCATAATTCCAATTAAGTCCTTCCTTCTTTACTTGCTCGTCCCTTCCTCTTTATTCCAAGGAAAAACCTTATCTTAAGGTCTAGAAAAAAAAGGCAAAGAAGAACAATCTAATAATAAGGTACATACATAAAGAGATATTACACATATACCCTGATTATTCAATCACAAGGCATATTTCATAACTTGATAACTCAATTGAGGTGAATCCCTCATAATTTCTTCTCTTAATGATGGCAAGAGTCTAAAAAGATACATTAGATGACATATTTCACAATTTGCATCCCTTCATTTGGGTAATTTGCATTTTACCCCGAATTAGGGTTTCAAGCACCGTGATTGCTTCCACAGCTGCACCTTGGTGCCCAAGCTTGGGAAATCCCTCATACTTTGCCAAAAAGATTCTCATGATGTCTCAACATCAGAGGAACATATCAACATGTGCAAATTGCAGGCTAACCCTTTTAATTGGGTAAATTGCACAGAGGTCCCTGTATATCAAAACAATGCTACAACTTTAAATAAAAGGAGCAAATACTAAAATATATGTTTCTGAGAAACTTAATTACATGCTCAGAGTTAATCACAAAGATTTAATTACATAATTAGGCAAAACACCTAGGGTTAACTCATAACCCAGGTCAGGGATGTTACAAATTATCCACCCCTTACAAGGATTTCGTCCCCGAAATCGATAAAACATATTAAGAGAAAAGGGCAGGATACTTCCATCTCATCTCATCCTCTAACTCCCAAGTGGCTTCTTCAACACCATGATGGTTCCAGAGGACTTTCACAAGACTTATATCTTTCTTCTTTAACTTTTTAATTCGTTTATCAAGGATTGACACTGGTCCCTCCTCATAGGATATGTCATCATTCAATTCTACCTCCATAGGTTGTAGAACTGACTCGGTGTTTGGGTGACATTTCTTCAACATAGAAATGTGAAACACAGGATGTAATCGTTGTAATTCAGGTGGTAGCTCTAGTCTATATGCTACCTTTCCAATCCGTTCAATGATTGGATAAGGCCCCATATATCTAGGAGCTAACTTCCCCTTCCTTCCAAAATGAAGGACCCCTTTCCAAGGTGAGACCTTGAGATACACTCTGTCTCCAACCTGGAACTCTAAAGGTCTACGACGTTTGTCAGCATAAGATTTCTGCCTATCCTGAGCAGTCTTAATCTTTTGTTGTATTACTTTAATCTTTTCTGTGGTTTGCTGCACCAGGTCAGGACCTAACAACTGATGCTCACCAGTCTCAAACCAACACAAAGGTGATCTACAACGTCTACCATATAAGGCTTCATAAGGTGCCATATCAATACTATGTTGATAGCTATTGTTATAGGCAAACTCTATTAAACTTAGGTGTAGATCCCAACTTTCAGTGAACTAGAGAACACATGCTCTCAACAGGTCTTCTAAGGTCTGTATGGTCCTTTCCGACTGTCCATCAGTCTGTGGATGAAAGGCCGTACTAAACCTTAGCTTGGTGCCTAAGGCTTGGTGTAACTGTTCCCAAAAATGACTTGTAAACTGAGGACCTCTGTCAGAAACTATTGTGACAGGAACTCCGTGCAAATGCACTATCTCTTTAACATACAACTCTGATAACCTTTCAGCAGAATAGGTTGTTTTGACAGGTAAGAAATGTGTTGTCTTAGTCAACCTATCAACAATTACCCAAATGGAATCATGTCCTTTGCTTGTCCTGGGTAGACCAACAACAAAGTCCATGGTCACATGGTCCCACTTCCACTGTGATATGGGTAAAGGTTGCATTGTCCCTGCAGGCTTCTGGTGTTCAGCTTTAACTTGCTGACACACAGGACACCTCAGAACAAACTCTGCAATGTCCTTTTTCATCCCAGGCCACCAATACAGATCTTTCAAATTCCGATACATCTTGGTGCTCCCTGGATGCATAGCATACATGGAAGAATGGGCTTCTTCCAGGGCTAACTTTCTCAAGTTGTCCACATCTGGCACTATCATCCTTCCGTTATAACAAGCTACTTGATCTTCTGAGTCATGAAAACCATCTTGCTTCTCATTTCCATACTCATATCTTATATGTTGAACTGCAACATCACCTAGCTGTGCCTCTTTAATCTGCTCCCTTAGGGTAGGTTTAATATGCATGTCAGCCAACAATCCGGCTAACAATGACACCTTCAACTGTACATTGTCTTTCCTTAAAGAGATAAGCATATCTCTCCTAGAGCATACTAAAGAGTTTAGTTGTGCTCTATTCATGGTTGATGTTGCTGATTTCCTACTCAAGGCATCTACAACAACATTGGCCTTGCCTGGATGGTAATCAATTGTACAGTCGTAGTCCTTGATTAACTCCATCCAGCGACGTTGCCTCATGTTGAGCTCATGCTGAGAGAAGATATACTTAAGGTTTTTTTGGTCTGTGAAAATCTGGAATGTCTCTCCGTAGAGATAATGCCTCCAGATCTTCAAAGCATGAACCACATCAGCTAACTCCAGATCGTGTGTTGGATAATTCTCCTCGTGTTTCTTAAGCTGTCGGGAAGCAAAAGAAATCACTTGTTTATCCTGCATCAACACACATCCTAGTCCATTTTTGGAAGCATCACAGAAGACTACATATCCTTTTCCTTGTTCAGGTAGCACTAGCACAGGTGCACTTGTCAATCTCTCCTTCAGCAACTGGAAAGACTGTTGACACTTATCACTCCAAGAAAAAGGAACATCTTTCCGGGTTAACTTGGTCAAAGGTAAAGCTATAGAACTAAAGTTCTTAATGAACCTTCGATAATAGCCAGCTAACCCCAAGAAACTTCGAATCTCCGTCGGTGTCTTCGGTTGTTCCCATTGTAGAACATATTCTACCTTTGTAGGGTCAACACGAATTCCCGAGGCGGATATCACATGTCCAAGAAAAGATACCTCCGGCAGGCAGAACTCACACTTGCTAAACTTAGCGCACAACTTATGTTCTCTTAGCAAGGTCAAAGCTTGGCGAAGATGCTTCTCATGCTGCTGAGCATCCTTACTATAAATCAGAATGTCATCTATGAAGACGACAACACACTGATCAAGGAAAGGTCGAAAAACTCTATTCATGAGTTCCATGAATGCAGCTGGTGCATTGGTTAGTCCAAACGACATAACCGTGAACTCATAGTGACCATATCTTGTCCTAAAGGCGGACTTGGATATGTCACTATCCTTAATGCGGAGTTGATGATATCCAGACCTCAAGTCTATCTTTGAAAAGACTGTTGCACCATGCAACTGGTCAAAGAGATCATCAATCCTCGGCAGAGGATACTTATTCTTTATTGTTACTTTATTGAGTTGTCTGTAGTCGATGCATAACCGCATTGACCCATCTTTCTTTTTAACAAACAAGACCGGAGCACCCCAAGGTGAAGTACTCGGTCGGATAAAACCTCTCTCAAGTAACTCTTGAAGTTGTTTCTTGAGTTCTGCCATCTCGGCGGGCGCCATCCTATACGGAGTTTGAGCTATGGGTTTCGTATCTGGGATCAGATTGATTTCAAAATCAATCTCCTGAGGTGGTGGTACACCAGGAAGTTCTTCAGGAAACACATCTTCGAATTCCCTGACTATAGGGAATTTAGCAGGATTGGAACTTTCCTTGGTAACATCTACCACATGGGCTAAGAATGCATAACATCCTTGCCTCAACAGCTTATCAGCAACCATAGCTGATACAAGGCAGGTGGGCAGAATCTTTCTTTCTCCTTGAAAGATCCATGTGTTGCTTTCATCAGCAAACACAACCAACTTGGACTCACAATCCAAGACAACTCTATACCTTTCTAAGGTATCCATCCCGAGGATTATATCAAATCCCTGCATATCAAGTGGTATAAGATCCACTTGAATGCGATGGTTAGAAAAGAAGAGGATGCAGGGAGAACATACCTCCTGCAAAACGGCAGACCGACTCAACGGAGTCTCTAACAACAAACTATCTGCTCTATGACTAACAGTCACATTGTAGTTACGAATCACTTCACGAGTGATGAAAGAGTGCGTAGCACCCGGATCAATCAGAATGGATACAACACAAGATGTAGACATATCATAATATAAAAGTTTCATCTGACATGTCACTACCCGTGGATTGACCACTGCCTCAGGTGGGTTCATAGCATAGAACCTCGCAGTCGCCTGGTGTTGAGGTGGTGCTGATGATCCAGCTTGAGACGCTTGTCCACGTCCTCGAGCCACTCCTTGATGTTGTCTATTCTGAGATCCCTGTTGATTCTATCTCAGAGGTTGTTGTGTCACACTAGCAGGCCTAGAACGGCAATCCTTCATTAAGTGTCCCACCTTACCACAGTTGTAGCAACTCCTCTCCTGTTGCTGTGGTCTGGGTGGTCCAGTGACTGACACTGATGCAGAACTGTGCGTCCCTTGAAGCGGTTGACTCCGTCCTCTACCTCTGCTTGGTGTCCATTGAGTTTGAAAACTCGATCTGGGTGGTGGAGGGTTAGGTGCAGAGAATCTAGGTTTCTTGGAATCCCTAGATGAAGAACCCTGGAATTGTGGATATCTTTTATGGGTCTGTCTTTTCTCAACCACAGATCTCTCTATCCTTCGGACTGACTCAACGAAGGTAGAGAATCTCTCTCGGTTCTCTAAGGTAGATACAGGGGTTGACATATCATAATTCAAACCCTTCTCGAATCTTCTGATTCTTTCCTCATCTGTAGCAGCCATGTGCGGACAGGACCGCAGCAACTCCATGAACTTAGCTTCATATTCGCTAATGTTCATCATACCCTGCCTTAGTTTCTCGAACTGGGAGATCTTCTCATCTAGGAAGGTCTTTGGAAAATATCTTTTGATAAATTCCCGACGAAACTCTTCCCATGAGAGCTCTACTCCAGGCCTCTTCTGCTCTTCCATGTTCCACTAGTGACCAGCACTGCCTTTGAGAAGATAGATAGCATGTCTAACCTTCTCAACTTCCGAAATCATAAGAATCCTGAAAGCCTTCTCCAACTCTGTCAACCATAAGTCAGCATCTGCAGGGTCGGCAGTTCCGAAGTACTCGGTAGCCCCGACACGACGAAGTCGTTCGAATGTCTTACCGATACCTTGTGCTTCAGGCTGGACAGGTGCCCTAGGTGCAGGAATGGGCATCCTATCAGTTATATGTGTCATGGCAGTCATGAACTGCCCAAACATCGTCTGTACAGCTGGATTTCTCATGTCAGCTGGGTCGAACTGAGGTGGCTCTCTTGGTGACTCCGGTGCAGGTTGTTCTATTCTCGGAACTCTTGCACCGCCTCGAGGTGCACTAGCACTACTCTCTGCCACGTACTCATCGTGATGTTCTGACATTCTTATGTATCTTCTTCTCCTGAGGAGCAGAAGATTCTATTAGATAAGGAAGGAGTACTAAAGGTAGACTCGACATCCTAAGTCCTATGCCTCTGTAGACTCAACTGACCTAGAGCTCTGATACCACTAATTGTGCGCTCTGATCTCCAAACCATGACATAAACATGATTAAAACTTAGCGGAAGCGAATCGGTAATCAGCGGAAGACAAAAATCTCGGGAAATTAAAACTTTTCGAGATAAGAACTTGGATCCATAAAAACTTCTTTCATAAAGAGAGATAAACTGTTTACATCTCAGGATAATTACTTCTTGAGTAATTATATACATCAAGATACAAAATCTCAAGATCACATAACCCAAGACTCCAAGACCTGAGAGTACAGAGGACACATAGGACTAACTCTAACTACACCACATGGCAGGACAATCTCCACCTGAGATTCTACTACTGCTCCTGGTGCTGCTGCTGCTGAGACTGGACGCATGTAGGCTGGTTCCTTCGTCTCCGACGTCCACCTAAAAAGTTGAAGTCTACGGGGTGAGACAATTATACATAATTGTCCCAACGAGAGTTATAACTCTTCGCCAGAAGCTTTATTATAACATCAAAGAATATCTTAAGCAGTAAAGCCTTCAAAGTATTCTATAACAGTTGCAGGTATAACAAGATCTCTACAATTTAGGAGATATGGAGAATATAAACACTATTGCAACATAACATCAATCAACTAACTTGGAGTCATCTCTAACAAGTTATACTACATGGTTGATTATGTTTTACAAACAACATTGTGCCCTGTGGAGATGAGGCATACCACTGATACTCCAACTGATCGCTGAGAAGTCACATCAGTATCATACATAGGTCATTAAGAGAGCCGGATTCTCATGACCTTCACCTTCCTCAGTCAGTAAGAGGATCACTTGTAGGACATCTCGTGTCTCTACTACTATAGCTCACCAGGGTAAACTGGTCCTTCGCTATTCTAGAGTCACAGTGGCGTTATGTACTCTCTTCGTCATCAGGAGGTTTCATATTTACCTACCACTGATACAGATATCTGTGCTTTCTTCGTCATCAGGAGGTTTTATGGTTACCTACCACTGATACGGTATGGAATTATAGTGAAGGATGGATGGATTACACATCTACATCACTTTCCTACACTAGGATGTAAGGTTCTACACATCCATGTACCCCACATACTCAAAAGTATGTGCTCCAGGAGTTCCCTGAGGAAAACCTATTCCACCATCACTTAATCTCTGACAATGATGGATCTATGATCAGGGCTCTACATTTTACTTGATTAGTTAGGTACATTCAGTATTCTTTAACAGCATACATTGTTCTCTAAACAATAACAGTAGCATAGCAGCTATAAAAGAAGAATACTAAATGTAACAGGCCTAACTCATATCAATCATCATTTCTCATTATCCTCATCACAAGTCATCTCTAAGGCATGACCTTGATGGTATTCATGGCTCTCACAGCCCATTATCAGCATAGGATGCCACTTGACAAGGCATCAGATTACTTTACTTATTCATAAGGCTAACAACATGCCCTTAATGAATATAACATCAACATCCATACCTGGATATGATTACCTTCATATCAGAACCTGCATGGTTAACTGATAAAGGTAATACAAAAATAAGGAATATACTTCCTACTCTTGTCATAAGAGTTGAATCTCTCATTCACATCAACTAGAGTTTAACTATTCAAAAGCATGTCATTACCCTTGAATTAGGGTTTACTATTCACATTACATGTCATCACCCCTGAATTAGGGTTTACTATTCACATTAAGGTGAATTGAACTCATAACATCATCATGTATGAGTAACATCTTTATTAATGCTCTTAGATTAGTTAAAGGTTCATCATTTATCATAATTAGGGTTTCTATGGTCTCACACAGGTGGATCATACCCTAATTATGCTCATTCATGTGCATTGGAGATGCTTTAATTGAGTTTTCACCTGAAAAGGGTATTTTCTCTCTCTAGAAGTACTTTCTCTCTCTAGAAGTACTTTCTCTCTCATCATAAAGTTAGGTGATGTCAACATCGCTCTAGATCAGGTCGAATTAAGTCATCATAGGCTAACATAACCCAAAACATCACCATCATGTGATTAGGGTTTGATTTGATCAAGGTATTACTTAATTTACCCTTCAGGGGTATTTTGGTAATTCACCCCATTGATCATCATCATGGTCAAAACCTTAGTCCAGTAACCCCTTAATATCCTAGGTTATCATTAGGGTTTGATTAGGGCAACATTGAACCATTTATATCATCAATTGTTTGAAAGAAGTCAACCTTGAATTACATTGATCGATCTCAACCATCAATCTCCAATTGGTTTGAGATCGTTTGAAAGTGTTGACCGTTTAGTCAATTTTGACTTCCAAGACCGCGAGGGTGTGTTGACCGTTTGCTCAATTTTGACTTTTCAAGGCCACGAGCCCCCTCATCTAACTCCAAGACCGCGAGCCCCTTCAAACCATTCCAAGACCGCGAGCCTCAAGTTGATGTCAAGATCGCGAAGGCTATGTAGACCGTTTGCTCACCTTGACCTCAGGACCGTGAGGCCCCTCGCGATCTTGAGACCGTGAGCCCCCTCACGGTCTTGAGACCATGAGCCCTCTCACGGTCTTGAGACCGCGAGGCTCACATGGTCTCATCTGCTTGGACCTTCAACAAAAATCAATGGTTACAACCTATATTGTCAACCGATGTTGAAGCCCTCAAAAGGTCAGAGTTATGTTGACCACTTATGGATTGGGTCAATTAAGATTATGCTTAACCAATTGGTCATTTCCTTGACCCTCAATTGTTGACCAATTAGGATTGAAATCGATTCAATTAGGGTCTATCAATGTTCACCCATCAACACTCAACAATGTGCATTAACACAAGGTTGAACCCTTCAATTGAGCTCCAATTGGGCCCAAACTTGGCCCAAACGGTCTTGAGGTCATGCGGGTGGACCCCACATGGTCTTGAGACCGTTTTCCCAAGATTTCATCAAAGTCTAAGGTGATTTGATAGGATTTGAACCATGATTGAACCATAAAACAGAATTTTGATTAAATTGATAACTTATTTGCAATTAGGTCCTCAATTGGTCAAATTACTTAAACCTAGACCTTCAAACGGTCTTGGGTGATTGTCCTCTCGGTCTTGATACCTTTTGGATGAGTTCCAAACGGTCTTGAGACCGTTTGCCCATCAAATTTTGGATTCTAGTGAAATTTCTTCAAGATTGGATCAATTGAGTTGAGGGTTATATCAATATTTAATTGCAATGTAATTTGGTGTAATTGTACCTTCAATTGGTCAACTATCCTTGACCCCAGACCTCCAAACGGTCTTGGTTGATTGCCCTCGCAGTCTTGAGACCGTTTGGATGACCCCCAAACGGTCTTGAGACCGTTTGCCCAAAAAGACAATTTCAGACCGTTTGAGAATCAGGAATAAATTCATTTAAAGTTGTAACTTAAAAAGGTCATATCTCCCGATTCCTTTGGAGTTAGCCTCCCAAAATTTGAGGGTAATGAGCCTATATAATTAGGAACAGATTTCTTATACGTTCCACGCTCAGTCAATGGGGCCAAACCGTCTTGAAGACCGTTTTCCCTGTCGCGGTCTCGAGACCGTTTGCTCACCTCGCGGTCTTGAGACCGAGAGAGCAAACTGGTGAGACCATTTAAGAAAGTGGAAAGCGGTGGGTTTTTCTTGGAAATCACGCCTTCATCTCCTAGCTCAAGAACAGTATGGATATCCCATGGATTTGCTTGCAAAATAGCAGGGAAAAGTAAAGAAACATGAAGAGCTATCCTCTATCCGCATATAAGAGGTGTACATAGTAAAGCATGGGTTTAGAGTTATAAAACCCGCCTAAAGCTTGCTTCTTGAGCTCCAAGCTCTAATGGCGTCCTTGAGTTCCCACAGGTTGGCCAAGGTGAAAAATCCAAGGAAGGATGAAAAGAGACGGCTAGAAAGGTAGGGTTTCAAGAGTTAGCCATGAAGATGACCTTGAATTCGAGTTCTAACCATGGAATTAGGCAAGAAGAGGGGTTCAAACCTACCTTGCACCCTTGGTCGTTCCTCTTGAGCTCCAAGATAGTCCTTAGTCGGCCAAGTAAAGAGGAAATAGTGATATGCACGAAGGAAAAGTTCCTTTCCTTGAGAGGTGAAGTATACATATACTTGGGTGATGTTTCATTAAAGGCCCATAAGTTTCCCCATAATTCCAATTAAGTCCTTCCTTCTTTACTTGCTCGTCCCTTCCTCTTTATTCCAAGGACAAACCTTATCTTAAGGTCTAGAAAAAGAAGGCAAAGAAGAACAATCTAATAATAAGGTACATACATAAAGAGATATTACACATATACCCTGATTATTCAATCACAAGGCATATTTCATAACTTGATAACTCAATTGAGGTGACTCCCTCATTATTTCTTCTCTTAATGATGGCAAGAGTCTAAAAAGATACATTAGATGACATATTTCACAATTTGCATCCCTTCATTTGGGTAATTTGCATTTTACCCCGAATTAGGGTTTCAAGCACCGGGATTGCTTCCACAGATGCACCTTGGTGCCCAAGCTTGGGAAATCCCTCATACTTTGCCAAAAAGATTCTCATGATGTCTCAACATCAGAGGAACATCTCAACATGTGCAAATTGCAAGCTAACCCTTTTAACTGGGTAAATTGCACATAGGTCCCTGTATATCAAAACAATGCTACAACTTTAAATAAAAGGAGCAAATACTGAAATATATGTTTCTGAGAAACTTAATTACATGCTCAGAGTTAATCACAAAGATTGAATTACATAATTAGGCAAAACACCTAGGGTTAACTCATAACCCAGGTTAGGGATGTTACAAAAATCAACATGAATAAGTAAAAACTAAGATAGATGGTTGTTCCAACACCCCCCCCTAAGCTTGAATATGACTATGGCCTCATAGTCAACATTCTCACTTAAGAGGTGGAACAACGGTACCATTCGCTTTGAAGTGTGGTGAAGAAGGATGGTCAGATGCTCAAGTAGACCGAGTGATGCTTGCTATCTCCCTCCTTTTTGTGGCCCATTTTTGTGTCTTAGTGGTTCTAAGACGTGACTTGCTTCATCCATCTTTCCTCTACAAAAAACGGTTCGAAAAAATCTCGTTTCGATACCTTTTACGGCCTGTTTTATGTAGCTGTCCTGCAGGTGTCGATACCATCGACCAAGACTCAGCGATTTTGTTGAATCGACGCATCTAAAAGCCTGTGAACTCAAAAGTGTCGATACTATCGACCCTAGGGTCGATGGTATCGACTTTACTGACACCAGTTTTTCTGTAAATCTTCAGGAATCTCGATACTATCGACCCTAGGGTCGATGGTATCGACTTTTCTTCAGTGTTTACTTCTCCAAACTCGATACTATCGACATGGGTGTCAATAGTATCGACCTTAACATTCTGCACACTTCAAAACACGAGTTAGGGTACCATTTTTACAAAAATTATCAAAACCTAAGCAAAAACTAAGTACATAAACATAAAAGAACATAACCAAACATAAAATTGAACCTAAAGTTGGGTTGTCTCCCAACAAGCGCCCTTGTTTAATGTCCTAGGCTTGACATAAAGATACCTTTAACCTGGGTTGTCAAGATATGTCCCCAATGAGTCATGTGGCAATTTGAATTGAACTCGATCCTGTCCAATCCCCAAGGTCAATTTACCTCTCCCAATGGCAGCGATGACATCAGTCGTAGCTTGGAACGGTCTTCCCAATAGCATCTTGCAACTTTGGAGTTGTGGCATGTCCATGACAACAAAATCTACCGGGAAGATGAACCTGTCTACCTTGACGAGTACATCCTCGCACACTCCATATGGCCTTACAATGGACCCATCTTCCAACTCAATCGTTGCCGCCGATTTCTTTATCTCCTTCAACCCAAGCTTTTTAAATGTGGACAGAGGCATAAGATTAATGCTGGCGCCCGAATCACATTGTGCTTGTGGAAAATGTTGGTCACCTATTGAACATGGGATATAAAAACTCCCCGGGTCGTTCTTCTTCTCTGGTAATCTCCCAAGAATGATTGAGCTCACCATTTCATTCATCCTGCATACATCAGTATCTTTGATCCGCCTCTTTTTGTTGATTATGTCTTTAATGAACCTCCCATAGGCGGGAACCTTCTCAATCATTTCCACCAGCGGAATGTTGATATGCAGCTTGCGGAATATTTCCAAGAATTTCCTATAGTGTCGGTGCTCCTTCTTCGGCTTCGGATTGTCCAGTTTTGAAACATCTGCTGCATCAGCACGCCTGTGAGGTGGCAGATATGAGCTTTTCGGGGTCAACTCCCCTAAGCTTGCTTCAATCACTCCCTCTGACGTGGGCTTTGGCGAGAAATCATCAACAGTAATGGCTTGTTGTGGTTCCTCTCTCGCATTCGATGTTTCCAAACGTGCACAAACAACCTTCAATTGTTCTTCTTGCCTAGATGGAGATGTAATATTCATAACTCGCTGTGATTTTCTGAAGAAAGGGTTTCCGCCCGGCAGTCCATAGTAAGTGCGTGGATACGGTATCTCCGGTGACACATGCGTATTAAAAGTCATTTTTCTTTCTTCTTTAGCTTCTTGCACGTGAGATTCCTCCTCATTGCTTACCACAGACATATACTTGACCTGATGGTGTGCTTGGGCCACGTTTGCATTCTCGGCCGATTTCTATTGATTGGCGTGCTTGATGGCCGCCACTTCACTTGAAATCTGTGCCACAGTGGTTTCTAATGCCCGCATCTGTGCTCCATGGCTTTGTAGCGTCTGCCCAAATTTGGTTAGAATATCACCTTGAGATTGCAATTGTTTACCAAACATAGCCATCATCTCCTGGTTCTGCTGTACCATTTGACTCAGTAGTTCAGTATTCTTATCCTCTACTCTAGGCTGTGGCTTGGCATCCGGATCCTACAGAAAGTTATTCGAATCCTTCCATGAGAACTTTTTATCCTTCCTCCATGCATAGTCATTGTTTCAATAGCCCTGTTGTTGCATGAATTTCACTTGGGCTTCCTCATCCTCAGATGCATCTTCCTTAGATAGCAGCTTCTTGGCTAGAAGATCTAACTTATCGTTCAACTCCTTAATTACTTTGGATTCACCTGCAACTCTGACCTGCTCCACAGTGCCTCTTTCACCCCATGACTGTTTCCTAGCCATGTTCCTTAATATCTCCCAACATCTGGTGTCCGTATTGTTTAGAAAGAATCCTGACCCAGCTGAATCCAGATTACTCCTATCGTGCTCGGAGAGAGCAAAATAAAAGATCTTCACCTGCGTCTCTTTATCCAACCCATGATGTGGGCACCTCCTCAACATAACCTGAAATCTATCCCAGGTCTCAGAATATGTCTCACCAGCCTGTTGGGTAAAGTTGTGAATCTTCCAGATCATGTCGTTAGTCTTCTCAGGAGGGAAGAACCTCTCAAAGAAAACCTCCACCATATGGTTCCAGGACTCCACAAACTCATCATCCAAATTATGTAACCATTCTCGCGCGGCTCCCGCCAATGAACTCGGGAAAAGCTTGAGATACAGTGCCTCCTGTGGAAACCTATCAATTTTTACCATGTCACAGTTCTCAACGAACTGGCTGATGTGCACGACGGGGTCCTCATTCTTGAGCCCATGGAAAGCATTTGATTTCACCAGATTTATCAACGCTGGATCAATCTTATATGTAGGTATGTTGATTGCCTGCTTCTTTATAGGCCCTTTTGAAGCTGATGAGGAAGAAGCCTTGATCTTGTCCCATATGGTTTGTGGCTCAGCCATCTCTTCTGGTTCAGATTCAGAATCTATCTCTTCTTGGTACTCGTGCTCAGAATGCTCCTCGTCCTCAGGTCTCGAAAACGGAACCTCAGGTGCGCGTTCCGCGTAGTCAGTACTACGCGTCTGCACCATACACAGTACCTGAAATAAGAAAATTCGAGTTCAGTACTAAGCTTAGACGAGTATCATCAATTAAAGCACAATGTAAAAATATTTGAAATTGAATGAAAAATAAAAAAAAATTTGGCCTAGAGTGGCCGCGCGTAGCACTCGAAGTGCCAACAATTCGCCGTATCCCCGGCAACGGCGCCAAAAACTTGACGCAATTTTACTATGCGCTAAAACGCAAGTGAACGCGTCGAGTAGTACAGGCCTTTGTGAGGCCCGAGTCGAACACAGGGATACTCGGAATTGTTGGAGACTCCTACTAACTATTTGTGATCAGCTAAGTCGAATAACAAATTGAGGGTTGTTGTTAAAATTAAAAAGAAAATAAAAACAAAAATGAAACAAATGATCGATTAAATGTTAATTTAATCAATTCAAAAGGGTATCTTTAGGAGTGCGGTTTCACCGTGGGTTTTCATTGTATTAAATTCTATATAGCTACTCAATTTTATCTCTCTTTCCGGGTAGTGGCCTGAAAATAGAATTGCCCACTGTCGTGGTGCAATTCACTACTTAGGTCTAGGTCGGTTCCACCGTCATAGTAACCTATACCCTAAACTCGGTGCATTATGAACGATCTCTCAGTATCCACCATTAATTTTACACCACCTTGGTCAAGGGATTTATCGATTAATGTAGATTTCATCTCTTTTCAGCCGTTAATTCTTCTTTCAAAGTGATTAAGGGCATTAGGTTATTATTATGGTGATCAAGCATAACAATATATGGAGAAAACGAAACTATACCACAGATTTAAGAGATAAAATATGAATTACTATTATAAAATTGTCATACAATGAATCCCCGGGCTACTCCCGGTCCTAAAGACAAAGGGAATTAGCCCTGCATGGTCATCTAAATGAAAGACAGAGAAGTAGAGAAGAAAAACATGGGAAACATGGAGAAAACTCGTGTAACCCCTGATACAAAGGTGTTCCTGGAGATCCTCCTCGAGAAACGTGCGTTTTGCAGTCTTCCGGCAGCAAAATCGCCCGTCGGAGGTGCCCGGATCGCTCGGTTGACGGCCTTCGTCTCTCATCTCCTATCTCTCTCTCTCCTTCTTGGATGTTGTGCAACACAATGTCTTCTCCCCCTCGGGTCGTCCGTGCTCTTCTTAGGTCATAGGACCACTTTACGGCTCCGAAAAAGCTCAACCGTCGGATTAAAACGCTTCGTTTTAGTGTTGAAAATCGCCAGATCCCGACGCTGTCGATAGTATCGACCCCAAGGTCGATGGTATTGACCATGGCACAGGTTATTCCTTCCAATATCACGTTTTGGGGTTGCTTTTTGATGAAATGTCGATACTATCGACCTGGGGGTCGATAGTATCGACTCCGGACAATGCAAAAGTGCCTGAAAATGTGCCGAAACATGTGTATAAGTCCGGGGATTATATAAAATCATATAAATATGATAAAAGAAGTATAATTTGATGCAAAAAGAGTTTAAGGGACAACTATAGTGAATTATGCAAATATAATCAAGAAAATGACAAATACATGCATAAAACAGATATAAAATAAGCCTATAAAAGTGACTCAAAACCCATGCATCAAACTCCCCTAAGCTTAAACCTTGCTCGTCCTCGAGCAACAAAACTTTGGATTTGGTTGAGATAAGTCAGCAACAGGACATAAATACATGAAATGAATCTACATCATCCCCACTTTCTTTCCACAAACCGGCCCTCATTGACCACTGAACACTAACTGCCATTCAGGCGACCAAAGACCTATGTAAAAGATGTCCGTCCCCCAATCAATGAAACACTATCAATTAAAGCAGTTAATATGATAAACTCATTTGGTCCATACTTAATGCATCTTGTGATCTCCTATCTACGTTGCTCATTTCCTAACTACCATCTAAATGGAAGCAGATCTCCTGATATTAATGAATGAGGAGAATATCATGGGTGGCCTACCGATTAGAGCAACGGGTGGATGGGATAGGTGGTTGTGGAAGAGATGGAAGCACATAATAGTCAATCATGCAATACAAAAATTAATTACCTATCATGATGCAAAATGCAAGTGAAAATGTCCTAATGTTACATTTTTGGTGGAATGATGCATGCACTATCATTCCGTCTCAAGGTGAGATGGAATATCTAAGAAAACTACACCATGTGCTTATTCTTCTTAGTATGTAAGTGAGAACATGTTCCTTTCTCCCTCTCATTCCTACTTACTTCTCAATTCTTTTTTTTTTCTTTTTTTTCTTCTCTTTTTTTTCAATTTTTTTTTTCAATTTTTTTTAAAGCCCTTATTTTCATAGATGACAATGAATTATATGACGGGCTCACTTCTTGTTACATACTTGTGCATCTGAAGCATTCTATTTGGAGGGTATGGAACAAGTTCATCACCTTTAATGTTTTCAGAGTAACATAAGATACATGCTGTAAAATATGCTCAAAAGATGTAAATGCAACTACATAATGACAGTTATGCAACTACTATGACATGCACCTAAGGATAATGTGCATGTATAACTACTCTATCTTTTTTTTTCATTCTCATGCAAAAAATGTGAAAATAGTTGTAATGCAAGACCTATCTACATGGTATGCAATCAAAGAGTGAAAGACAGTAATGTGCTCCCATTTCTTATGGTGGAGTGTGAATGAAATTACGGTGGATCAGATCATAAGACTAATTGATAGAACCTTCCTAAAATATCATATGTCCCTCTCTAAAGACCTGTGTATAGGGTAACTGAAGGATTTCTCTCTTAAACTTTAGTCTAAGGTCACGTTAGCATTTGGTCGGTTTGGGCTCAAACATCCTTGTCAATCACTTTTCCTTGGACAATAAAGATGGTCATTCATGTCCCCGTGTCCTGAAGCTGACTCACCCAAGCACTTCCTCAGTTATGCCACTCAATTACTCACAAGAATAAGCTCAAAAAGTTTTCAATATACTCATATTTTCATGTGCACACAACCTAAGAGTAAAACTTGCAATTGAAACCATGCATTTATTGCTCCACAGATTACACTAGATAGATGTGGATCCTACAAAAGTGGTAAACCTAAAAATAAAAACAACTAATATCTCAAAAGTAAAATCAACATGAATAAGTAAGTAAAAACTAAGATAGAGGGTTGTTCCAACACCCCCCCCCCTAAGCTTGAATATGACTATGGCCTCATAGTCAACATTCTCACTTAAGAGGTGGAACAACGGTACCATTTGCTTTGAAGTGTGGTGAAGAAGGATGGTCAAATGCTCAAGTAGACCAAGTGATGCTTGCTATCTCCCTACTTTTTGTGGCCCATTTTTGTGTCTTAGTGGTTCTAATACGTGACTTGCTTCATCCATCTTTCCTCTACAAAAAACAGTTCGAAAAAATCTCGTTTCGATACCTTTTACGGCCTGTTTTATGTAGCTGTCCTGCAGGTGTCGATACCATCGACCAAGACTCAGCGATTTTGTTGAATCGACGCATCTAAAAGCCTGTGAACTCAAAAGTGTCGATACTATCGACCCTAGGGTCGATGGTATCGACTTTACTGGCACCAATTTTTCTGTAAATCTTCAGGAATCTCGATACTATCGACCCTAGGGTCGATGGTATCGACTTTTCTTCAGTGTTTACTTCTCCAAACTCGATACTATCGACATGGGTGTCGATAGTATCGACCTTAACATTCTGCACACTTCAAAACACGAGTTAGGGTACCATTTTTACAAAAATTATCAAAACCTAAGCAAAAACTAAGTACATAAACATAAAAGAACATAACCAAACATAAAATTGAACCTAAAGTTGGGTTGCCTCCCAACAAGCACCCTTGTTTAATGTCCTAGGCTTGACATAAAGATACCTTTAACCTGGGTTGTCAAGATATGTCCCCAATGAGTCATGTGGCAATTTGAATTGAACTTGATCCTGTCCAATGCCCAAGGTCAATGTACCTCTCCCAATGGCAGCGATGACATCAACCGTAGCTTGGAACGGTCTTCCCAATAGCATCTCACAACTTTGGAGCTTTGGCATGTCCATGACAACAAAATCTACCGGGAAGATGAACCTGTCTACCTTGATGAGTACATCCTCGCACACTCCATATGGCCTTACAATGGACCCATCCGCCAACTCAATCGTTGCCGCCAATTTCTTTATCTCCTTCAACCCAAGCTTTTGAAATGTGGACAGAGGCATAAGATTAATGCTGGCACCCGAATCACATTGTGCTTGTGGAAAATGTTGGTCACCTATTGAACATGGGATATAAAAACTCCCCGGGTCTTTCTTCTTCTATGGTAAGCTCCCAAGAATGATTGAGCTCACCATTTCATTCATCCTGCATACATCAGTATCTTTGATCTACCTCTTTTTGTTGATTATATCTTTAATGAACCTCCCATAGGCGGGAACCTTCTCAATCATTTCCACCAGCGGAATGTTGATATGCAGCTTGCGGAATATTTCCAAGAATTTCCTATAGTGCCGGTGCTCCTTCTTCGGCTTCGGATTGTCCAGTTTTGAAACATCTGCTGCATCAGCACGCCTGTGAGGTAGCAGATATGAGCTTTTCGGGGTCAACTCCCCTAAGCTTGCTTCAATCACTCCCTCTGACGTGGGCTTTGGCGAGAAATCATCAACAGTAATGGCTTGTTGTGGTTCCTCTCTCGCATTCGATGTTTCCACACGTGCACAAACAACCTTCAATTGTTCTTCTTGCCTAGATGGAGATGCAATATTCATAACTCGCTGTGATTTTCTGAAGAAAGGGTTTCCGCCCGGCAGTCCATAGTAAGTGTGTGGATACGGTATCGTCGGTGACACATGCGTATTAAAAGTCATTTTTCTTTCTTCTTTACCTTCTTGCACCTAAGATTCCTCCTCATTGCTTACCACAGACATATACTTGACCTGATGGTGTGCTTAGGCCACGTTTGCATTCTCGGCCGGTTTCTGTTGATTGGCGTGCTTGATGGCCGCCACTTCACTTGAAATCTGTGCCACAGTGGTTTCTAATGCCCGCATCTGTGCTCCATGGCTTTGTAGCGTCTGCCCAAATTTGGTTAGAATATCACCTTGAGATTGCAATTGTTTACCAAACATAGCCATCATCTCCTGGTTCTGCTGTACCATTTGACTCAGTAGTTCAGTATTCTTATCCTCTACTCTAGGATTTGGCTTGGCATCCGGATCCTGCAGAAAGTTATTCGAATCCTTCCATGAGAACTTTTTATCCTTCCTCCATGCATAGTCATTGTTTCTATAGCCCTGTTGTTGATATGAATTTCACTTGGGCTTCCTCATCCTCAGATGCATCTTCCTTAGATAGCAGCTTCTTGGATAGAAGATCTAACTTATCGTTCAACTCCTTAATTACTTTGGATTCACCTGCAACTCTGACCTGCTCCACAGTGCCTCTTTCACCCCATGACTGTTTCCTAGCCATGTTCCTTAATATCTCCCAACATCTGGTGTCCGTATTGTTTAGAAAGAATCCTGACCCAGCTGAATCCAGATTACTCCTATCGTGCTCGGAGAAAGCAAAATAAAAGATCTTCACCTGCGTCTCTTTATCCAACCCATGATATGGGCACCTCCTCAACATAACCTGAAATCTATCCCAGGTCTCAGAATATGTCTCACCAGCCTGTTGGGTAAAGTTGTGAATCTTCCGGATCATGTCATTAGTCTTCTCAGGAGGGAAGAACCTCTCAAAGAAAACCTCCACCATATGGTTCCAGGACTCCACAAACTCATCATCCAAATTATGTAACCATTCTTGCGCGGCTCCCGCCAATGAACTCGGGAAAAGCTTGAGATACAGTGCCTCCTGTGGAAACCTATCGATTTTTACCATGTCACAGTTCTCAACAAACTGGCTGATGTGCGCGACGGGGTCCTCATTCTTGAGCCCATGGAAAGCATTTGATTTCACCAGATTTATCAACGCCAGATCAATCTTATATGTAGGTATGTTGATTGCCTGCTTCTTTATAGGCCCTTTTGAAGCTGATGAGGAAGAAGCCTTGATCTTGTCCCATATGGTTTGTGGCTCGGCCATCTCTTCTGGTTCAGATTCAGAATCTATCTCTTCTTGGTACTCGTGCTCAGAATGCTCCTCGTCCTCAGGTCCCGAAAACAGAACCTCGGGTGCGTGTTCCGCGTAGTCAGTACTACACGTCTGCACCATACACAGTACCTGAAATAAGAAAATTCGAGTTCAGTACTAAGCTTAGACGAGTATGATCAATTAAAGCACAATGTAAAAATATTTGAAATTGAATGAAAAATAAAAAAAAAATTGGCCTAGAGTGGCCGCGCGTAGCACTCGAAGTGCCAACAATTCGCCGTATCCCCGGCAACGGCACCAAAAACTTGACGCAATTTTACTATGCGCTAAAACGCAAGTGAACGCGTCGAGTAGTACAGGCCTTTGTGAGGCCCGAGTCGAACACAGGGATACTCGGAATTGTTGGAGACTCCTACTAACTATTTGTGATCAGCTAAGCCGAATAACAAATTGAGGGTTGTTGTTAAAATTAAAAGAAAATAAAAACAAAAATGAAACAAACGATCGATTAAATGTTAATTTAATCAATTCAAAAGGGTATCTTTAGGAGTGCGGTTTCACTGTGGGTTTTCATTGTATTAAATTCTATATAGCTACTCAATTTTATCTCTCTTTCCGGGTAGTGGCCTGAAAATAGAATTTCCCACTGTCGTGGTGCAATTAATTACTTAGGTCTAGGTCGGTTCCACCGTCGTAGTAACCTATACCCTAAACTCGGTGCATTATGAACGATCTCTCAGTATCCACCATTACTTTTACACCACCTTGGTCAAGGGATTTATCGATTAATGTAGATTTCGTCTCTCAGCCGTTAATTCTTCTTTCAAAGTGATTAAGGGCATAAGGTTATTATTATGGTGATCCAGCATAACAATATATGGAGAAAATGAAACTATACCATAGATTTCAGAGATAAAATATGAATTACTATTATAAAATTGTCATACAATGAATCCCCGGGCTACTCCCGGTTCTAAAGACAAAGGGGATTAGCCCAGCATGGTCATCTCAATGAAAGACAGAGAAGTAGAGAAGAAAAAATGGGAAACATGGAGAAAACTCGTGTAACCCCTGATACAAAGGTGTTCCTGGAGATCCTCCTCGAGAAACGTGCGTTTTACAGTCTTCCGGCAGCAAAATCGCCTGTCGGAGGTGCCCGGATCGCTCGGTTGACGGCCTTCGTCTCTCGTCTCCTATCTCTCTCTCTCCTTCTTGGATGTGGTGCAACACAATGTCCTCTCCCCCTCGGGTCGACCGTGCTCTTCTTAGGTCATATGACCACTTTACGGCTCCGAAAAAGCTCAACCGTCGGATTAAAACGCTCCGTTTTATTGCTGAAAATCGCCAGATCCCGACGCTGTCGATAGTATCGACCCCAAGGTCGATGGTATCGACCATGGCACAGGTTATTCCTTCCAATATCACGTTTTGGGGTTGCTTTTTGATGAAATGTCGATACTATCGACCTGGGGGTCGATAGTATCGACTCCGGACAATGCAAAAGTTCCTGAAAAAGTGCCGAAACATGTGTATAAGTCTAGGGATTATATAAAATCATATAAATATGATAAAAGAAGTATATTTTGATGCAAAAAGAGTTTAAGGGCCAACTATAGTGAATTATGCAAATATAATCAAGAAAATGACAAATACATGCATAAAACAGATATAAAATAAGCCTATAAAAGTGACTCAAAACACATGCATCAAACCAAGAGATAATTTCCATATTTCAACTTTTTTTCCAGCTGATACTAGTCACCAATCCAAGTAATCCAACGGTGGCAGTTGTGAATTTCTAGCAATTGTTTCCAAAATAGAAGACAAGTCATTTTTATGAGGTCCAATTGGTTCTCCATTTTCATCCAATGTGATTGATAATTTTGCATCCCATGCCTTACTCATTTCTCAAATAAGATTTGGAACTTCCAAAATCAGCATTTAATGAACCAATATAGCCTCCCTTCATTCTCAAATCAGCATTAACTGAACCAAGATATACTCCTTTCATTCCCAAATCAACATTAATAGATCCAAGATTACCTCCATTCATTCCAAAATCAGCATTAACTAAACCAAGATTGTGGCAAAGCGTTCGAACAAAACGTCATTAACTAAGAAGAAGTGAATCATGTGCAGCGGATTAATGAAAATCACTAAAAATTAAAACCTTTTACAAAGAGATCCATACATTGGAAAACTCTTTCAAAAAGAACCAAAATAATTCAATTACATTCTGGTTCACAAGTACATCTCTTGTACCATTCCTTCTTGAGGATTACAAGCATCAATTGCCTTGTTTAAAACTATACACAAGCAGTAGAAGAACATTGAGACATCAAGCCAAAATCACAGATCGATTCATTAACTAACTACTGACTACTACACCGAGGACCTGAGAGTACAGAGACGACACATAGGACTCTATGTACAAGACATGACAGCCAATGTCTCCACCTGAGAATTCACTATTGTCCCTACTGCTGTTGCTGCTCTTCCCCTACTGTAGGGTTTCTGCCTCGTCCTCCGCGTCTACCTAAAAAGTTGGCTCTCACGGGGGTGAGACAATTGTAAATTGCCCAGCGAGAGATATAAATCTCTGCTAGAAACGTTATTATTTCAGTTTAATAAGAATAAATTGAACAGAGGAATCATAAATATTTAACAACAGTTAAATTAATGTCTAAACAGGTTAGAGCAATATTCTTATTCTAAGCATTTCAACTATAACTTGATAAGCAACATGTCATTTATCCAATAAGGAATATGAAGAATATGTATAACATTTATTCACTATATTAAGCAAGATAACATCAACCATTGATTCTCGTATTTCAACCTTAAGCAATTACACTACACAACTGATTATATGTTACAATCAAACTTAATGCCCTGAAGAGATGAAGTATACCGTTCATGCTCCAACCGACCATGATTACACAAAGCATCGGTAACACACAAGGTCAATGGAAGAGCCAGACTCCAAGACCTCAACCTTCTCAGTCAGTACGAGATTATATGGCAGCGACATCACATGTCAAACTACAATTAACTGGCCAGGGAATATTGGCATCTTCACTATAGAGTTATAGTCCACAACATATACTCTGTTCAGGGTTATGGCCCGTAGCTAATGCCTATTATCATATTGTGGAGTCATGGCCCGTAGCCATACTCATACTGGGGTATGGTTCGTAACCAGTCTCGTACATAGGATATAGCCCGCAGCCATTTATATGGGGCATAAGGATATAGTTTCCCAATTACCCCCACATATTCAAAAATATGTGCTCCGAGTTTAACTCGTTTCACCATTCAGCAAATTCTGACGCTGATGGATATGTGCTCAGGGCAACTACATTATATGATATCACTTGATTAATTAAGTGTATTACCATATTCTTTTAGCATCAGACAAGTTCCAAACATCAATTATTTTAACAATTGCTACAAAGAATGTGTAATACTTTCATCAAGTACTGTTTAATTCTTTAATAAGGCATTGGGATCTCAATCCATCATATCATCAGGAGCATTCTCATCCTTTCACAAACTCATCATCATGATTATTGAAAATGGGTATTCAAACCCTTAGATCATCAAAGAACACTTGTTACCACTTATCAGGTAACTAAAACACCTTCAGGTCATCTGACCAAGGTAAATATAATACTTTCTACACAAGAATCTCACATGGCTCTCAAATCCCATTTCATTTCTTGTTACCTCTCACTAGGCAACAAAGCATGTTATGGCTCACAAAGCCCAATAATAATAATAAATGAAATAGCGTAGCTCATACATGCATATGCTCATCATCTCATGATACCTGCATGGTTATTACACTTGATAACAGTTATATCAATTACATTTTAAAGCCATGCTATACAAAATAACACCACTTATACCTTTATTAGGGTTAGAGTTTTCCAAATCATATCAATCAGGGTTACTCATCACTTTACACAATTTAGGGCTAGGTTTTCAAGTTAGGGTTTCATAATACTTAACATCACCTTGGATTAGGGTTTCATATCACATTACCATGTTTTAGGGTTTCTCTTCACATCATTACCTTAAATTAAGGTTTCTTATAACATTTCCCCTAAAATTAGGGTTTCATGTAGCTTTACCCAAAATTAGGGTTTTCATGAAGCATTCCCTTAAATTAGGGTTAGGATTTATCAATCTTCTTAATTTGGGTTTCATGATCTCATACTCATGGATCAAACTCTAATTACATATTTTATTCATGCAGAAAGGGTTGAGAATTAATCACTACATAATTATCACTCATGTATAAGTTCCTCTCTCTCTTATCCTCTCTTAGGTATTAATTACATCAGACTTGATTAGATTAGGTTAACCCTTTATTCAGGTGCATACATTTAGGGTTTGCATAATGTATTGAGGAACTACTTCCATAAGCATCAAAGGTTAACAACTCTAAAGGTACTAGTCACCTAAGTACTTTAGAGGTACAACCATTATAATCAATCTTGAGTTAGTTTAATAGTACCCATTTAGTTCTAAGATCAATTGTAATTTGAATCAACTCATTCAGATTTGAAACTGAATAAATCCATTCAGTTTTAAAATTGAATCCTTCAATTGGTCTTGAAACCAAATCCTTCATTCAATCTTGAAACAGAATCATCCATTCGGTCTTGAAACCAATTCCTCCATTCGGTCTTGAAACCGAATCCTCCATTCGGTCTTGAAACCGAATCATCAACCATTGCATTGAAACCGAATGGACATCATAACATAGAAACCGATTGGGCAATTCAAAAGGTTTGATATTATTTGATCTAAAATGATTTTGACACCGTTTACACCCAAACGGTCTTGAGACCGTTTGGTCCAAACCACCTCAAAACTTTTTGGACCAATTAGGGTTTCCAACATCAAATCGATTTAGGATTTGTACTCATTGAACCATAAATCAATTGAACTATTGAAGGTACATCATAACGTAGCCCTTGGATCTTCAACCATCACCATAATCAACCATTGACCTCAAAACAGTCTTGAGACCGTTTGATCTCAAAAGGTCTTGAGACCGTCCCAAACGGTCTTGAGACCGTTTGGTTTCAATCGATCTTGAAACCGATTTGTCCCAATGTTGAAACCGTTTGATCATGTACTTTATGGAGGTGTGTTCTTAAGATGACATAATCATCTTCAAGCTTTAAACATTCAAAATCTACTGCCATTCTTATGATAATTCTATCAATTATTCAAAGGAATTTCAATAAGAACAAAATGATCAACAAGTGATGAAGAATTGAATGTAATAATAACATTTAAGGGTTTAAGTTATAAAACCCGCCTTCAAAGTTGAAAAAAAAACTTCAAGCTTCATGCCTTCAATGGTGAATGAAGCTTTCTCAACCTCCCAAGGTCCGTCCTCAAGCTTTTGAGTGAAAAGAAATGGCTAGGATTGAAGATTGAATGGAGAAAATAAGAAATCAAGCACTGATTTTCGATTTCCACCATGAAATCAAGGTTGAAAATGATTAAGGAGCTTACCTACAGGTTGGAGTTCGTCCTCCTATTTCTCCTAAGATCCCTTGTGCTCGGCCAAAGCAAGGAGAGAAAGAAAATATGAAAAAGAGTCCTTATGTGGGTGGAAAATGAGGTATATACATAAGGGAATTTCAAGAGAGAGAAAGTCTTATAATAATCCTTCAACTCCCCAATTGGGTACCAATGAATCCCCCTTACTTACTTGAATACGAAACTATCAACTCCACCTTCAAATTCCTCTTCATTATCCTTGAATTAAAGGAAAAGCAATTAAGCACCTTAATTCATATAATACTAATATCCCATATTTAGTGGATATTACATTTTAGTTTACTAATGTGAGTGGGCTCTCCACTCACTTAGGATATTTTCGGTGCCATAGAAAGGCACAAGGATGTCCACACTTATCCAAATTCAACCTTCACTTATTTGGTTGAAGGGAACTCCCATTAATATATTTGTTTTTGCATTAAATTGAATTATGTTTCCAATTATGCTTAAATCTTGATTATTTTAATATCAAGATTCTCTTTCCTCCAAAATGATTGAAATGAGACGATTTTATTTCCTCTACATGATGCCAAGAAACATGAGGGACTCTCTAGAGGTGGTATTTTGCATATTGAACCCTAGGTTTTGGGTAAATTACTCATTACACCAAAACTAGGTTTTAATGCACAACATTGCTCAACAAGTTCTTTCTTGGTACTCAAGTTGTCACAAGCCATACCTCTGCATCATTTTCTTTCTTATGATGCTTGAACACTTGAGGAACACTTTATCATGTAACATTTGCAAGTTAACCCCTCAATTAGGGTAATTTTCACTTTAGTCCAAAATAGGCAAAACATTGTTTCAACATTATTCAAAAAGGACTAAAATTGAAACATAAGTTCCTCTTGAACCTTAATTACTTTTCAAAGGATAAGAGAAAGCATATAGTTAACTTTCTTAAACAAAACATCTAGGGTTAGAACATAACCCAGGTCAGGGATGTTACAAATTATCCACCCCTAATAGGGATTTCGTCCCTGAAATCATCAAGAGAAAAGAGAAGGGTACTTCCTCCTCATCTCTTCCTCTAGCTCCCACATAGATTTTTCAATGCCACAGTGATGCAGAGAACTTTCACAAGACATATGTCTTTCTTTTTCAGCTTTTTAATTCTTTTATCAAGGATCATCATAGGTCCTTCAACATATGATATTATCATTTAATTCTACCTCTACATGTTGCAAAACTAATTATGTGTCAGGATGACACTTTCTCAGCATTGAGATATGGAACACTGGATGCAACTTATGCAGTTCAAGTGGCAATTCCAGCTTATAGGCTACCTTTCCAATCCGTTCAATGATTGGATAAGGCCCCATAAATCTAGGAGCTAACTTTCCCTTCTTCCCAAATCTAAGGACACCTTTCCAAGGTGAGACCTTGAGATATACTCTTTCTCTAGCTTGGAATTCTAAGGGTCTTCACCATTTGTCGGCGTATGACTTCTGTCTATCATGTGCAGTCTTTAATTTTTGTTATATTACTTTAATCTTCTCAGTTGTTTGTTGCACAAGATTAGGACCCAAGAGTTGATGTTCTCCAGTTTCATACCAACATAAAGGAGATCTACAACGTCTACTATATAATGCTTCATATGGTGACATATCAATATTGTGCTGATAGCTATTATTATAAGCAAATTTTATTAAGCACATGTGTAGATCCCAACTTCCTACAAATTGAAGGACACATGCCCTAAGAAAGTCCTCCAAAGTTTGTATGGTCCTCTCAGATTGTCCATCTGTCTGTGGGTGAAAGGCAGTACTAAACCTTAAATGTATACCCAAAGATTTATGTAGTCATTCCCAAAAACGACTCGTGAACTGGGGACCTCTATCAGAAACAATAGTAGTTGGAACCTCGCACAACCACACTATCTCATCTACATAAATTTGTGCAAGCTTCTCAGCATTGTAGGTTGTTTTGACAGGAAGGAAATGTGCTGTCTTAGTCAACCTATTAACTATCACCCATATGGAATCATGACCTTTTGTTGTTCTGGGAAAATCAACCACAAAGTCCATGGTTACATGATCCCATTTCCACTGCGGTATAGGCAAAGGTTGCATTGTTCTTGCGGGCTTCTGATGTTCAGCTTTAACCTACTGACACATCGGACACCGCATAACAAACTCAGCTACATCCTTCTTCAAACTAGGCCACCAATACATATCTTTTAAGTTATGATACATTGGTTCTTTCTGGATGCATTGCATACATTTAAGAATGAGCCTCCTCCAAGACTAACTTCCTCAAGTCATTGGCATCAGGTACCACCATCCTACCATGGTAACAGACTATCTGATCTTCTGACTCATGAAAGCCATCTCGTTTCTCACTACCATACTATGACCTGATCTACTGAACCACAATATCAACTTGATGTGCTTCTTTAATCTGCTGTCTCAGAGTAGGTTTCACTTGCATCTCAGCTAACAACCCGGCTAACAATGATACCTTAAGTTTTATATTGTTTTGCCGCATAGAGATAAGCATATCTCTTTTAAAGCACACTAAGGAGTTCAACTATGCTTTATCTAGGGCTGGTGATGATGATTTCCTACTTAGTGCATCAACCACTACATTAGCCTTCCCTGGATGATAATCAATTGTACAATCGTAGTCCTTGATTAACTCCATCCATCGGCATTGTCTCATGTTCAACTTATGTTGTGAGAAGATATATTTTAGATTCTTATGGTCTGTGAAAATCTGTAATGTCTCTCCATAGAGATAATGTCTCTAGATTTTCAAAGCATGGAACACATCAGCTAGTTCTAGATCATGTGTTGGATAATTCTCCTCATGTTTCTAAAGCTGTTGAGAGGCAAAAGAAATCACTTGATTATCTTGCATCAACACACATACTATGCCATTCTTATATGCATCACAGAAAACTATGTGCCCCTTCCCTTGCTTAGGTAACACCAACACATGTGCACTTGTTAACCTTTCTTTCAACAGCTGGAAAGAATGTTGACACTTGTCATTCCAGACAAAAGGAACCTCCTTCCTGGTCAACTTGGTTAGGGGTAAAGACATAGAACTGAAGTTCTTAATGAACCTCCTATAATAGCCTGTCAGTCCTAGGAAACTGCATATCTCTGTTGGTGTCTTTGGTTGTTCCCATTGCAGGATAGATTCTACCTTCTTAGGATCAACACAGATCCCTGAGGCAAATATCACGTGTCCTAGAAAAGAAACTTCTGGTAACCAGAACTCACACTTGCTAAACTTAACATATAACTTATGCTCTCTTAGCAATGTTAAAGCCTGACGGAAGTGCTACTCATGCTGTTGAGCATCTCTACTGTATACCAAGATGTCATATATGAATAATACTATGAATTGATCAAGAAAAGGTCAAAAGATTCTATTCATGAGTTCCATGAATGCAACTAGTGCATTAGTTAGTCCAAACGACATAACTATGAACTCATAGTGACCATACCTTGTCCTAAAGGCAGACTTAGGTATGCCACACTCCTTGATACGCAACTGATGATATCCCGACCTCATATCTATCTTAGAAAAGATAGTTGCACCACACAACTGACCAAACAAGTCATCTATCCTTGGCAGTTGATACTTGTTCTTTATGGTTACTTTATTCAACTATCTATAATCAATGCATAACCGCATTGATCTGTCCTTCTTCTTAACACAGAGAACCGAAGCACCCCATGGTGAAGTACTCAGTCGGATAAAACCTTTCTCAAGCAACTCTTATAGTTGTTTCTTGAGCTCTGTCATATCAGCAGGTGCCATTCTATACGACGTTTGTGCTATTGGTTGTGTGTCCAGAATTAGATTAATATCAAAATCAATCTCTCGAGGCGGAGGTACACCTGGAAGTTCCTCATGGAACACATATTCAAACTCCCTAACTATCGGAACTTTAGAAAGATTAGAGCTCTCCATTGTGGTGTCTACCACATGTGCCAAGATTGCAAATCATCCTTGTCTCATCAGCTTCTCAGCTACCATGGATGACACAAGACAGGTTGGAAGAATCTTTTTGTCTCCCTGAAAGATCCATGTTTCACTATCATCTGTGAACACAACCTGCATGGAAACACAATCCAAGAAAACCTTATACTTCTCTCGGGTATCCATCCCAAGAATTATATCAAACCCGTGCATCTCAAGTGATATAAGATCTACCTGAATGCGATGTTCAGAAAAGGAAAGAATGGAGGGAGAAGACACCTCTCGCAGCACTACATATCCCAACAAAGGGGTTTCTAATAACAAACTTTCTGTTCCATGACCAACTGTCATGTTGTAGTCAAGAATCACTTCTCTAGTGATAAAGGAATGCATAGCACCCAGATCAATTAAAACATATATGAAGCAGGATGAAGACATATCAGATTGAAATAGTTCCATCTGACCTGTCACAACTCGAGGGTTGACTACTACTTCGAGTTGATTCATTGCATAGAATCTAGTTGTTGCTTGTTGTTGACCCAGTGCTCGGTTGTTGGGTGACGACAAACCAGCTTGGGATGCTTTCCCACGTCCTCTAGCACCACTAGAAAACTATCTCCTCTGAGATCCTTGCTGACTCTGCCTCTGGGGTTGGGTCACCATTGTGTTCCCGACTAGACATTCCCTTTCCAGATGTCCAACTTGTTTGCACTAATGAAAGATCATGGTATCATGATAGGGTCTATGAGGTCTAGTCTCTGATGTTGATGCTATGTTTGGGATCTATTTGGAACAAAACTACGACCCCTATCCCTACTTGACGTCCATTGCATCTGGGTATTGAATCTTGATGGTGCTGCCAGTGTAGAAAACCTGGGCTTCTTAAAGCTCTCAGACCTTTGTCCTTGGAACTGAGTGTACACCTTCTTACCACTAGTCTGTCGCTTCTCGATTACAGACCTCTCTATCCATCTAACGGATTCCACAAATGTGGCAAACCTCTCCCCATTCTCCAAAGTAGACACAGGAGTGGTCAATTCAACATTCAATCCCTTGTCAAAACGTTGAATTCTTTCCTCATCGGTAGATGCCATATGCAGATAGAACCGTAAAAGCTCCATGAACTTAGCCTCATACTTTGTAATGTTCATCGGTCCTTATCTTATCTTCTCAAACTGAGATATCTTCTCATCTAAGTAAGTCTTAGGGAAGTATCTAGTGACAAATTCTCGTCGGAATTCTTCCCATCTGACTTTGACGCCTAGCATTTTGCCTTCTTCAATTGTCCACCAGTGACCAACACTCCCTTTTAAAAGGTACACTGCATGTCTCACCTTTTCGGCTTCAGGAATATTGAGAATTCTGAAAGCCTTCTCCAGCTCAGTGAGCCACAAGTCAGCATCTGTTGGGTCAGCTGTACCAGCATACTCTGTGGCTCCTACTTGGCGAAGTCTCTCAAAAGTCTTACCATCTCCCTATCCCTCATTGTGGGTTGGTGCCCTAGGTGCATGTGGTGGCATCCTATCTGCCATATACGTCATAGTTGCCATAAGCTGCCCAAATAGAGCATGGAAAGATGGGTTCTCTATCATGGCTGGGTCAAACTGAGGATGTTCAGGGACTGGTTCATCCCTAGCCTGGTCCTTTGCACCCCTTCCAAGTGCAGCAACGCTGCTCTCAGCAACATGTTCTTCATGTGATCCAGACATCTTCAAGTTCTTCTTCTCCTCCTATATGAGCAGAAGTCACTATTAGATAAACTGGAAGACACTAGAACATACTCAACAACCTTAATCATATGTCTCTGTAGACTCAGCAAACCTAGAGCTCTGATACCACTAAACTTGTGATACACCGATCAAACAAAACATCATTCACTAGGCGTAAGCGAATCATGTACAACGGATTAACGAAAATCACGAAAAATTAAAACCTTTTACGAAGAGATCCATACATTGGAAAACTCTTTCAAAAAGAACCAAAGTAATTCAATTACATTCTGGTTCACAAGTACATCTCTTGTACCATTCCTTCTTGAGGACTACAAGCATCAATTTCCCTATTTAAAACTATACACAGGAAGCCGAAGAACATTGAGACATCAAGCCAAAATCTCAGATCGATTCATTAACTAACTACTGACTACTACACCGAGGACCTGAGAGTACAGAGACGACACATAGGACTCTATGTACAAGACATGACAGCCAATGTCTCCACCTGAGAATTCACTACTGTCCCTGCTGTTGTTGCTACTCTTCCCCTACTGTAGGGTTTCTGCCTCGTCCTCTGCGTCTACCTAAAAAGTTGGATCTCACGGGGGTGAGACAACTGTAAATTGTCCCAGCGAGAGATATAAATCTCTGCTAGAAACGTTATTATTTCAGTTTAATAAGAATAAATTGAACAGAGGAATCATATATATTTAACAACAGTTAAATTAATGTCTAAACAGGTTAGAGCAATATTCTTATTCTAAGCATTTCAACTATAACTTGATAAGCAACATGTCATTTATCCAATAAGGAATATGAAGAATATGTATAACATTTATTCACTATATTAAGCAAGATAACATCAACCATTGATTCTCGTATTTCAACCTTAAGCAATTACACTACACAACTGATTATATGTTACAATCAAACTTAATGCCCTGAAGAGATGAAGTATACCGTTCATGCTCCAACCGACCATGATTACACAAAGCATCGGTAACACACAAGGTCAATGGAAGAGCCAGACTCCAAGACCTCAACCTTCTCAGTCAGTACGAGATTATATGGCAGCGACATCACATGTCAAACTACAATTAACTGGCCAGGGAATATTGGCATCTTCACTATAGAGTTATAGTCCACAACATATACTCTGTTCAGGGTTATGGTCCGTAGCTAATGCCTATTATCATATTGTGGAGTCATGGCCCGTAGCCATACTCATACTGGGGTATGGTTCGTAACCAGTCTCGTACATAGGATATAGCCCGCAGCCATTTATATGGGGCATAAGGATATAGTTTCTCAATTACCCCCACATATTCAAAAATATGTGCTCCGAGTTTAACTCGTTTCACCATTCAGCAAATTCTGACGCTGATGGATCTGTGCTCAGGGCAACTACATTATATGATATCACTTGATTAATTAAGTGTATTACCATATTCTTTTAGCATCAGACAAGTTCCAAACATCAATTATTTTAACAATTGCTACAAAGAATGTGTAATACTTTCATCAAGTACTGTTGAATTCTTTAATAAGGCATTGGGATCTCAATCCATCATATCATCAGGAGCATTCTCATCCTTTCACAAACTCATCATCATGATTATTGAAAATGGGTATTCAAACCCTTAGATCATCAAAGAACACTTGTTACCACTTATCAGGTAACTAAAACACCTTCAGGTCATCTGACCAAGGTAAATATAATACTTGCTACACAAGAATCTCACATGGCTCTCAAATCCCATTTCATTTCTTGTTACCTCTCACTAGGCAACAAAGCATGTTATGGCTCACAAAGCCCAATAATAATAATAAATGAAATAGCGTAGCTCATACATGGATATGCTCATCATCTCATGATACCTGCATGGTTATTACACTTGATAACAGTTATATCAATTACATTTTAAAGCCATGCTATACAAAATAACACCACTTATACCTTTATTAGGGTTAGTGTTTTCCAAATCATATCAATCAGGGTTACTCATCACTTTACACAATTTAGGGCTAGGTTTTCAAGTTAGTGTTTCATAATACTTAACATCACCTTGGATTAGGGTTTCATATCACATTACCATGTATTAGGGTTTCTCTTCACATCATTACCTTAAATTAAGGTTTCTTATAACATTTGCCCTAAAATTAGGGTTTCATGTAGCTTTACCCAAAATTAGGGTTTTCATGAAGCATTCCCTTAAATTAGGGTTAGGATTTATCAACCTTCTTAATTTGGGTTTCATGATCTCATACTCATGGATCAAACTCTAATTACATATTTTATTCATGAAGAAAGGGTTGAGAATTAATCACTACATAATTATCACTCATGTATAAGTTCCTCTCTCTCTTATCAACTGATTAATTTCTCAAAGACGGAGGTTATTTTCAGCAAGGGGGTGAAGGCGGACAAGAAGGAGGAGTTGAGGCAGCTGCTAGGTGTGAGAGTGGTGGACAGGCACACAAGTTATTTGGGTCTACCAACATCCATGGGCAGGTCCAAAAAGCAGGTGTTCAGTTTCATTAGAGACAGGGTATGGAGGAAGCTCCAAGGGTGGTCATAAAAGTTGTTGTCTAAGGCAGGCCGCGAAGTGCTAATCGAAGTTGTTGCCCAGGCAATACCCACATATATTATGAGTATTTTTCAGCTACCCGTGGGTACCATAGCGGAGCTGCAGAGAATGGTAGCCAGATTTTGGTGGGGAGCAAAAGATAAAAAAAGGAAAATGTCATGGCTGAGCTGGGAGAAAATGTGCAAACCTAAGAGACAAGGAGGGATGGGGTTCGGAGATTTCCAAACTTTTAATCAAGCTCTCTTGCTAGACAACTGTGGCACATAGCAAACAACCCGGATGCACTAGTGACAAAAGTTCTAAAGGCCAGGTATTACCCAAAGTCATCCATATGGGAAGCGAGAAGGGGATACAATCCCAGCTTTACTTGGCGGAGCTTATGGGGTGGGAAGGCATACAATGGAGAGTTGGCGACAGGAGAACGGTGGATATATGGGAAGATAAATGGCTTCCAGGAGAAGACGACACTTTGGTACGGTTCAAAAGAGCGGAGGGGGCAACTTATAGCAAAGTAAAGGAGCTGATGACTAAAGATGGCACACAATGGGAGGTAGAGAGAGTCAAAGAATGTTTTCTCGAGCCTTATGCAACACGTATATGTGCGATCCAAATCAGTTGGAGACGACCACAGGATAGTCTTATGTGGTGGCCGTCAAAGGATGGAGATTTCACGGTCCGTTCAGTGTATTGGTTGGGACTTGTAGGGAAAGAGGAAGCGAGGAGGTTTGTGCAGCGTCAAGGGGAGGAGCTGTGGAAGAGGATCTGGCACACGGGATGGAGCCCGAAAACAGCGCACTTTCTATGGAGGACGTGCACGGGAAGCTTAGCTACAAGGGGGAGGCTATATGATCGTCACTGTATAGAGGATGGCACTTGCATCTTGTGTGGAACTGAGAAAGAGACACTACCTCACATGTTTTTTCGCTGCCCCAATGCTGTGGAGATTTGGGAGCAATCGACACCGGAAGTGCAGGCATGGGTAGAAGGATGTCGGGACGTGGACATATCTATGGCTGTGAGTGAGGCGCTGGACACGAGTTCAACGGATGAGAAGGTGCACATGGTGGCGGGGTTGTGGATGGCGTGGAGGGCTCGCTGAATGCGTACGTTCCATAATGAGGATGTCAAAGTTGGCTACATGTTCAGGGGGGCATTGACGATGATACGTGGAGGCAGGAAACAGTCAAGGAAGGAAGGGGGGGAGAACGATCACGGTTCTCTGGGAAACCATCACGATGGAACCTTGACTACCACACCTGCTCGGGAGGGGTCGGAGGAAACGGGGTTGCATGGGAGGAGCGGGGAAGGCACGGGTGGGCGGGCACATGAAGGACAGGTTGGCGGGGGAGTCTATCAGGACCGATCGGCAGGAGCAGTGCGGAGGGAAACGGGAGACGAGGGAGCAGCGGGAAGGAATGGGGCACGTCAGGGGGTGGTTCGTGAGGGGGAAACAACAGAATACGGGCAGAGGCACGAGGAAGGGGGGGCGCAGGAAGAGTCGGCGGGAGGTGCGGTGGCTGGAAGAAACCCATGCAAGGCAGGCGGAAGATAAATGTTGATGGTTCGGTCGGGGAGGATGGAGGAGTAGGAGTGGGTTGGGCGGTCAGGGACGATATGGGGAGCCTAGTCGAGGTTGGGGGGGAGAAAGCCAACGTCGGGACAGACGTCCTTACGTCGGAAATGCTTGCCATTAGAGGCGCGCTGCAGTGGGGAAAGGCGAAGGGCTACGATGCCATTGAGGTCGAGGCAGACTCCTTGGAGGCTATCCATGCATCCACGAGCAAGAAAGAAAGGTGGGACTACATTGGGTCGCTTGCGGAGGATATCAAAGCTCTAGTTAACCAGTTTTCTTTCTGTAGTATTCTTCATGTTAGTCGTAGGTACAATAGAGTTGCCCACGAGGTGGCCAATATGGTCCGTCGGGGGCGTGCAACTAGGTTTTCTTTATTGAGTCATTTTCCTTTAAGTTTACAACACTTTGTAGACAGTGATTTGATTTCGCAGCAATAGAAACGGGGAACCCCAATCATAGGGTTCTCCGTCCTCCTCTCAAAAAAAAAAGACTACTACTCCGAGGACCTGAGAGTACAAAGACGACACATAGGACTCTATGTACAAGACATGACAACTAGTGTCTCCACTTGAGAATTCACTGCTGTCCCTACTACTCCTGCCGCTCTTCCCCTACTGTAGGGTTTCTACCTCTTCCTCCGTATCTACCTAAAAAGTTAGATTCCACGAGGGGTGAGACAATTGTAAATTGTCCCAGCGAGAGATATAACTCTCCACCAGAAATGTTATTATTGCAGTTTAATAAGAATAACTTGAACAGAGGAATCATAAATATTTAACAGTAGTTAAATCAATGTCTAAACAGGTTAGAGCAATATTCTTTTTCTAATCATTTAGGCTATAACTTGATATAGCAACATGTCATTTATCTAATAAGGAATATGAAGAACATGTATAACATTTATTCGCTATACTAAGCATGATAACATAAACCAGTGATTCTTGTATTTCAACCTTAAGAAATTACACTACACGACTGATTATATTTTACAATCAAACTAAATGCCCTAAAGAGATGAAGTATACCATTCATGCTCCAACCGACCATGATTACATAAAGCATCGGTACCACACAAGTTCAATGGAAGAGCGGGACTCCAAGACCTCAACCTTCTTGGTCAGTACGAGATTATATGGAAGAGACATCACATGTCAAACTGCAATGAGCTTGCCAGGGTATATTGGCATCTTCTGTATAGACTTATAGCCCACAACATATACTCTCTTCAGGGTTATGGCCGATAGCGAAGGTCTGTTATCATGTCATGTAGTCATGGCCCGTAGCCATACTCATACTGGGGTATAGTCCGTAACCAATCCCGTACATAGGATATAGCCCGTACCCATTCCTATGGGGCATAAGGATATGGTTGCCCAATTACCCCCGCATATATGAAAATATGCACTCCGAGTTTAACGCGTTTTACCATTCAGAAAATTCTAACACTTATGGTTCTGTGGTCAGGGAAACTACATTATATGATATCACTTGATCAATTAAGTGTATTACCATATTCTTTTAGCATCATAAAAGTTTCCAAACATCAATTATTTTAACAATTGCTACAAAGAATGTGTAATACTTTCAGCAAGTACTGTTTAATTCTTTAATAAGGCATTGAGATCTCAATCCCTGATATCATCAAGAGCATTCTCATCCTTTGGCAAACTCATCATCATGATTATAGAAAATGGGTATTCAAACCCTTAGATCATCAAAGAGCACTTGTTACCACTTATCAGGTAACTAAAACACCTTCAGGTCATCTGACCAAGGTAAATATAATACTTGCTACACAAGCATCTCACATGGCTCTCAAAGCCAATTTCATTTCTTGTTACCTCTCACTAGGAAACAAAGCATGTTATGGCTAACAAAGCCCAATAACAACAATAAATGAAACATCGTAGCTCATACTAGGCTAGGCTAATCATCTCATGATACATGCATGGTTAGTACACTTGATAATAGTTATATCATTTACATTTTAACACCATGCTATAAAAAATAACACCACTTATTCATATCAATCAGGGTTACTCGTCACTTTATACAATTTAGGGCTAGGTTTTCAAGTTAGGGTTTCATAATACATAACATCACCCTGGATTAGGGTTTCATATCACATTACCCTATATTAGGGTTTCTCTTCACATCATTACCTTAAATTAAGGTTTCTTATAACATTTCCCCTAAAATTAGGGTTTCATGTATCTTTACCCAAAATTAGGGTTTTCATGAAGCATTCCCTTAAATTAGGGTTAGGATTCATCAACCTTCTAAATTGGGGTTTCATGATCTCATCATCATGGATCAAACTCTAATTACATATTTTATTCATCCAGAAAGGGTTGAGAATTAATCACTACATAATTATCACTCATGTATAAGTTCCTCTCTCTCTTTTCCTCTCTAGGGTATTAATTACATCAGACTTGATTAGATTAGGTTAACCCTTTATTCAAGTGCATACATTTAGGGTTAGAATAATGTATTGAGGCACTGCTTCCATAAGCATCAAAGGTTAACCACTCTAAAGGTACTAGTCACCTAAGTAATTTAGAGGTAAAACCATTATAATTAGTCTTGAGTTACTTTAATAGTACCCATTTAGTTCTGAGATCAATTGTAATTTGAATCAACTCATTCGGTTTTGAAATTGAATCAATCCATTCAGTTTTAAAATTGAATCCTTCATTCAGTCATGAAATTGAATCCTTCATTCGATCTTGAAACTGAATCATCAATTCAGTCTTGAAACCAATTCCTCCATTCGGTCTTGAAACCGAATCATCAACCTTTGCATTGAAACTGAATGGACATCTTAACATAGAAACTGATTGAGTGTTGAAACCATTTAGACAATTCAAAAGGTTTGAGACTATTTGATCTCAAACAGTTTTTATACCGTTTACTCCCAAACGGTCTTGAGACCGTTTGGTCCAAACCACCTCAAAACCGCTTGGACCAATTAGGGTTTCCAACATCAAATCGATTTAGGATTTGTACTCATTGAACCATCAATCAATTGAACTATTGAAGGTATATCAGATTGTAGCCCTTGGAGCTTCAACCATCACCATAATCAACCATTAACCTCCAAACGATCTTGAGACCATTTGATCTCAAATAGTCTTGAGACCATTTACCTCCAAACGGTCTTGAGACCGTTTGGTTTCAATCGATCTTGAAACCGATTAGTCCCAATGTTGAAACCGTTTGATCATGTACTTTGTTCAGGTGTGAGCTTAATATGACATCATCATCTTCAAGCTTCAACCCTTTGAAATATACTGCCATTCTTATGATAATTTTATCAATTATTCAAAGGAATTTCAATAAGAACAAAATGATCAACAAGTGATGAAGAATTGAATGTCATAATAACATTTAAGGGTTTAAGTTATATAACCTACCTTCAAAGTTGAAACCAAACTTCAAGCTTCACGCCTTCAATGGTTAATGAAGCTTTCTCAACCTCCCAAGGTCTGTCCTCAAGCTTTTGAGTGAAAAGAAATGGCTAGGATTGAAGATTGAATGGAGAAAAGAAGAAATCAAGCATTGATTTTCGATTTCCACCATGAAATCAAGGTTGAAAATGATTAAGGAGCTTACCTACAGGTTGGAGTTCGTCCTCCAATTTCTCCTAAGCTCCCTTGTGCTCGGGAAAAGCAAGGAGAGAAAGAAATCCGAAAAAGAGTCCTTATGTGGGTGGATAATGAGGTATATACATAAGGGAATTTCAAGAGAGAGAAAGTCTTATAATAATCCTTCAACTCCCCAATTGGGTGCCACTTAACCCCCCTTACTTACTTGCATACGAAACGATCAACTCCACCTTCAAATTCCTCTTCATTATCCTTGAATTAAAGGAAAAGCAATTAAGCACCTTAATTCATATAATACTAATATCCCATATTTAGTGGATATTACATTTTAGTTTACTAATGTGAGTGGTCTCTCCACTCAATTAGGACATTTACGGTGCCATATCAAGGAACAAGGACGTCCACACTTATCCAAATTCAACCTTCACGTATTTTTCTGAAGGGCACTCCCATTAATATATTTATTTTTGCATTAAATTGAATTATATTTCCAATTATGTTTAAATCTTGATTATTTTAATAGCAAAATTCTCTTTCCTCCAAAATGATTCAAATGAGATGCCCCTCTCATTTTCTTTCCTCTAAATTATTCCAAGAAACATGAGGGACTCTCTGAAGGTGTTATTTTGCATATTGAACCCTAGGTTTTGGGTAAATTACTCATTACACTAAAACTCTGTTTTAATGCACAACATTGGTCAACAAGTTGTTTCTTGGTACTCAGGCTATCACAAGCCATACCACTGCATCATTTTATTTCTTATGATGCTTCAACACTTGAGGAACACTTTATCATGTAACATTTGCAAGTTAACCCCTAAACATGGGTAATTTGCACTTTAGTCCAAAATAGACAAAACATTGTTTCAACATTATTCAAAAAGGACTAAAATTGAAACATAAGTTCCTCATGAACCTTAATTACTTTTCAAATGATAAGAGAAAGCACATAGTTAACTTTCTTAAACAAAACATCTAGGGTTAGAACATAACCCTAGTCAGGGATGTTACAAAGATAGCCTCCTTTAATTTGCAATCGTTTAGACATTCCTACAAAGATAAAAAATTAGGACAGGTCTTATAACTATAAGTACAAAATAATAATAGATAAATTGTATGTCACCGTACCCACCATTTTTTCTTTAATTACTTCATTGTTTGCATCATCAATTTCTTGTGCAGACAACAATTATGTTCATCTTTTCAACATCCTAAAAATAGAATGCATAAAATATTAATAAATTAAAATTATAACCATAAAAATATGGTTAAATAATAATTGTTGTATGGGCTAATTGATATAAACATTATAAAAAAATTGTTGATTTGATTATTGAGAACAAAAAAAAGTTTGAAAATTTAAAGAGAAATAGTTTGAATATGAAAGGAAGAACAAAGGTATTCATAATTTATTACAAATGAATAAAACTAAATTCTTATAATGCTACATCGAGATACAAATTATAAAAAAAACTACATATGATAGATCACAATGATCTCATTCAAGTTGCCCATTATTTTTTCCATCATAAAAAGTTACACCCTCCACATCTTCTCTAACCAAATTAGATCTATCACAAACGTCACTAAAAATAGATTCCCAATCATCTGCATGAGAATCTTCAGGTACGCATGTCCCATCCATGAAATTATCATTAAGCTTCTCATCCATGTCATAAGTATCACATGGTGTCATCTGCATGACAAAGCTCCACCCACGGTGATTGATGTCAGTCACATAAAAGACTTGTTGTACTTGAGGCCAATACAAATGGATTTTCAATTAAGTTAATGAGTTTTAATTTGACCACTGTAAATTCATTATCATGTTTTTTGACTCCATTGTTTGCATTGACCCAATCACCTTTGAATATTACAACTTTTAGTTGTTCATAGTAACTAATCTCAAAAATCTCTCTGAGTAACCCATAGTAGGTAACTTGACCCATTTTAGGATTTTTGTCCTTGGAACTGGAAAAACGTTCTGTCTGGGCATTCACCATTGTCCCACTATTCTGGGTTGTTTACCACGTTCCCACTCCTTAGTTCAAAATCTAGATCCATTTGTTACATATCCATTATATGTTTTTGCCATATTTTGTGGTCCTCGAGCAGAGTTAGTAGATTTGATGGCACATTTTCTGACTTGGCCTTCTCTTCAATCTGTATACATTATGAATTGAGTTATTAATACAATTCTCTAACAATATTTAATGAAATTAATTTTATAGACTTACATGCTTCTTAAACCAATCACTAAAAGTGGTCATATGAATAATACCGATTTCCCACTATCTTGCACGTGGATTCATTTTCTTCACGTGGCGAATATGCTCCCTGCTAACAAGCACATAAGTCATGTGCACATACATCTAATAGTGAGCATGCATATTTCTTAATAATGTAATGAACTCACTCCCTGGACGGTTCAATTGCAACACATTTGGATAAAATATATTGATGTGTAGCTTTTAGCATTACATTTTTTAAGAGAAACATGAATATTCTTTCCTATGCGATGCCCTTTGTGTGAGAATATAGACCACTCATCATAAGTAGTAATATCGTCATCTTCAACATCATTTCTATCCAATTTTGTTAACCTTGTCTCTACCCTAGAGAGATACCTTAAACAAAATGTTAAACATTCATCTTCCATGTAACATTCTTCTATGGAAGCTTCTGGAGTAGCTTTATTTCTCACATATTCTTTCAAAGTGTTCAAGTATCTATAATGATAAATAGAATTTATTTAAAATCAAAAAATATATTTGACAAAATTTTAGTGAAACAAACAGTAAACACATACTACCTTTCCACTGGATACATCCAATGATAAAATGGTGGTCCAGATATCTTAGCTTCTCATGGAAGATGAATGACCACATGCTCCATTATGTCAAAAAATTCAGGCGGGAAAATCTTCTCCATGTTGCATAGAGTCACTGCAATTCTAGATTCTAGCTTCTCAATAGCATATGGATTTATCTCTTTTGAGCATATGTCTTTGAAAAACCTGGACAACTCATTTATCATAGTGTTGACGTTCTTGCTCGGCAACGCTACCCGCAAAGCCAATGGAAAAAATTATTGCATTAATATATGGTAGTCATGACTCTTTAATGCCAACAATTTTCTTTCTTTGATGCGTGCATTTTACAAGATATTGGAGGAATAACCATCTAGAACTCGTACAGACTTCAAAAACTTACAAAATAATTATTCTTCCTCCTTTTTCAAAGTAAAACAAGAAGGTGGAATAATATTCTTGATAATGTGCAGTCTAGGTCTTATTCCCATTTCTATAAGGTCATAACAAGATTTTTGATTATCCTTTAACTTATCCATCCCATGTAACATGTGAATCAAACTCTCACATACATTATTTTCAATATGCATTACGTCAAGATTATGATGAATAAGGTTGTACTTCCAGTATGGCAACTCAAAGAAAATGCTTTGTTTTTTCCAATTGTAAGGCATATTGTCTAAATCTCTAGTTTGAACTACAAATTGATTTCCAGACAACATCTTTGGAGCAGTTATTAATTCTTCTTTTCCATCAAATGAGGAAATATCCCGACAAAATTTATGATCCATCGGAAGGAACCTCCTGTGGCCCCTGAAACATTGTTTCCTACTATCTAGTAGTCTAATAGACCATGTGTCCTTATTGAAAATAGGACATGCATCATACCCACTAGTTTGCCAACCAGATAAATAAACATAGGCAAGGAAGTCATTTATCGTCCATAGTAAGGCGGCACACAATTTGAATACAGCTTTACGATCATCATCGTAGGTATCAACACCAACTTCCCACAGTTCTTTCCAGTCTTCAATCAGAGGTTTTAAGTAGATATCTATCTTCATTCCTGGTTGAAATGGACCAGGAATAATCATAAAAAGGATAAAATTAGGTGTCTTCATGCATAACCATGGTGGAAAATTGTATAGAATCAATTTGACTGGCCAAATACTATATGATAGACTCATCATGCCAAAGGGATTAAATCTATCAGATGCTAAACCAAGATGCACATTACAAGAATCAGATGCAAAATTAACATGCATGTTATCAAATGTCGTCCATGCGGGTTAATCCGTTGGATGTCTTAAAACTCCATCCTTGGTGCGAATTTCATCGTGCCACTACATTAGTGGTGTGACTCTAGAGGACATAAACAATCTCTTTAACCTAGGAGTCAAGGGAAAGTAGCGTAAAACTTTACAAGGAACTCTTTTCTTTTTAATTCCCATACTTTGTGCACCGTCGACATCACTTTCAGTCTCTTTATATCTAGAAGCATTACAACGTGGGCATGAAGTGTTATCCGCAAACTCCTTGCGATACAAAATGCAATCATTATTACATGCATCAATTTTCTTGTAGTCAAGACCAAGGTCCTTAATTATTTTCCTTACTTTATAGTATGAGCCAGCCATCATGTCACCCTCAGGAAGCAAATCCTTCAAAAGTTCAAGCAGCTCAATAAATGATTTATTGCTCCAATTATTACTACATTTTATATGGAACAACCTCACAATAGTATACAACTTGGAATACTTCTTATTTCCAGGATACAACTCTTGTGCATCAATCTCTAACAATTTGTAGAAATTCTCAGCTTCTTCATCATCAATAAATACAAATACATCATCGTCGTTGCTGTCCATAGTTTCTTGACAATTTTGGACTCTGTATGCATCATGCAACATGTCTCTCATATCATCAAACAACATGTTTTCATGCATAGAACAATCTTCCTTTTCATCAAAATAAGTCTCACCATGAAAAATCCAATAAGTGTAGTTACTGAAAAAACCATTCCATAACAGGTGCTTGGTTGTCACTTGATGGTTCTGTCTTTGTGTATTTAGACATTTTTTACAAGGGCATAAGATAGTCTCATTCCTACTACATTTTTTGAAAGCGTCCTCTATGAATTTGACTACCCCAATTAAGTACTTTGTACTGGTCCTGTCTTCCTCAATAATCCAACTTTTATCGATCATAATTCCTTAGATGAACATAAGTAAACACATCAATAAAATAAATATATAAATATGTAGAAATTGTTAATCAAACGGAAAGATTTAAAAAATAATAATAAAGAAGGTAAGAAAATATATATAATTAAACACAATGAAAAATTAAATATATAGATAAGTATAAAATCAATAAAGTATAATACTGGTCATATTATACATTATATACTACATAATACTTTGAAAAGCCATGAATATATCTATTTATCTATGACATATTGGCAATAAATATGAAAATAGTTTTTTCTTGTTGGTTCATGACACTACTTTTTTTGTTACTTCTAGTGTTAATGACCCTACCTTTTTTGTGGTTGGGGCCATTATTTAGTTTAAAAAGGAGAAGTTGTTGTGGAGGGGCTAAAAAGAACGATTCACATCTAGAGAGTATTGCTTTCTTTCAGAAAATACATATAGATTTTGGAGTTGAAGTATCTACAGATAGATAATTACTTGGAGCATTAATACCAAGCTTCCATTCTACATATAGATACTCCAACGGGGATGAACACCACTATAGATTAGAGGGGCCATCATCAAATGTTTGTACTTCAACAAAGATATTATATTAACTAATATGTGTACATCAACAAAATTTGCACAAGAAATCAGTAATTTGTATGATGCTCCAGGCAGTTATCAACTGCAGTAGTATAGATATAAATCAATGTACATGGAAGAGCTCAGAGAAACATTGAGAAAAATAGGCTTGATCTCCCATGAAAGTTTTACCCTTCTTTTTGAGCGACAAGATGATGCATATCTCTTAAATACAGAGCACATAGCTCATAGTATTGAGACATAAAGATTCAGATTATGATTAAACTAATCTAATTGAACGAAAAATCTCATAGCCTCTGGTTTGAGACAAAAAAGAATTGTAGATTGTTAATGCATTTACTAATTCTTGTAGATGTTCAAAATGAGTTTTTTTATATAAAAGGATACAATATACATATACATGACTTCCAAATAGCATGTGTGCGCATCAATTGTGGTCTACATATCCAATACAGTAAAAATGACCAAACACATGTAAAATGAGGTTGGAGGAGTTGAACAATAACTGAGATGTCCTAGTAGAAAAAAATAATATATGAATCAAATAGTATACATCTAGTATTTTCTATATCCTGAAAAACTTTAAATAGGAGACTGTTTGGTTGTACGACCGGAGTCTTGAGATGCTACTCAGTTTAGTTTTAATCAGACTACCACAACCATAGATGATGTTGGTTTATCTTTTCATAACTACTAGGGAGAAGCTTCAAAGTTTTGTGTGTTGTTGAAGGTTTTGAATATACAGTTTTAGATCTGATTCTTTCTTTCCAAGAGGGTAGTGGGAATTGATCATCTACTAATATTGTATTGTTCTACATAACCAATGTGGCTAAGTTGCTTTTCAATTTATATGGCATTTCAGTTTCCACAACCACTTAACGCCAATAGTTAGTAGGTGTGGATGTCCAGGAAACTGAGTTATTGTACTCTATTCTTTTAGGGCATCAAACTCTTACAACAACGTAAATGTTGATGTCCATGAGTATGAACAAATTGTTCTGAATTTTTGCTTGTGTTCTATGGATAGAAATATACAGATACTCGGTGTTAAGGTGAGCTAGATGATAGTATGCTTTGGTCCTGGTTGGATAACATCCAAGTCTTACTTTGGACCTTGGGCGATCCTCCTATTTGATTTGAAAGATGTGGTTCAATCCTCGATTTGTATCTCTAGATGTGGTTTACATGATTTTCATTATTATTTTATTGGGTATAACCATGTTAATGGTGACTAGATGGGATATATCTATGTTGAGTGTTGCATTGGCCAAATTTCCCTTCTTCATGTTGCAAATTCTAAACCAACTAAAGTATTCACTCATCCATTCGTTCTCTTCTCTTCCTTCAACTTGCCTATCTCTTTGCCTCACCACCTACCAAATCTCTTAAATATATTTGACTAGTTTTAGTTTCACATTTGAATCAACCTCATGAATAGATCACTGGATAATGCACAAGGAACTGATGTAAGATTATTATGTAACAAATTTTGGTATAATTTCAAGTATATACATGTTCGTTGCAAAGTAAACTTGTTAATCGAGTTACATAAAATTTTAAAAAGATTAAAATTACACAATATAGTCTTAAAAAGTTACTTGAGAGATCTCATCTCTTATTCTATGCATTATGCATTGGATATAAAACGAGAGAAATTCTAGTGTGCATGAAGAAAATGAAATGCCCAAGAATTGCCTTTGGAATATTATTCTTAATGAGTTCAAGTGTCTAGATAACTCTTAAGCCTGGCCTAGGACTTGCTAGGATTCAGTTAGTAGATTTCTAACTTTGCTCGAGGGTTGATCTCTTCTAATGATCAAATCTAAAAATCTCTATGATGAGTTTGTATCGGAATCATATAGAAACAATGGGATTGGTTTCAGTGTTGCTACACGAGTTTGAATTATTCCCAACCAAATGGGCTCTTAGTGAAGAAGAACAACTAGAAGTGAAGAAGGAACCCCAGAACGTGAAGCCAGACAATACATACACACATAACTCATCTCAAAATGCAACCAAGATATGTGAAGGTCACTTCTTTCAAGGAGGTATCTAGGTTTTCGTGAAGGAAGGCATATGTGATATTGAAATCAGAGAAGAAAAATCAACATGACCCTAACCTAAACATCTGGGCACTTTGCTACTGGGCGGAGATGATGGAGGGACCATGCCCTCAGGCTACCGGATGGTGACATTGGAGAGATGCCATGCCCTTAGGCTGTTATGCGGTGGCATTGAAGAGAAGAAACCCAGCCGGCGAGCTCAGACGTGCTTGGAAATGGTGTATTGCACTACGAGCGATCCATGGACTGCGTACGGGCGAGCAATCCATTTCTGGCAGAACTAGGGGTGATTGCTTGGAGGCACTTTACGCGGGTGACTGAGAGAAATAATGGGCATTTGGGAGCTTGCTTATGTGATTTTCACCTCTGGGAATATTGCGCGTGGGAGAGGATGACAAGAGGATAAAATTTTGATGAAATAAGAAGTTTAGTTTTATTTTAAAAAGTTCTCATTTAGTTATATTTAGTTAATACATTTAAGACATGGAGAGGATAAGTGTAGCTATGTCTTATGAATTGAGTTAACTATACTTATTTTATTTATACTTTTCAAATTTGTAGCTAACTAGGGATTTAACTACATAAAAATTATATGTAATTAGAAAAATCGTATTTAAAGACCATCTTTTTGTAGTGAATCCACTATGAGAAATGGCATTTAACTACAAAAAAATGTTGCAAAACCCCATATTTTGTAACTAAATACTTTAGCTACATTTTTCTATACATATACAAATTGTAGTAAATGCTCATATAGCTAAATGTTGTAACTACATTTTTCAAATATGTAGTTAGATAATTCATTCTCTATAAATACATATGTAGTCAAAAATATAGCTAGATATTGTCTTTACATAATTAAATATAGGTGTAATTGTAGCTAAATGTATAACTAGAATTGCATATTTAGTCAGTATGTAACAAAAAGATGAAGTTACTATATTTAATGTGTAGTTAATGTGTAGGGAAAAGCAATAACCACATATATATATATATATATATATATATATATATATATATATATATATATAAATATATAAATATATATATAGATTATACATCTAGATACATATGAAGTGTGATTTATTACATATACATACATATGTTAGATCATTGTACATAAGATACATATATAAATTGTCAATACACGAGAATTAGAACAAGTTTCTCTCATTTTGCCAAAAACCATACTTTCATTTATATTTTAACATCAAATGTACATGGGGAGGATGTATGCATGTCCCCTATTACACAATATTTTCAAAAAGGCTATACATATCAACCTTTGATAGAATGCAAATCATCAACTATACAAGTAAACTTAGTGGATTCATCCCTCTAAGTGGATCATGATCTAAAGTGAATTAATGACTTCATATTTCTTTTATCACTGTCATTAATCTCCTTCTTAAACATGTATTTGTGTACGTATGTCATCCACTTTAGAAGAGCTTGCATCAACCTTCATCTTTGGGGGCTCGTGCCTTCTTTTGCACTGTTGGGGCAAGCTTCTTGACTTGAGAAGCAAGTAGGTATGTGGCTCCAGTAATAGGCATGATAATTCCTTGGATCTGTTACAAACCAAAAACTATATGAGTTGTGAAACATGTGTACATGCATCTGAAACTACCACACAAATTAGAAGAGAATTAGAAGATCCATTACCTTAGCAACATCACTGATAGAAGTCAGAAGTCAACATTAGATATACTAGTTAATAAAAGCACCTATACCGAGGAAAAATAGCTAATTATTGGTAGATTCTACAAATATTTTTCATTTAATATTTTTTGGAAGACTACATTCATGGTCATTTTCTATTCCTCATTATTTATTTTAGAATGATTCAGTACTATTTTCTCAGGTGCAAATGACATTCATAAGAGATCATGACATGTGTATTCTATAGTATATCACAATTAAGCACCCTCTAACCTTTATTGTACCCTTTCTACAAACGATACCAAAGTAATGTATATGATTGTATGGAATATCAACATACATGAAATCATGAAGGATATACCCTTCCACTATTCCACCATTGTGTCAAATTGTCATTATCCCAAGGTGTGTCAAAGGGATCACCATTCCCCAAGTCAGATGGAGATTTCTTCCAATCATACAAAATGATAGTTGCAATCTAGATACAGAAACAACAATAGCATGTATTATCATTTGGAGGTCCTTATCTCTTTCATGAAAAAGTGCCAGTCAACCAACTGGTGAGCTTCTTTCAAATTCAAGATTTGATACTCAAGCTAATGAGCTAAGTGCATTGATGTAGTACATGATAAATCAATTGAATTGGAAGGATTGTCTTTGAATCGGGTCTCTCACACATGGTGTCTAGAATCTTCATTGTTTTCCCATATTTGTAGATGTAACTTGATTATGGTGTCTTTTCTCTGAGGATCTGGTTCAATCAACATTGAACAAATCAGTAGGAGAAGACAAACCATGAAGAACTGGAAAATGAATTATGAGGAGGAATAGGTAGTATAAGGAAAGGGAGGTGAAAGGTGTAGCAAAAGATAGAGGTTTTGATAGTGCATAAATAAGAGTTAACATAATTTATTACTGTTTTACAACAATGACTAAAATAAACTTACATGTTAGTGAATGGAAAGAAAAATGACATATTCTTCACTACATCTATTTTGAGAATGACAGAAACAAAATTGCTCAACCTATTGTGACTTCCACAGTCAAGTACACAGACTCTTTCTCGTCCTGGTTTATGAATCACAATAACTTGGTCAAAAACAGGTTTTCTCTGCAATTGTACAACCAATATGACAAATGACTAAATTTGTAGCTGAATCTAAGGAGGAACTGGGTCAATGTAGGGGAGGTTGGATATTATATCTTTCATGTGCTTAGCTATCAGATTTATCAAGAATTATATATGCTTCCTAGTATGTTAGGGGTGTGTAGTCCAACACTTGATTGCAGATTAGAGAACAACTTACCAAGACATGCACAAAACACTTAATGATATCAAATGGACCCTTCTTTAGGTCACCTACAAATCTCCATGTCAAATCAATGTTCTCCTCTTTATGGATCATCAAAATGGTGCTTTAATTATTATAATGATAAGATTATATTACTGGGAACTATTTCTAATTTCAAGTTCATGGGAATTTTGAGTTTCACTCACCATGTATTTTAGAGATACCATACATGCATGGATTACTTTTTGTGGTTGAAGAAACCTAAGTATGACATATATATAGAGCTTTTAAGACACATCCTATAAGTAATGACTTTGTACATGCCACAAGAAATTCTAGAATGAAAGCTCAACCTTTTTCAAATAATATTACACCTAAGGCTACATATTCTCATATGGAAATGAGTAAAGACAAATACGCTTATTAAAAACAAAGAACTTTATGTAGTGGATTTTTTAGCTAGATGATTACCCTTTGATTGAATAATATAGTGACATCAGATGGACATTGTTGTAAGGACCTTAAATTCATCATGTAATCATATTAAGCTTCTACATAACAACTACTATATCCAAGGATCCTAGAGAGGTTCTAGACAAGACAACTTTTGCAATAAAAAACACCAATTAGTCTTTCTAAGACCTATATATCATTGAGCATCTGAGTAGAAAGAAATATCAGAAGAAATGGGTTTGTGTAACACAAATAATAAAATAAGATTTCCTACCAGTTACTATATGTGGGAAATTCCCTATGCATGTTTTCTTCGACACAACATTAGACAATGCTTACATTCTAAGTCGACAACATCAAGTTTTGGCCTATGTTGCCTAAAGATGTAGTTACTAAAGAAGAGGAATGGGGATCCTTAGCCACCACACAAGCTCTACAAGTATCATTAAGAAATATTTATCTAAAAAAGAAACCAAATGACTAGTTGAGGAGAATGCATTCTTAAAACAAACTAATTGATTGTAGAAAATGTTAAGCCGAGTTCTCCACAACTCTGCTGATTTGGTTGAGACATGCTCACAAGCTCTATTAAAGACCACATATGCTTTTTGGGGTTTATGAACCTTGCTTGGTACCTCTTACAGCTAAATCTAGGCTATTATTGCATTTTTTCTTAGCAAACCTTAAATATAAATAAATGTACTACTTAGAAAATAAATCCTTAACATGTAAATGAACATAATGCTAGAAAATGCATGGATGCTTTGACATCCAATTGAAGGACGAGAATAATGAAGTGGATAGAGGCTCTTCTCCACTTTCTTTCTTTCCAAAAGTTTTCCATGGTTCCATCACACTGTTGTAGTACATTGCTTTTCCCTCCCCTTTTATCCCACTGTAGATCCTTTAGCCTCCTACATCTCTCTCTTGTACCATGCTCAAACATTGATAAGGACCATGTCGTTTTTGTGTCATGCGTATTGCAAGCAATGTTGTAGAAAGGAAAGGGGAAAATTAAGATAATGAGGGAAAAGTGTGGACAAGGATAGGAACGGGGGAGGAGGAGATAATGAAGTGGCTTCTCAAGCAAATGCGTAGTCATGTTCGTCTTCCCCCACTTGCTTTTTATCCTCCAAACATTCCTACAATCTTATCAATTCCCATATATCTCTAGTTCTTACTGCTTCAATGCTTCTTCAACAATATGCATGGGAGGGAATGGATGGAAGGAGGGTATATAAGGGACAAGAAGGGGGTGGGTGGCAACATCTCTGACCAACACAGTCTTCTTAAACCCCTTGAAAGGTTCCTAAATGCCCGAATAGCCTTTACAAAAACTAATAGACTAACACATTTAAGACTAGATGTCAATAGAAAATATGTAATACATTAGTTTACATGACCCCTTAGTGAATTAGTGTCCATCAAGAACCCCTTACAAGAAAGTATTTAAGTTATTTTAGAATATATAATCCAAGACAAATGTATCTAGGAGAAGATATATTGTGGAGAATATTTAATTCATACCTTGCATAAATGATTCAAGAAATTTTCTTTGAAACATGTTCTCAAGAACCTAGTCGAAGGGGTTATGTTCCACAAATTCTTAATCATGTACCATCATTGACGATGAACATATTGCACAATGTCTGAAATCAGTTAAGAACAATGATAATTAAGCTTTATAAATTACTTTAACAGTAATTGGGAACACATGTTGAAGTGAGAACAAAGTACCTCATGATAATGGTTTTTGTAATACTTATAAAGACCGATTACAAGTACCCTTGAAGCCTTGTTAGAAAATTTAAGAACCTATACAAAAGAGCAATTTTCTCTTAGAGGAATCATAAGAGGAAATGTACGAAACTTTAACCGATTAAGCCTAGATGTAAAATCAAGCCCATGTTTGTCCACATTCAAAGGTATAAGATATATACTACATTAAACATCATATCAAATGCTAAATTACATATAAGATCATTGACCCATAAAAGAGAAGTCATAGGGCGGAAAAGAAGCACTATACTGCATTTAGACCCAAGGGGAGGCAAGCAATGGAATGTTAATAGTATTATTAAGAAAAGATAGACTACATTTCTAGTAAGGATGGTATTGTCTATTCTAAATTGCAATATGCGAGATAAAATAACTCTATACAACAACAACCAAATCAAATTGTATATATTTAATAAGTTTTGCTTCAAAACTTCTTGTATAATGAAAAAATAGTTATAACAGTCAAATATTAAGTATGAAAGATTACTGTAGAGAAGTATTTAGTAAAACTTAAAACACTTTTGAAAAATATATAAAAATAGCTCAAAACCCATATAGGTAGTGGTATGTTGATCTATCAATAAGATCCATACAGTCACCTACAATAATACTACATCAGAGAATCTTTAGTGATGGAAAAAGGAAAGAGAACAGACCAAAAGGAGGATGCAACCATCAATTACAAAAATGATTACTATATAGGAGGTTTATATTAACTTTTGTTTTGGATTATTGATAGCCAACACTTAATATCTTTAAATACTTCTTCAAACTTCAGTATGAAAATAAAAGAACTTTTTTTTTATGAATTAATAAATCTAAATATAACATTTGATGATTAAATGGTAAAAAGATTATGCCTCTACAAAGGTTATATTATAAACAAATCAAGGCTCTAGGGAAGAAGTTCACTTCTACTATTTTTATAGTATTGATTACCACTTTATAGCACTAATAAGAGAGAAAAGTCCATATCTGATCTATAGAAATCGAGAGTGATCTCATGCATTCAACCAAGCAACTGGGACCAAGGCCTTAAAGAAATTAAGCATTCCACTGAAATAAGAGAAAAGATCATCGAACACCAGTAGATCATAGAATAGAATCTAGGGGCAAATAACATCATCTATTACAAGAAGGCTGGAACAAATAGTTCACTGATATATAATATCTGATCATGAACAATGTTTCACTGCGTATAAAACAATCTAGTACTTATGTTTAGATATAAATGAATGTCATGTACTTGAGTGCCAAGAAAATGATATTCTATTGGTTAGGTACTAATCTAACATACTTCTAGATAGAAAAAACAAACTATTAGTTTTGTATACAAAACTGACATAAATGATTGACTGGTGTTTGAGTATCCAACAATCGTTAGTCTAGTATGTTCGTACTAGAAGTGTGGGGGCATAAGGATGGTGTGTTAATAGTTTATTGTTGGGTCCATAAGAAATATGTGTTAATAGTTTAATGTTGGGGGCACTTAGTAGCGACAATGGTGTTATCAAAATGGAACAAAACAAAAATAGAATCTATAACCCACAATCCTTATGTAATATATTACTAAGTTCCTAGTTGTTGGGAGGCCTTGGGTTTGATCTCGAGGACCCATTTACTCATGTAAGACTTCTTGTTTTAATCAAATAAAGTATGAAACTATCAACATAATTAGGAGATGAAAAAATACAAGTATTCTTGCTGTAAATATGGATATTATATATTGACTAAATCCAAAATTCCTTATCATATTGTGATTCCTTAGAAGAATTTTTCCAGACGCCAATTACTTAAAGAAAAAGATTTCTATTTTTTTTTAATATAAAAAGTTTTATTATTATATATATCATTTTTAAAATATTAAACTAGGAATCCCAAATCCTAGAGTTATTAGTGGAAAATAACACTTCTAAACTATAACATGTGAGTGGTTCATGATCAACATTTTTGCATGCAAGTATCTCTTCAATCTAGTCTAATAAATAGAGATTGACATGTTATATTCGTAATAATTATAATTGAAATTTTATGCATGCACCATTCCCGTTTTCTTAACATTAATTTCCTATACTTCTAAATGAAGTTGTAGTTATATAGAAGAATTACAATAGTGCATATCTATTCACATTCTTTGTATAGGTTGTAGAAGTTCATATTATATGTACATAGAAACATTGAATTGCATTTAAAATCAACCACTTTAGTATTTTACTGAATGGTTGACCACATTCTTGATGCATCTTCTTTCACCATATTTTCCAAACAAATACTAGTTACTATTGAATTATGAAACACATTCCCCTTTTACAACACCTTATGTGAATTCAACATGTTTGCCTAGTGTCAGTAGAACAACTATTGAAAAACTAGGGTATCCTTGCAGATTCAAAATGTGGAGTTTTTCATGTCTGCAAAGCATATTTCTAGCATTTTCAATTGTAGATTATCAAATGTCTCTAGAACATAAGTTAGATAGGAATGGGGTTAAGTATATCCAAGCATTTACTGATGAGCTAAGTATGGACCAACACTTCTACAGTTGTGAAAATATATTTCACATAGGGTATAAATATGTTGTTAGAATATATGTGAGGAATAAAATGATGGAAGATCCTCATAGAAAACAAATTCATATGTACACTCATTAATAACATTGATAGGTGAACAACAGGATAAAATTAATACATCCCTAGTATAGTGTATATTCATGGACAAATAGGCAACACAATAAGAATGTGAAGCTTTATCGTAGAGATGAGGATGATTTAATCTCAATATTCATGAATTAAATAATAAACTTATATGCAAGTTTGGATAACAACTTTAGGTTTTGTGAGATCCATGATTTATCATTTGGGAGATTTGGTTAGTCAGTATAAATATTTACAAGTCTACAATTTGATTCATAAAGCTCTTCTTTTACCTCTTCAAGATGAAAAATTTACATAGTGAAAACAAAGTGTAGATAAGTAATCATTTCTAAGTTTTTACACTTAGTTGACCTACACTTTTTGACTTGTATAAAATCGAGCTTGAAGCATTGTAAAAACCAATAATGTTCTCTACGGTGACAAATATACACTTTTAACTTAGCCAATTTGAAACAATAACGTGATAATGTGATTATATATTTCCAAAACATAATTTCTCCTACCAAAAAGGATAGACAACCACTTCCCATATAAGAAAATCCTTACAAGTTCAACAAGTATTAGAGTAATGGAAATAAGGGCAAAAGGAAGAACTTGAAATTTGAAGTAATGGAATAAATCTGAAAGAAGAAATTTACTTTTAATTCAGTCTGTTTAGTGCTAATGAGATACATGAGATATATTATTTTATAAACTAACTGTTTTCAAAATGTGATAACCTTGAAGAAATAAAGTCATGTACACATCTTTTTGACCTTGAAGAAAGAAATATGGATGAATGTGATCTAATGGTCATGATCTGGTCAATCTAGAGTTTGTCCTTTGATCCTTATACCCATGAAGGTATGTTGGGAATGAGATAGCGAAAGGTGGATCAAGATAGGGGAGATAAAAATATTTCTTATGGCCAAGGCCCATCTAGGTGCATCAACAGTTTGCTAAAATAGTGCAAATGACGTAGTTTAGCTAGAATTTCATATATACCAACGTTAGATCATTACACCCAACTGATAGATTTTGGAATTTAAAGTGTGATGCTCGGATGTCGATGAGTTAATCTCCTAAAAAGACAAACATTGTTACGACCCGCATTGAGCTTATCCCGTAAGTAAGTTGTTCAGCACGTGTTTAGCTGATGTGTTAAGTTATAAGCCTGTTTTGTTAATAATGTTTAAAATGGATATAATATGTGCTTAGTGTGTTTTCTAGCTCCTAAAGCATGTAGGATCTTACGCTTGAAGTGTTTCCAGAGAAATCGTTCGAATCCGACCTTCGAGTCAAAAGTTGCATGTTTTTGGGCTTATAGGGACCCGTTTGTAGTTTTGAACTTTGCGTTTAGGCCCCTAAGTTTCCTCCTTATCCTTTCTCTCTTCCTTATCCGTTTCATTTCTCAAAAACGAAGAACGCAGGAAGTGTTCTCCTTCCATGCGTGAGAGAGAGAGAAAGAGAGAGAGAGAGAGGGAGCTGAGAAGGGAGAGACGTCGGAGCTTTGTTTTGCTCCGATCAGCTGCTGCAGCTCGTCCTCTTCCCTCCGTTGATCTTCTTCTCCGTCAATTTGATCTGGGTTTGCAGCTGGAGATACGGTTGTAGGGAAACGGCTTGAGGATTGGGGCGCAAGGAGCGGCCCTAGCTCGTTTCTCTTCCCCCTTCAGGTCCATTTTGGTGGTATGCATCGATTGCGAACGTTTGGCGGTGTTTGTTTGAGTTTTTCCCGTCGATTGGAGAGAAATCGACTCTTGCAGGTCGTTTTTGTTTTCTGCCTGTGTGCGGTTCGGCCGAGTTCCTATTCGGTCGGCCGAGTTTTCTATTAGGGCAATCATATAGAGTTTTGGTCGGCCGAGTTTGGGGTCTTGGATCGGCCGAGTTTCTTATTTAGATAAACGAACAACGTTTTTGTCGGCCGAGTTTGGTCCTGATCGGCCGAGTTTCCTTGTAGGTATATAAAGCGGTGTCTCGATCGGCCGAGTTCCTCATAGGATCGGCCGAGTTTCCTGCTGGTCGGCCGAGGTTGGTCGGCTGAGTTCCAGATTCTGGAAAGTGTTTGGCCGAGTTCCATAGTGATCGGCCGAGTTTCAAGTGGTAAGTGGCAGTTCATTCAGAAATCACTATTAAACTCATTTTAAATGCTTATTTGCTTCAGTATCAGTTGATATGACCTTTAAACATTGTAGCATGTACTTTTTAGTGTGATAAGTTCATTGGAACTTGAAATGTGTGATGTGAATGATGAAAAAGAGGAAATTCTATGTCTTACAGTTGCTATGTGATATTTCTGTCTAATTGTTTACCTGTTAACTAATAGACCTAGATGCCCTAACACCGTAGAACCCCTTAGAGAGGTCTGCAACTTTGGGGTGAAACTCGTGTTGCAACATCATCCGTGCTTGTGTCACGGACAAACGAGGAAAGAGAGGCAGTGTCCAACAACAATCGTGCTTGTGTCACGATGGCACTGCGATAACAAAAAGAAAACACGGTTATCTAACACCATTCGTGCTTGTGTCACGAAGGTAAACCTGTGACTCTCCGCCGGTGTACTCAGGTTAAAGGAGGAGTCGGGAGCACACGTGGTTGTGCAGCACACGTGGTTGTGCGATGAGGCCGTGGAGCCTAGGGTCCTGTGCAGACCAGGACGAGTAGTCAGACTTAGCACTTCCCGGGTGTGTCACTAAGTCTTGTACGGTGGGACCGTAGCATGGACTTGCTGCGGATCTTCATATGCAGAGTACACTGCATATGTTTAGGGCATAATAATAAAAATGAATAAGTAATTATATAGGATCACAGTAAATTTATATAACTGTTTATTTACCTGCAATACCTGTTGATGCTTAGAAATGTGGTTATTATCTGTATAATTGCTATGTCAAAAGAACTGCCCTGTTTGAACTGCATATATATTTATTTTCAGTTTATAAACCTGACGAGTTGTTTAGTGATAGCTATGTGAAATGTTATTCACTGAGCGAGTAGACTCATCCCTCTACTCAAACATTTTCAGGTCAGCATCATCATCAGGGATCGGAAGGATCGTTTCACCCAAACGCTTAGTTGATAGAAGGTTTGCAGTTAGTCTAGTTAGAGGTCTCTTAGTCCATTCCCCTCGATCCTTGGGAGAGGGTGTGAGTGAGAGAGAGAAAATGTACAAAGATGTAAATTAACTGTTATGCTTTACTTTATGTTAATCAATGTATTATGTTGTAGACTTTGCTTGTATCTTTAATTAGTTAAATAGAAAAGTACCTCCAGTTTGCCCAGTTTTCTATTTACAGTTTAAACTTGGTTATCATTTAAATGTTTTTAATCGTTTTTAAAAAGTGACAAATGGTTGGTTATGTGTTAATCCCACCTGACGTGCCCTAATTTCGTGGTTTTTGGTTAATGTGAGATTGGGGCGCGACAACTTTTGGTATCAGAGCATAGGTTGAGTATATGAATACTCTAAGTCCAGGACAGGGGACGATAAGAGACCAATAGGATTAAGGTTTAGGTGTCTTTCTTCTATCTGTAGTTTTCTAACAGGAAATGTTCTGTTATATCATTGCAGATGGCAGAAAGAGGCTTTGATCGTGATGATCAGGCCGAGAGCCATGTTGGCCCCGATCCTTTGTACTTGGGTCTAGGTGGTGGTGACCACGTGGATGAAGCATCCCGAATGTACATGATGTTCCTGGAGACCAAAGAGAGGTACAAGGCTGATAGGCGAGCTTCTACTTCTACCAGCAGTAAAGATCTGATGCGATCTTATGAGCTTGTAAAGAAGCTTGGTGGCACGGAGTTTAGTGGCACTACAGATCCAGCAGAGGCTGATGAATGGTTTAGACAGATAGAGAAGGTCTTTCGCCTGATGGAGCTTCCAGAAGATAAGAAGATCAATCATGCGGTCTACCTTTTGACAGGCGATGCAGAGTTGTGGTGGTGTGGTGTGGAAGAAAAGAGGAGAGGTACATAGATTTCCTGGCAGGATTTCTCTGAGGAGTTTCATCTCAAATTCTATCCACCCACTTTTCTTAATGAGAAAATCAGGCAGTTACAGAACGTTAAGTAGGGGAACATGACAGTTACTGAGTATGAAGCACTTTTCACACGGTTGGCGAACTTCTGTCCACAGCTTGTTCCCGATAACATAGAGAGATGTAGAAGGTTTCAGGAAGGACTAAGGCCAGAGATTCGGCATACAGTTTCTGCTACTAGCAGGAGGAACAGAGAGAACTTTGGTGAGTTTGTCGAGGCTACTAGACAGGTTGAAGAATCTGTGAATGCTGACAAGGTGCCTGAGTCTAAGAAGAGATCTGCAGACTTCAGTAGAGGGCAATCCAGTAGCGGATACAGAGGTGGAGGTAGAGGTTTCTTTTCTAAACTTGGGCGTGGCTTGGGTTGTTTCGACAGGCAGAGATCTGAAGATGTCACTACTTCTAGAGAAAGAGGAGGATACAACCCAGGAAGATGGGGCAGTGCCGATAGTGGATAGTCTTCTGGGTCGTCAATGTCAGTGACAGGTCCCCAGAGGCAAGGATTACCGCCATGTGACAAATGTGGAAGGCCACATACTGGACCGTGTTGGAGTTCTGGTTGTTATGCCTGTGGACAGATAGGACATGTCAAAAGGGAATGTCCTCAACTTCGACAAGCAGCATCACAAGCTTTCCAGCCTCAATACCATGATGTTCCAAGTTCCTCTGTGGCTTCTGGTTCTAGAGGTGGTGGAGTGTCTAGTGGCAGGAGTGGTCAGAGAGGACAGCGTGGTAGAGGGAGAGCTTCAGCACGTTTCTTTTCTTTGACACCTCAGGAAGGTATAATTTCTTCACAAGTTGTTACAGGAGAGATGCTTTTGTTTAATAGTATACCAGTCTCAGTATTGATAGATCCGGGTGCTACTCATTCTTTTATACAATGTTCTTTAGCTGATGAACTTAATCTGTTAACTCAAGAGTTGGCAGATGAGTTAGTGTTGAGGGTTCCACTAGGTGGACCAACAGTTTTATCCGAGTTCTGTCCCGGATGCTTGTTATCTTTTGGAGGTTTCACCTTTGCTGCTAATCTCATACCCTTGGATGTAAATACCTTTCAATTCATCTTGGGTATGGATTGTCTTGAAACATATCGAGTGCAACTCGGTTGTTGGAAAAAGGAAGCTACCTTTCAACTAGGGGAATTTTCTTGTGTCTTTACTGGAGACAGGAAAGTTCTGCCTACGTGCATAATATCAGCTGCTATAGCTGATAAGATGCTACAGAAAGGATGTGAAGCGTTCCTTGCTCATGTGGTTGACACCAGAGCAGAGAAGAGCACTGCCAGTGTTTATGATGTGCCTGTGGTTTGTGAGTTCTCCGATGTTTTTCCAGAGGAGTTACCAGGCTTACCTCCTGTCAGAGACATTGATTTTGAAATTCAAGTATATCCAGGTAGTCATCCAGTAGCACTGCCAGCCTATAGAATGGCACCTGCAGAGTTGAAGGAACTCAAGGTGCAGTTGCAGGAATTGATAGATAAGGGTTTCATTAGACCTAGTTCTTCACTGTGGGGTGCTCCGGTCCTGTTTGTTAAGAAAAAGGATGGCACCATGCGTCTCTGTATAGATTACAGGCAACTGAACAAGATCACTATTAAGAACAAGTATCCATTGCCGAGAATAGATGATCTGTTTGATCAGTTGCGTGGAGCGACGATCTTCTCTAAAATAGATTTGAGATCTGGATATCATCAGCTTAGGATAAAGGCTTCTGATATTCCCAAAACGGCTTTCAGAACCAGGTATGGGCATTATGAGTTTTTGGTCATGTCGTTTGGACTGACCAATGCCCCAGCAGCCTTTATGGATATGATGAACCGGATTTTCAAACCGTTCCTAGATCAGTTTATTGTAGTCTTTATAGATGATATTCTGATCTACTCCAGAGACGATGCACATCATGAGCAACACCTGAGAGTAGTGTTGCAGTTGTTGAGACAACACCAGTTGTTTGCTAAATTTAGCAAATGCGAGTTCTAGTTGGCCGAGGTAGCATTTCTTGGACATGTTATCTCGAGAGGTGGAGTTAGTGTTGACCCTAAGAAAGTTGATTTTGTACTTCAGTGGGAACAGCCTAGGACTCCTACTGAGATTAGAAGTTTCTTGGGATTAGTAGGTTATTACAGAAGGTTCATACAAAACTTCAGTGTGTTAGCATCACCTTTGACACGCCTGACAAGGAAGGATGTACCGTTTGTTTGGTCTGATAACTGTGAGAGAAGTTTTCAGATTTTGAAGAGAAGGTTGACTTCAGCACCAGTGTTGGTTTTGCCTGAAGCAGAAAAAGGCTATACAGTGTTCTGTGATGCTTCCAGGAGAGGTTTGGGCTGTGTACTGATGCAAGAAGGCAAAGTTGTGGCTTACGCATCTAGACAGCTTAAGAAGAATGAAGAGAATTACCCTGTTCATGATTTGGAATTAGCTGCTATAGTTCATGCTCTTAAGACATGGCGTCACTACCTGTATGGTGAGACATGTCAGGTGTTTACAGACCATAAGAGCTTGAAATATATCTTCACTCAGAAAGATTTGAATTTGAGACAACGCAGATGGCTTGAGCTGATCAAGGATTATGATGTGACAATCGATTACCATCCTGGCAAGGTGAACGTTGTAGCTGATGCCTTGAGTAGAAAGTCAAGTTCAACAGCTAATGCATTTTCTATGGCATGTTTCAAGAGAGACTTGCTTGTAGATATGCGAAAATTGAACTTGGACTTGGATGTGACTGGACAAAGTGGGTTGATTGCTCAGATGCATGTCAGACCTACTTTTTATAATCAGATTAAGGAATTACAGCAGAGTGATGATGAGTTGTGGCAAATCATGCAGGAAATGTCAGAAGGTAAGAGGACAGAATTCAGGTTTTCTGATGAAGGCATGTTGTATCTTGATGATAGGTTGTGTGTACCTGGGAACAACGAGTTAAAACAGCAGATTCTTGAAGAAGTGCATACTTCTATGTATGCTATGCATCCAGGTAACACAAAGATGTACAGGAACCTCAAAGAGCTGTACTGGTGGTCTGGCATGAGAAAGAATGTGGCTGAATACGTGGCTAGGTGCGGGGTGTGTCAGCAGGTTAAGGCTGAGCATCAGAAACCTGCTGGTACTTTGCAGTCGCTTCCTATACCAGAATGGAAATGGGAACACATCACGATGGACTTTGTGGTAGGATTACCCAAGACGCCTAAGGGTTCAGACTCGATATGGGTGATTGTGGATAGACTAACTAAGTCTGCTCACTTTCTTCCAGTCAAGTCAACCTTTGACGTTTCTAAATTGGCTAAAGTTTATGTGGATGAGGTAATCAGGTTACATGGGATTCCAGTCTCTATTGTTTCTGACAGAGATCCAAAGTTTACATCTAGATTCTGGAACCAGTTACATCATGCGTTGGGCACAAGGCTGAAGTTCAGTACAGCGTTTCACCCACAGACAGATGGTCAATCTGAGAGGACCATTCAGACCCTAGAAGATATGCTGAGAGCATGCGTGCTACAGTTTAGAGGTAACTGGGAAGAACACTTAAGCCTAATGGAGTTTGCATATAATAATAGCTACCATTCTAGTCTTGGAATGGCTCCATATGAAGCTCTTTATGGCAGAAAGTGTAGATCGCCAGTTTGTTGGTACGAGGTGGGTGAGAAAGAAATTCTTGGACCTGAGCTAGTCGATGTAACTACAGAAAAGATATCTGTGATCAGGGATCAGTTGAGAGCTGCTCAGGACAGACAGAAAAGTTATACAGAAAGACGACGTCGACCTCTTGAGTTTGAGGTTGGTGACGAGGTTTACTTGAAGGTTTCACCGTGGAAGGGAGTGTTGAGGTTTGGCAAGAGGGGTAAGTTGACCCCTAGATATATGGGTCCATATCCTATTGTTGAGAGGATTGGACCTGTAGCTTACAGGTTGGATTTGCCGTCTGAGTTGGCAAATCTTCATGATGTCTTCCACGTGTCTATGTTGAAAAAGTGTCATCCCGGTACAAAAAAGATTGTAGATCCAGAACCGGCGCAGCTTAGAATAGATGTGTCCTATGTTGAAGGACCAGTGCAGATAGTTGATCACCGGAGCAAAAAGCTTAAGAACCGCGAGATTCCTTTAGTGAAGGTTTTGTGGAGAAACCATAATCTTGAGGAAGCTATGTGGGAACTAGAGTCTGAGATGCGTGGCAAGTTTCCTTTTCTCTTCTAGGAATTTCGGGACGAAATTCTTATAAGGGAGGGAGATTGTTACGAGCCGCGTTGAGGTTATCCCGTAAGTAAGCTGTTCAGCATGTGTTTAGTTGATGTGTTAAGTTATAAGCCTGTTTTGTTAATAATGTTTAAAATGGATATAATATGTGCTTAGTGTGTTTTCTAGCTCTTAAAGCGTGTAGGATCTTACGCTTGAAGCGTTGCCAGAGAAATCGTTCGAATCCGACCTTCGAGTCAAAAGTTGCATGTTTTTGGGCTTATAGGGACCCATTTGTAGTTTTGAACTTTGCGTTTAGGCCCCTAAGTTTCCTCCTTATCCTTTCTCTCTTCCTTATCCGTTTCATTTCTCAAAAATGATGAACGCAGGAAGCGTTCTCCTTCCTTGCGTGAGAGAGATAGAAAGAGAGAGAGAGAGAGAGGGAGCTGAGAAGGGAGAGACGTCGAAGCTTTGTTTTACTCCGATCAGCTGCTGCAGCTCGTCCTCTTCCCTCCGTTGATCTTCTTCTCCGTCGATTTGATCTGGGTTTGCAGCTGGAGCTACGGTTGCAGGGAAATGTCTTGAGGATTGGGGCGCAAGGAGCGGCCCTAGCTCGTTTCTCTTCCCCCTTCAGGTCCGTTTTGGTGGTATGCATCGATTGCGAACGTTTGGCGGTGTTTATTTGAGTTTTGCCCGTCGATTCGAGAGAAATCGACTCTTGCATGTCGTTTTTGTTTTCTGCCTGTGCGCGGTTTGGCCGAGTTCCTATTCGGTCGGCCGAGTTTCCTATTAGGGCAATCGTATAGAGTTTTGGTCGGCCGAGTTTGGGGTCTTGGATCGGCCGAGTTTCTTATTTAGATAAACGAACAACGTTTTTGTCGGCCGAGTTTGGTCCTGATCGGCCGAGTTTCCTTGTAGGTATATAAAGCGGTGTCTCGATCGACCGAGTTCCTCAGAGGATCGGCCGAGTTTCCTGCTGGTCGGCCGAGGTTGGTCGGCCGAGTTCCAGATTCTGGAAAGTGTTCGGCCGAGTTCCATAGTGATCGGCCGAGTTTCAAGTGGTGAGTGGCAGTTCATTCAGAAATCACTATTAAACTCATTTTAAATGCTTATTTGCTTCAGTATCAGTTGATATGACCTTTAAACAGTGTAGCATGTACTTTTTAGTTTGATAAGTTCATTGGAACTTGAAATGCGTGATGTGAATGATGCAAAAGAGGAAATTCTATGTCTTACAGTTGTTATGTGATATTTCTGTCTAATTGTTTACCTGTTAACTAATAGACCTAGATGCCCTAACACCGTAGAACCCCTTAGAGAGGTCTGCAACTTTGGGGTGAAACTCGTGTTGCAACATCATCTGTGCTTGTGTCATGGACAAACGAGGAAAGAGAGGCAGTGTCCAACAACAATCGTGCTTGTGTCACGATGGCACTGCGATAACAAAAAGAAAACACGGTTATCTAACACCATTCGTGCTTGTGTCACGAAGGTAACCCTGTGACTCTCCGTCGGTGTACTCAGGTTAAAGGAGGAGTCGGGAGCACACGTGGTTGTGCAGCACACATGGTTGTGCGATGAGGCCGTGGAGCCTAGGGTCCTGTGCAGACCAGGACGAGTAGTCAGACTTAGCACTTCCCGGGTGTGTCGCTAAGTCTTGTACGGTGGGACCGTAGCATGGACTTGCTGCGGATCTTCATATGCAGAGTACACTGCATATGTTTAGGGCATAATAATAAAAATGAATAAGTAATTATATAGGATCACAGTAAATTTATATAACTGTTTATTTACCTGCAATACCTGTTGATGCTTAGAAATGTGGTTATTATCTGTATAATTTCTATGTCAAAAGAACTGCCCTGTTTGAACTGCATATATATTTATTTTCAGTTTATAAACCTGACGAGTTGTTTAGTGATAGCTAAGTGAAATGTTATTCACTGAGCGAGTAGACTCATCCCTCTACTCAAACATTTTCAGGGTAGCATCAGCATCAGGGATCGGAAGGATCGTTTCACCCAAACGCTTAGTTGATAGAAGGTTTGCAGTTAGTCTAGTTAGAGGTCTCTTAGTCCATTCCCCTCGATCCTTGGGACATGGTGTGAGTGAGAGAGAGAAAATGTACAAAGATGTGAATTAACTGTTATGCTTTACTTTATGTTAATCAATGTATTATGCTGTAGACTTTGCTTGTATCTTTAATCAGTTAAATAGAAAAGTTCATGCAGTTTGCCCAGTTTTCTATTTACAGTTTAAACTTGGTTATCATTTAAATGTTTTTAATTGTTTTTAAAAGTGACAAATGGTTGGTTATGTGTTAATCCCACCTGTCGTGCCCTAATTTCGTGGTTTTTGGTTAATGTGAGATTGGGGCGCGACAAACATAATCCTTTCCAAACTTACAAGTTGCTACTACTGTTAGAGTGGTAATCTCAAAGTTTTTAGCGTACTAGAGTTCTAAGAGAATGTAATATATAAGATATCATCAAATTATTTTTGGATCCTGATTTTAGATCTTTTAAATATCTTATTTTTTCAAAATTTACTAATTCTTATCAACAATGATAAGGATAATTATAAGATCAAGAGCATGGATCACACAGTTGAACCCTTTCTTCATAGAAATGTTGATTCATTAAATAAAAATAATCAATAGTAGTAACAAGCCTAAACTTAAAATGAATTATACATGCCAAACTATTTCAAAAATAGAAATACACTTTTACATTATATGTTGAAATATGATGAAATATCTTTAGAAATATCTTAAACATTACTTTCTATTGTAGCAGGAGTCCTATCATATGCGCATCTTCCATCTAGGAGATCACTAACTACGTGATGCCAGTCCTTGCGGTAATCATTAGCATGCATCTGGGAAAATAAGATGGTACAGAAGTATGGTTGTATTGTTTCTAGTGATACTGATTTTTTACAAAGTAGACAGACTAACTTTACCATTACAAATCCTCCCCATAGAAAGAAATTTTTTTCTCCTAGTACAAAACCCCATAGAATATGAGGCTACTTTTTCTTGAAGCCATAATATTATTATGTCTTTCAATGTTTTTAAAATACATAGAAACATGAATGCCATTGTAGCAAGCACAAACTACCATGATTCACAAGCAGAATTGGACATAAACCACAAAAAACATAATTATTGCATTTAAAAAAGAAGTTTTCATCTAAAATGTATTTAGCCAGAAGCAGTAAGAATCTAAAACCAATTTGGATAGTACTCGAATTGGAATCAATGGAGAAGGAACCTCAATTTCCCAAATTATATGGAAATTTACCAAAAGGCAAAGGATGTGCTACCAAATACCAATAGCCATAAGAATCATGAGAATAATGATGAGACTAGGTTAGGACCCCTCATGAATCCCTAGATTTCTTAGATATATGAATCTAGTAGGATATTAATTGTTTTTTATTTCATGTTATTTATTGGATTTGCCATCCTTGTAGGGATCTTTTTGAGTATGTTATATAAAAGCCATATACCCCTGATTATGCAGGACTAATTATTGATTATGGGGTATATATTAAACATACTTTTAGTTCTGTGTGTATTCATCAAGAGATAGTGTCTACATTGTCAATTATTAACAAAGAATGCAATCCCCTTAGCTTTGACTCATAGAGTCTCAATTTAATACCTAATATTGTTGATCTAAAAGAAAAAAAATGGATGTCCAATAGGTAAATGGTGATTTATCCTAAATTAATATCACAACTAGAACACATGCAAATGCCTCTAGTGATTACTATGTGGAATATTAACAAAACAACCAACAAAAGATGATAGATCAAGTGTCTTCAGTAGTTCTATCTTATCACCTATATAAGGAGAAACATTGTAACTTTGTTTCATTTTTTTTTGTAAATGAATTTAGACTAAAAGTGAATATTATTTATTTTCTTGATTCATTAAGCACTACTATATATGGTGAAAAACCATTGGACTCGTAGCTATGTGACATTATGATCTAGGGATTTGATTGGTTTTCTTCCTCTACACCTTTATCTTCTGATCACTAACCCTACTATCAAGATATGCCAAAGTCACACTTCATATCACATTAGTACCAATGAAATAAAGACATATAAGAACAAGAGGTGTGTGTTTACGTAATTTCTTCCCATTATTGCTTAAAACCAATCATCATTTCACTATTAAAGAAATTATTCACTAATGAATTGTTAAGTACATTCAGCACCACTTTCAAATTCATTTACTAGACAAAATTAAAACATGGACATAATTAAAATTAAAAACTATGTTAGTCTAGAGTAACATATTTTGATGACACTGTATATTTTTGGGTAAAAGTAAACCAGAGTATAATATGTTGTAGTAAGAACTAACTTGTAGTTTCCAATCATATGATGGAGTGGACTTTTGAAATCCTTAAATGTCCAATGACATAAGTATTTCATGTGTTGAGTTATCTTGATAGTTCCAAGTGTTTTGGTAAAGTTTGAGTGTTGATCGGTGTTGATATCATGACTAAGACCCATAAGTTTATGTATTTTTGAGGTACTTAGTTGACAAGTCAAATAGTTAAATTGTGGCACCAAAATAAAATGGAATGTACCTTTAGTTTTGATAAAGCAATGGTTAAAATTTCATGAATATTGGATGTTCCTAGAAGGAGTTAGGAGCATTTTAGTATCATAAAATCATGTGCTTTATTAATGATTTTAGATGAAGTTGTTAAATGTGCGGTGTCACGCTGCCCCTTGTTAATGTATATGGATTGGCACCCCTTTGAGAAGCCAAAAATTGGCCTTAAGGAGAGCTAATCCTGGCCTCAAATTTGGATCATATGGCTGGGATTCACCTTCTACTTTGTGTCCTGCTGGAGATCATAGAGGTAGCAATGCCGATGACCTATCCCATAATCCCAAGTCTGGTCATGGCTCAGAGAAGTAAAGGAAGTGGGCCATTTCTCACTAGGCCGACATCTCATTTAGGGTAGTTAGAGTAGATCAGAGGGAGATCCACCCACCCATCTCGACTCTTTCTCCACCACGAAGAGTAGGTGGTGATCTGAGGTAGAGAAAAGAGATAGAGTGAAGGCAAACAAACCAAAATGGCATTTAATTCCTATAATAGCACATTCTTGAACTTAATTCCCAAAATGGCACACTTTGGGGGCAATACAGCCAATGCGTCCCAGACTGGGACGCATTGCCCTTCGGTGGGACCAATGCGTCCAGCCCCGGGATGTCCCAACGACTAGTTGGGGCAATGTGTCTCGGTTGGGGACGCATTGCTCCCGAACCGTTGAAAAGTGGTCATTGCGGGCCACGCCCGCTGCCACGTGGGGGGCGATGTGTCACTATTGGGGAGGCATTGGTCTCCTATATAAAGGAGATGAGATCACCCCCCCCCCCCAAATCCACACCATTCGTCCATTTCTTCAACTTCTTCTCTACTTCCATTGCTCTGGAGTGGCGTGCTCAAATTTCTATTGCTGGGAGCTGATTTCGGGAAATCTTGGAGCTGATTCTGGGCGATCTTGGAGCTATTATTCTATTGCTTCAATGCTCGGATTTCTATTGCTTCGCTGTCTAGCCGGGATTCTTTCTTTTCTTTTTGTTCTTAGGTTTTGAGATCTCACCATTTGAGGTATTTTTTCTACTATATTTGTAGATTAAAAAATTTGTACCTAAAATTATTATGCAATATTAAAAATAAAATAATTGTATTGCTACTATTTGATTCCACATTACTAAAATAATGTTATAGAAAATGACACTTGACGGTTAATTACTGTTCAAAAAATTATTGTTCCAAATTTCAAAATTATTCTTCTAAATTCCAAAATTATTGTTCCAAATTCCAAAATTATTGTTCTAGAATGTTAATGTTATAGAAAAAATATTATTTCAAATTCAACATTATTGTTATAAAATCTTAACTACTCTTCTTAAATTTATGTCAATGTTCAAAAAAATTCATTCATGCTATAAAATATTAATTCATGATATAAAATATTAATTCATGTTAATTACTGTTCTAAAGTTAAATTACTATTCTAAAATCTGAATTACTATTTTACAATGATAGGAACATGGCATCTAGTTCACATTCATGAATAGTCAAGCTTCAATATAATGGTCAATTTCTCTCAGATGGGTCTTATTTTATCGATCTGTTAGACCCATAAATATTTCACTTATCAATACCCTATCCAAAATAAAATCATATATCCATACAATACTTGACATGAACCCCAACCACTTCTCTATCAATATATCCTATCATTTCCCTGGAGAAGATCATATGCTCATACAAATTGATGATGATGATGCATATAGAACCTTGTTCTCACTTTCAACAGATGCCTATATTGATGTGTTTCTTGAAAAAACATATTTCCACCAACAATCTAGTTTCATTAGTTCGTTGAATCAATTTGAATGCCAACCATGTAGTAGTAATGTAACTGCTGAATGGAATCAACCACCTTAATTCTCTAAAAATCCTACTATTGAGAGTATTGGTGTTGAGGTTGAGGAGGGTGAACAAGAAGGTGATGATAATAGTGATCATGAAGGTGATAATGATAATGATCAGGAAGGTGATACTAATAGTGATCATGATGATGAGTCATTGACTGAAATTGATGATGAGCATGTACATCCTTTCCCTGACTCTATTACAGCATTGAGTTCCATTCCATCTATATTTGATAAAGAATGGTCCCAACATGAACACATTGATAAAAACTATGAAGCTTTTCAATATGAACAATGGGTGGTAGATTTTTGTCAGGAATTTCATCTCAATTACAACCCTTCCAGCACTGAATTTTATTTACATCCAAATCTGTAATGGTTGATACGATCCAAAAATGGTCGATACAATAGATTGTCCAATATTGGACACAACGCTCAAATAATTGTCATCTTAAATTTGTTTGTATCCAACACCATCGATGTCCTTGGAGTTTGACTTCTTGCCAGTCCAAAAGAGATGGTGGCATGTGGAAGGTAAACGTTATAGTACAAGCCACAATTGTCAATGAACTATTCTAAATGTGGACCATCACCAAGTCAGATCACCTTATATTGCTCGTATGATAATGCCAATCCTAGTATCAAGATTGGACATGTCCACACGAGAAATTCGTGACAAGGTGAATGCTGAAATAAGGTTCCATATATCTGACAAGATGGCATTTGTAGCGAGGGGGGAGGTTATCTGTAAAATATTTGGAGACTGGGAATCATCATATCATACTTTGTTGTCATTCTTTATTTCTCTATCACAATTTTTTCCAAGAAATATATATTCCCACCTTGTGGATGATTATACCCTTCAAACTAAAAGCACTCGTAGATTCAAGAGGGTGTTCGGGGCATTTGGTCCAGCTGTGAGGGGTTGGGCCTATTGTAGGCCTGTTCTTCCTGCTGATGGCATATTTCTAAAAGGAAAATATTTTGGCACACTTCTCATTGCATGTGGGCTCTGATCTCCAAACCACGATATAAACACGATTTAAACTTAGCGGAAGCGATTCGATTAGCAGCGGAATACCAAAAATCAGCGGAAATTAAAACTTTTTGAGATAAAGAATTGAAACCATAAAACTTCCTTCATAAAAGGAGATAAACTGTTTACATCTCAGATAATTACTTCTTGAGTAATTATATACAACATGATACAAAATCTCAAGAACTCATAACCAAAATCTCAGACCAAAAGACTCCAAGACATGAGAGTACAGACGACACATAGGACTGACTCTAACTACACCGCATGGCAGGCTAAATCTCCACCTGAGATTTTACTGCTACTCCTGGTGCTGCTGCTGCTGGTACTGGTCACCTGTAGACTTGTTCCTCCATCTTCGACATCCACCTAAAAAGTTGAAGTTTACGGGGTGAGACAATTTTACATAATTGTCCCAGTGACAGTTATAACTCTCCGCCAGAAGCTTTAATATAGCACCTCAAAGAATAACTTAAACAGTAAAAGCTTCACAATATTCAACATCAGATATAATAGTAAGCATGAGTTCAACAGTTATGAAATATGAAGACATTTGCACTATACAGTGTAACATCAATCAATCAACTCGTAGTTATCTCTAACAGGTGTGCTACGCTGTGGATTATGTTTTTCAAACATTACTTTTATGCCCTGTGGAGATGAGATTTACCACTCATCCTCCAACCAATCACTGCTAAGTGCCTTGGTATCATACTAGGTCATCGAAAGAGCCGGATTCTCATGACCTTCACCTTCCTCAGTAAGTAAGAGGATTACTTGTAGGACATCTCGTGCCTCTACTATAATAGCTGACCAGGGTAATCTGGTCCTTCGCTATTTTAGAGTTACAATGGCGTTCTGTACTCTCTTCATCATCAGGAGATTTCATGTTTATCTTCCACTGATACGGATATCTATACTTTCTTCGTCATCAGGAGGTTTCATGTTTACCATCCACTGATACGGTATAGGATTGTAGTGAAGGATTGATGGATTACACATCTACATCAAACACCTACACTAGGATGTAAGGTTCTACACATCCATATACCCCACATACTCAAAAGTATGTGATCCAGGAGTTCACTTAGGAAAACCTGTTTCACCATCATTTGATCTCTGACAATGATGGATCTATGATCAGGGCTCTATATTACACTTGATTAGTTAGGTACATTCAGTATTCTTTCAACATCATACATTGTTCTTCAAATAATAACATTAGCATAACAGCTATGAAATGAGAATACTAAATGTAACAAGCCTAACTCTCATCAATCATCATATCTCAATACTTTCATCACAAATCATCTCTAAAGCATGACCTTGATGGTAATTATGGCTCTCACAGCCCATTTTAATCCATAAGTTGCCATTGACAATGCATCAGGATATATCACTATTCATAAAGCTTAAGCATGCTTTCAATGAATATAGTTTCATAATCCATACCTGGATATGATCATCATCTCATGACAACCTGCATGGTTAATTCAACTGATAACAGTAAACAATTCATTCTAGAAGTTACACTTTCAAACTCTTAGAAGAGTCAAGTTCCCCAATATTCATCAATCAGGGTTTACTATTCACAATACATGTCCTCACCCTAGAATTAGGGTTTACTATTCACCTCATGGTGAATTGAACTCATAACATCATTATGTATGAGAAACATCATCATTAAAGCTCCTAGAATATATTAAGATTCATTAAACATCATAATTTAGGGTTTCCATGATCTCACATAGGTGGATCATACCCTAATCATGCACATTCATGTGTATTGAAGGTACTTTACTTAAGTTTCCACTATAAAAGGGTACTTTCTCTCTCTTATGATACTTTCTCTCTCCTCCTATTAGTAGATGGTGATAACACCATTCTAGATCAGGTTGGGTTAAGTCCTCATTGACTAGTATAAGCCAAAACATCATTAACATGTGATTAGGGTTTTATTAGAAAAAGGTATTACTCAATTAAATCCCTCAAGGGTATTTTGGTAATTTACCTCATGATCACCATCATGGGTCAATTCATTAATCACTTAGTCCCTTAATGTTCTAAGTTACCATTAGGGTTCAGATTAGATCACCATTGAACCAATTACAACTTCAAGTGATTATGTATAAATAACCTTGAAAACCTCCAAACGGTTTCAACCTTCAACCACCAAACGGTTTGAAACCGTTTGGGTGCGTTGACTGTTTGCTAGGTTTGACTCCAAGACCGCATGACCTCAAGGTCGTTTGCCCAAACCGTTTGGGTGCATTGACCGTTTGGAAAGGTTGACTTTCCAAACCGTTTGAGCTTATGCGGTTTGAAACCGTTTGATCAACTTGTCTTGAGATTGATTGGTCCAAACGACCTTGAGATCGTTTGAGCCCAAACGGTCTTGAGACCGTTTGGCCTCAAACGGTCTTGAGACCATTTGGCCTCAAACGGTCTTGAGACCGTTTGGATCCAAACGGTCTTGAGACCGTTTGGATCCAAACGGTCTTGAGACCGTTTGGTCCAAATGGGCTCAAACCGTTTGGACCTCCAACATGGTTCAAAAGTTACAAATGTTTATGATTAAGTATGTTGAAGCCCTCAATTGGCCAAAGCCATGTTAACCACTTATAAATTAAGTCAAAAAGAATGGGCCTCAAGCAATTGGACACCAAATTAACCCTCAATTGAAAGCCAATTAGGGTTAAGTCCATCTCAATTAGAGTTTCAAATCGGATGGTCATCAATATTCAACAATGTGAATCAATTCAAGGTTGAATCTATCAATTGACCTCCAATTGGGCCCAAACTCGGCCCAAACGGTCTTGAGATCGTTTGGATGACCTCCAGACGGTCTTGAGACCGTTTGCCCAAGAATTCATCAAAATCTAAGTTGATTTGATAGGGGTTGAACCTTAATTAAGTCACAAATCAGCAATTTAATTATTTCAATAACCCACTTTAATTGGGCCCTCAATAGATCAAATTACCTTAACCCTAGACCTCCAAATGGTCTTGGGTTGACACCAAACGGTCTTGAGACCGTTTGGATGAGTTCCAAACGGTCTTGAGACCGTTTGCCCATCCATCCTTAGGACTCTATTGAAAATTCATCAAGGTTTGATCTATTGAGTTAATCATCACATCAATACTTAATTGCAATATGATTTGGTACCTTTGGACCTTCAATTGGTCAACTATACTTGACCCCAGATCTATAAACGGTCTTTGGTGATCCCCAAACGGTCTTGAGACCGTTTGGATGATTCCCCAAAACGGTCTTGAGACCGTTTGGGCTAATCAACCCAAAATCACTAATTAACTCATTGTAATTTCAGCACTGATTTCAATTAGGGTTTGCCCTATTAATCAACCTTCAACTCATAACGCGTTTGGAATTAATCCATCAAATTTGGTGAGTCATTAATAAAAATCATTATGAACAGTAATCCCAAACGGTCAATGCTTGGTCAACCATCTTAAACGGTCTTGAGACCGTTTTCCCAAAAAGGGCAAATTAAGTAGATTGAAAATCAGAACTTAATTCAATTGGATTTGCTAATTGATTTGCTTATATCTCACGATTCCTTTGGAGTTAACCCCTCAAATTTTGTGAGTGATCAGCCTACATAATTAGGAACAGGATTCCCATACGGTCATCGCTTGGTCAACTGGACCAAACGGTCTTGGAGACCGTTTTCCTCCATGTGACCCTGAAACCATTTGCCCACCAAACGGTTGTGCAAACCGCATGGGCAATTGGTTAGGACCGTTTCGTAAAGTGGAAATCCAAGGATAAGCATAGGAATTAACGCCCTTATCTTCTACCTTAAGAAAAGAAGCGGTTCGTCACGATTTTACTTGCAAGGATGCAAGGGAAGATAGGAAAGAAGAAGAACTAGCAACTATATGCATAGAAAAAGATGTATAATCAAAGCATAAGGTTTAGAGTTATAAAACCCGCCTAAAGGTTGTTCCTTGAGCTCCAAGATTCCAAGCTTCAGGTCTTTAATGGCATCTTTGAGCTCCACAGGTCGGCCAAGGTGAATTCTCCAAGGAAAAGTTGGAAAGGAATGGCTAGAAAGATAAAGCTAGGTGAGCTAGCCATGAATTCAACCTTGAAATCGAGTTTCCTCCATGAATTCAAGCAAAAGGGATGATCCAAACTTACCTTGAACTCCCTGGTCGTTCTCCTATGCTCCATAGCTCTGCCTTAGTCGGTTTGAGCAAGGGGGATAAGTGAGGGAATGAAAGAAACGTTCCTTTGCTTGCAAAGGGAGTGATATATATATTTTGGGTGAAATTTCTCCATAAAGCTTCTACTTTATCCCATTTCTCATTTAAGTCCTTCCTTTCTTCTTTGTTCGTCCCTACCCCTTATTTCTAAGGACAACTCCTTCTAAGGTCAAGAATTGTAGGCAAAGAGGATCGACCCATCACTAAAGCATACACATAAAAGGGCTATTATACATACACCTTGATTATTCAATCACAAAGGTGTTCTTTATTATATGATTATTCGAATGAAGTGACCTTTTCATCATTTCTCTTCTAAATGATGCCAAGAGTCAGAAAAGATATTTTAGATGATGTATGTTACAAGTTGCACCCCTCAAATTGGGTAAATTTCACTTTACACCAATTTAGGGTTTTCAAGTACAGGGGTTGCTTCCACAGCTGCACCTTGGTGCTCAAGCTTGGGAAATCCCTCAAACTTCATCATAAACATCCTCATGATGTCTCAACATCAGAGGAACATCTCAACATGTGCAATTTGTAAGTTAATCCCTTAACTGGGTAATTTGCACATAGATCCCTGTATTACAAAACAATGCTACAACTTTATATATAAAGGAGAAAAATTGAAATATATGTTTCTGAGGAACTTAATTACATGCCCAAAGTTAATAACAAGGATTTAATTATATATTTAGGCAAAACACCTAGGGTTAGTTCATAACCCAGGTCATGGATGTTACAAATTATTCACCCCTGACAAGGATTTCATCCCCGAAATCGATAAAACGTATTAAGAGAAAAGGGCAAGGTATTTCCTTCTCATTTCATCCTCTAGTTCCCAAGTGGTTTCTTCAACACCACGGTGGTTCCAGAGGACTTTCACAAGGCTTAAATCTTTCTTCTTTAACGTTTTAATTCTGTTATCAATGATTGACATTGGTCCTTCCTCATAAGATATATCATCATTCAATTCTACCTCCATAGGTTGTAGAATTGACTCAGTGTCTGGGTGACATTTCTTTAGCATAGAAATGTGAAACACATGATGTAACATGTGTAACTCTGGTGGCAGCTCTAGTTTATAGGCTACTTTTCCAATCCGTTCAATGATTGGATAAGGCCCCATAAATCTAGGAGCTAACTTCCCTTTCTTTCCAAAACGAAGGACTCCTTTCCAAGGCGAGGCTTTGAGATACACTCTGTCTCCGACCTGGAACTCTAAGGGTCTACGACGCTTGTCAGCATAAGATTTCTACCTATCTTGTGCAGTCTTAATCTGTTGATGTATTACCTTAATCTTTTCTGTAGTTTGCTGCACAAGATCAGGTCCTAACAACTGATGCTCACCAGTCTCATACCAACACAAGGGTGATCTACAACGTCTACCATACAAGGCTTCATAAGGTGCCATATCAATACTATGTTGATAGCTATTGTTATAGGCAAACTCTATCAAGCTTAGGTGTAGATCCCAACTTCTGGTAAACTGGAGAACACATGTTCTCAACAGGTCTTCCAAGGTCTGTATGGTCCTTTCTGACTGTCCATCAGTCTGTGGATGAAAGGCCGTACTAAAGCTTAATTGGGTGCCTAAAGCATTATGAAGTCGTTCCCAAAAACGACTTGTAAACTGAGGACCTCTGTCAGAAACTATAGTGACAGGAACTCCGTGTAAACGCACTATCTCTTGAACATATAACTGTGATAACCTTTCAGCAGAATAGGTTGTTTTGACAGGTAAGGAATGTGTTGTCTTAGTCAACCTATCTACAACTACCCAAATGGAATCATGTCCTTTGCTTGTCCTGGGTAGGCCAACAACAAAGTCCATGGTCACATGGTCCCACTTCCACTGTGGTATGGGTAAAGGTTGTATTGTTCCTGTAGGCTTCTGGTGTTCAGCTTTAACTTGCTCACATATAGAACACCTCAGAACAAATTCTGCAACATCCTTCTTCATTCCAGGCCACCAATACATATCTTTCAAGTTTCTATACATCTTGGTGCTCCATGGATGCATGGCATACATCAAAAAATGAGCTTCTTCCAGGACTAACTTCCTCAAGTTGTCCACATTCGGCACTATCATCCTCCCATGATAACATGCTACATGATCATATGAATCATGGAAACTATCTCGCTTCTCATTTCCATACTCTGATCTAATCTGCTGAACTACATCATCAACATGTTGTGCCTCCTTAATCTTCTCTCTTAGGGTAGGTTTAATATGCATCTCAGCCATCAACCCAGCTAACAATGACACCTTCAACTGTACATTGTCTTGCCTTAAAGAGATAAGCATATCTCTCTTAGAGCATACTAAAGAGTTTAGTTGTGCTCTATCCATGGTTGATGTTGCTGATTTCCTACTCAAGGCATCTGCAACAACATTGGCCTTCCCTAGATGGTAATCAATTGTACAATCGTAGTCCTTGATTAACTCCATCCAGTGACGTTGCCTCATGTTAAGCTCATGCTGAGAGAAGATATACTTAAGGTTCTTGTGATCTGTGAAAATCTGGAATGTCTCTCCGTAGAGATAATGCCTCCAGATTTTCAATGCATGAACCACGGCAGCTAACTCTAGATCGTGTGTTGGATAATTCTCCTCGTGCTTCTTAAGTTGTCGGGAAGCAAAAGAAATCACTTGTTTATCCTGTGTCAACACACATCCAAGTCCATTCTTGGAGGCATCACAGAAGACTACATATCCTTTTCCTTGCTCAGGTAGCACAAGCACAGGTGCACTTGTCAACCTCTCCTTCAACAACTGAAAGGACTGTTGACACTTATCACTCCAAGAAAAAGGAGCATCTTTCCGGGTTAACTTGGTCGAAGGTAAGGCTATAGAGCTAAAGTTTTTAATAAACCTTCGATAGTAACCTGCTAACCCCAAGAAGCTTCGAATCTCCGTCGGTGTCTTCGGTTGTTCCCATTGTAGAACATATTCTACCTTTGCAGGGTCAACACGAATTCCCGAGGCAGATATCACATGTCCAAGAAAAGATACCTCTGGCAGCCAGAACTCACACTTGCTAAACTTAGCATACAGCTTATGTTCTCTTAGCAAGGTCAAAGCTTGGCGAAGATGCTGCTCATGCTGCTGAGCATCCTTACTATAGATCAGAATGTCATCTATGAAGACGACAACACACTGATCAAGGAAGGGTCGAAAAACTCTATTCATGAGTTCCATGAATGCAACTGGTGCATTGGTTAGTCCAAACAACATAACCGTGAACTCATAGTGACCATATCTCGTCCTAAAGGCAGACTTGGATATTACACTATCCTTAATACGGAGTTGATGATATCCAGATCTCAGGTCTATCTTTGAGAAGACGGTTGCACCACGCAACTGGTCAAAGAGATCATCAATCCTCGGCAGAGGGTACTTGTTCTTTATTGTTACTTTATTAAGTTGTCTATAATCAATGCACAACCGCATTGACCCATCTTTCTTTCTAACAAACAAAACCGGAGCACCCCAAGGTGAAGTGCTCGGTCGGACAAAACCTTTCTCAAGTAACTCTTGAAGCTGTTTCTTGAGTTCTGCCATCTCGGCAGGTGCCATCCTATACGGTGTCTGAGCTATGGGTTTCGTATCTAGGACCAAATTGATCTCAAAATCAATCTCCCGAGGTGGTGGTATACCAGGAACTTCTTCAGGAAACACATCCTTGAATTCCCTGACTATGGGAACTTCAGCAGGATCAGAACTTTCCTTGGTAACATCTACCACATGGGCCTAGAATGCATAACGTCCTTGCCTCAACAGCTTATCAGCAACCATAGCTGATACAAGACAGGTGGGCAGAATCTTTCTTTCACCTTGAATGATCCATGTGTTGCCTTCATCAGCAAACACAGCCAACTTGGATTCACAATCCAAGACAACTCTATACCTTTCTAAGGTATCCATCCCGAGGATTATATCAAATCCTTGCATATCAAGTGGTATATGGTCCACTTGAATGCAATGATCAGAAAAGAAGAGGATGCAGGGAGAACATACCTCCTGCAAAATGGCAGACCCACTCAACGGAGTCTCCAACAACAAACTATCTGCCCTATGATTAACCGTCATATTGTAGTTACGAATCACTCTCCGAGTGATAAAAGAGTGTGTAGCACCCGGGTCAATCAGAACAGATTCAACACAGGATGTAGACATATCAGAATATAAAAGTTCCATCTGACCTGCCACTACCCGTGGATCGACCACTGCTTCAGGTGGGTTCATAGCATAAAACCTCATTGTCGCCTGGGGTTGAGGTGGTGCTGATGATCCAGCTTGAGACGCTTGACCGCGTCCTCGAGCTTCTCCTTGAGGTTGTCTTCTCTGTGATCCCTGTTGACTCTGTCTCTAAGGTTGTGTCATACTGACAGGTCTAGATCGGTAGTCCTTCATCAAGTGTCCCACCTTCCCACAGTTGTAGCAACTTCTTTCCAGTTGGTGTGGTCTTGGTGGTCCAGTAACTGACATTGATGCAGAACTGTGAGTCTCTTGTTGAGGTAGGCTTCGTCCCCTGCCTCTACTTGGTGACCACGGAGTTTGGGAACTTGATCTGGGTGGTGGAGGGTTAGGTGAAGAGAATCTTGGTTTCTTGGAATCCCTAGATGAAGAACCCTGGAAATGTGGATATCTTTTCTGGGTTTGCCTCTTCTCAACCACATATCTCTCTATCCTTCGGACTGACTCAATGAAGGTAGAGAATCTCTCTCGGTTTTCTAAGGTAGACAAAGGGGTTGATATATCAGCATTCAAACCCTTCTCGAATCTCTTGATTCTTTCCTCTTCTGTGGTAGCCATGTGCGGACAAAACCACAGCAACTCCATGAATTGAGCTTCATATTCGCTAATGTTCATCATGCCCTGCCTCAATCTCTCAAACTGAGAGATCTTCTCATCTAGGAAGGTCTTTGGAAAATATCTATTGATAAATTCCCGACGAAACTCTTCCCACGAGAACTCTATCCCAGGTCTCTTCTGCTCTTCCATCTTCCACCAGTGACCAGCACTGCCTTTGAGAAGATAGACATCATGTCTAACCTTCTCAGCCTCTGGGATATTAAGAATCCTGAAAGCCTTCTCCAACTCTGTTAACCACAGATCAGCATCTGCGGGGTCGGCAGTCCCAAAGTACTCGGTAGCTCTGACATGACGAAGTCGCTCAAACGTCTTACCGATACTTTGTCCTTCAGACTGGGCAGGTGCCCTAGGTGCAGGCATGGGCATCTTGTCAGTTATGTGTGTCATGGCAGTCATAAACTGCCCAAACATCGTCTGAACTGCTGGGTTACCCATATCAGCTGGGTCAAACTGGGGTGGTTCAGGTGCAGGTTGTTCTATTTCTGGAACCCTTGCACCGCCTCGAGGTGCACTAGCACTACTCTCTGCCACGTAGTCATCATGTGGCTATGCCATCCTTATGTATCTTCTTCTCCTGAGGAGCAGAAGATTCTATTAGATAAGGAAGAGATACTAAGGATAGAATCGACATCCTAAATCCTATGCCTCTGTAGACTCAGCGAACCTAGAGCTCTGATACCACTAATTGTGGGCTCTGATCTCCAAACCACGATTTAAACTTAGCGGAAGCGATTCGATTAGCAGCAGAATACCAAAAATCAGCGGAAATTAAAACTTTTTGAGATAAAGAATTGAAACCATAAAACTTCCTTCATAAAAGGAGATAAACTGTTTACATCTCAGATAATTACTTCTTGAGTAATTATATACAACATGATACAAAATCTCAAGAACTCATAACCAAAATCTCAGACCAAAAGACTCCAAGACCTGAGAGTACAGAGGACACATAGGACTGACTCTAACTACACCACATGGCAGGCTAAATCTCCACCTGAGATTTTACTGCTACTCCTGGTGCAGCTGCTGCTGGGACTGGTCACCTGTAGACCTATTCCTCCGTCTTTGACGTCCACCTAAAAAGTTGAAGTTTACGGGGTGAGACAATTTTACATAATTGTCCCAGCGAGAGTTATAACTCTCCGCCAGAAGCTTTATTATAGCACCTCAAAGAATAACTTAAACAGTAAAAGCTTCACAATATTCAACATTAGATATAATAGTAAGCATGAGTTCAACAGTTATGAAATATGAAGACATTTGCACTATACAGTGTAACATCAATCAATCAACTCGTAGTTATCTCTAACAGGTGTGCTACGCTGTGGATTATGTTTTTCAAACATTACTTTTATGCCATGTGGAGATGAGATTTACCACTCATCCTCCAACCAATCACTGTTAAGTGCCTTGGTATCATACTAGGTCATCGAAAGAGCCGGATTCTCATGACCTTCATCTTCCTCAGTCAGTAAAAGGATTACTTGTAGGACATCTCATTCCTCTACTGTAATAGCTTACCAGGGTAATCTGGTCCTTCGCTATTTTAGAGTTACAGTGGCGTTCTGTACTCTCTTCGTCATCAGGAGATTTCATGTTTATCTTCCACTGATACGGATATCTGTACTTTCTTCGTCATCAGGAGGTTTCATGTTTACCATCCACTGATACGGTATAGGATTGTAGTGAAGGATTGATGGATTACACATCTACATCAAACACCTACACTAGGATGTAAGGTTCTACACATCCATATACCCCACATACTCAAAAGTATGTGATCTAGGAGTTCCCTTAGGAAAACCTATTTCACCATCATTTGATCTCTAACAATGATGGATCTATGATCAGGGCTCTATATTACACTTGATTAGTTAGGTACATTCAGTATTCTTTTAACATCATACATTGTTCTTCAAACAATAACATTAGCATAACAACTATGAAATGAGAATACTAAATGTAACAAGCCTAACTCTCATCAATCATCATATCTCAATACTTTCATCACAAATCATCTCTAAAGCATGACCTTGATGGTAATTATGGCTCTCACAGCCCATTTTAATCCATAAGTTGCCATTGACAATGCATCAGGATATATCACTATTCATAAAGCTTAAGCATGCTTTCAATGAATATAGTTTCATAATCCATACCTGGATATGATCATCATCTCATGACAACCTGCATGGTTAATTCAACATATAACAGTAAACAATTCATTCTAGAAGTTACACTTTCAAACTCTTAGAAGAGTCAAGTTCCCCAATATTCATCAATCAGGGTTTACTATTCACAATACATGTCCTCACCCTAGAATTAGGGTTTACTATTCACCTCATGGTGAATTGAACTCATAACATCATTATGTATGAGAAACATCATCATTAAAGCTCCTAGAATATATTAAGATTCATTAAACATCATAATTTAGGGTTTCCATGATCTCACATAGGTGGATCATACCCTAATCATGCACATTCATGTGTATTGAAGGTACTTTACTTAAGTTTCCACTATAAAGGGTACTTTCTCTCTCTTATGATACTTTCTCTCTCCTCTTATTAGTAGATGGTGATAACACCATTCTAGATCAGGTTGGGTTAAGTCCTCATTGACTAGTATAAGCCAAAACATCATTAACATGTGATTAGGGTTTTATTAGAAAAAGGTATTACTCAATTAAACCCCTCAAGGGTATTTTGGTAATTTACCTCATGATCACCATCATGGGTCAATTCATTAATCAATTAGTCCCTAAATGTTCTAAGTTACCATTAGGGTTTAGATTAGATCACCATTGAACCAATTACAACTTCAAGTGATTATGTATAAATAACCTTGAAAACCTCCAAACGGTTTCAACCTTCAACCACCAAACGGTTTGAAACCGTTTGGGTGCGTTGATCGTTTGCTAGGTTTGACTCCAAGACTGCATGACCTCAAGGTCATTTTCCCAAACTGTTTGGGTGCGTTGACCGTTTGGAAAGGTTGACTTTCCAAACCGTTTGAGCTTATGCGGTTTGAAACCGTTTGATCAACTTGTCTTGAGATCGATTGGTCCAAAAGACCTTGAGATCGTTTGAGCCCAAACGGTCTTGAGACCGTTTGGACCAAAATGGTCTTGAGACCGTTTGGCCTCAAACGGTCTTGAGACCGTTTGGATCCAAACGGTCTTGAGGCCGTTTGGTCCAAATTGGCTCCAACCGTTTGGACCTCCAACATGGTTCAAAAGTTACAAATGTTTATGATTAAGTATGTTGAAGCCCTCAATTGGCCAAAGCCATGTTAACCAATTATAAATTAAGTCAAAAAGGATGAGCCTCAAGCAATTGGACACCAAATTAACCCTCAATTGAAAGCCAATTAGGGTTAAGTCCAACTCAATTAGAGTTTCAAATCGGATGGTCATCAATATTGAACAATGTGAATCAATTCAAGGTTGAACCTATCAATTGACCTCCAATTGGGCCCAAACTTGACCCAAACGGCCTTGAGATCGTTTGGATGACCTCCAAACGGTCTTGAGACCGTTTACCCAAGAATTCATCAAAATATAAGTTGATTTGATAGGGGTTGAACCTTAATTATGTCACAAATCAGCAATTTGATTATTTCAATAACCCACTTTAATTGGGCCCTCAATAGATCCAATTACCTTAACCCTAGACCTCCAAATGGTCTTGGGTTGACACCAAACGGTCTTGAGACCGTTTGGATGAGTTCCAAACGGTATTGAGACCGTTTGCCCATCCATCCTTTGGACTCTAGTGAAAATTCATCAAGGTTTGATCTATTGAGTTAATCATCACATCAATACTTAATTGCAATATGATTTGGTACCTTTGGACCTTCAATTGGTCAACTATACTTGACCCCAGACCTCTAAATGGTCTTGGGTGATCCCCAAACGGTCTTGAGACCGTTTGGATGATTCCCCAAAATGGTCTTGAGACCATTTGGGCTAATCAACCCAAAATCACTAATTAACTCATTGTAATTTCAGCACTGATTTCAATTAGGGTTTTCCCTATTAATCAACCTTCAACTCATAACTCGTTTGGAATTAATCTATCAAATTTGGTGAGTCATTAATCAACATCATTATGAACAGTAATACCAAACGGTCAATGCTTGGTCAACCATCTTAAACGGTCTTGAGACCGTTTTCCCAAAAAGGGCAAATTAAGTAGATTGAAAATCAGAACTTAATTCAATTGGATTTGCTAATTGATTTGCTTATATCTCACGATTCCTTTGGAGTTAACCCCTAATTTTGTGGGTGATCAGCCTACATAATTAGGAACAGGATTCCCATACGGTCGTCGCTTGGTCAACTGGACCAAACGGTCTTGGAGACCGTTTGCCTCCATGCGACCCTGAAACCGTTTGCCCACCAAACGGTTGTGCAAACCGCATGGGCAATTGGTTAGGACCGTTTAGTAAAGTGGAAATCCGTGGATAAGCATAGGAACTAACACCCTTATCTTCTACCTCAAGAACAGAAGTAGTTCTTCACGATTTTACTTGCAAGGATGCAAGGGAAGATAGGAAAGAAGAAGAACTAGCAACTATATGCATAGAAAACGATGTATAATCAAAGCATAAGGTTTAGAGTTATAAAACCCGCCTAAAGGTTGTTCCTTGAGCTCCAAGATTCCAAGCTTCAGGTCTTTAATGGCGTCTTTGAGCTCCACAGGTCGGCCAAGGTGAATTATCCAAGGAAATGTTGGAAAGGAATCGCTAGAAAGATAAAGCTAGGTGAGCTAGCCATGAATTCAACCTTGAAATCGAGTTTCCTCCATGAATTCAAGCAAAAGGGATGATCCAAAGTTACCTTGAACTCCCTGGTCGTTCTCCTATGCTCCAGAGCTCTGCATTAGTCAGTTTGAGCAAGGGGGATAAGTGAGGGAATGAAAGAAACATTCCTTTGCTTGCAAAGGGAGTGATATATATATTTTGGGTGAAATTTCTCCATAAAGCTTCTACTTTATCCCATTTCTCATTTAAGTCCTTCCTTTCTTCTTTGTTCGTCCCTACCCCTTATTTCTAAGGACAACTCCTTCTAAGGTCAAGAATTGAAGGCAAAGAGGATCAACCCATCACTAAAGCATACACATAAAAGGGCTATTATACATACACCTTGATTATTCAATCACAAAGGTGTTCTTTATTATATGATTATTCAAATGAAGTGACCTTTTCATCATTTCTCTTCTAAATGATGCCAAGAGTCATAAAAGATATTTTAGATGATGTATTTTACAAGTTGCACCCCTCAAATTGGGTAAATTGCACTTTACACCAATTTAGGGTTTTCAAGTACAGGGGTTGCTTCCACAGCTGCACCTTGGTGCTCAAGCTTGGGAAATCCCTCCAACTTCATCATAGACATCCTCATGATGTCTCAACATCAGAGGAACATCTCAACATGTGCAATTTGTAAGTTAATCCCTTAACTGGGTAATTTGCACATAGATCCCTGTATTACAAAACAATGCTACAACTTTATATATAAAGGAGCAAAATTGAAATATATGTTTTTGAGGAACTTAATTACATGCCCAAAGTTAATCACAAGGATTTAATTACATATTTAGGCAAAACAACTAGGGTTAGTTCATAACCCAGGTCAGGGATGTTACATTGCATGTGGCATAGATGCTGATAATGGTCTATTTCCAGTTGCTTTTTCTATTGTCGAGGCAGAAAATAAGGACTCATGGGAGTAGTTCTTTGGTTCTCTACAAACTTGTATTCCTATCATTCCACGCCGTACAAATCTGTGTATTATTTCTAATCAAATGAGTGGAATTTTTCCATCACTTAGGTCAAAATTTAACTGGGCTCAACATAGTTATTGTCTTCGACATCTTCGTGAGAACTTCCATTAAAAGTTCAAGTCACATGAGTTGAGGGAACTTTTTTGGAAGGTGGGATCCACAATTGATACACATGAATTTGATCATCTAATGGTTGATATAGAAACCATAGAACCAGCGGCTAAGGAGTATTTGATAGCCCAAAATCTAGTATAGTGGTCTCTCACATATGACAGCGGCTACATGTATGGGTCATTGACTAGCAATCATGTTGAAGGGTTAAATGGAGTCTTAAATGGTGTTAGAGGTTTACCAATACAAACACTTATTGTTGCCACATACTATTGCTCTGTTACAATGTGGTTGGAGAGGCATAATCAAGCATATGGTCGTGCACAAAAGGGTTTCAAATGGCCCTTTAGGTTTCATGATAAGCTTTTTGATGTATTACAAGATGCACAACAACTATCAGTAAACATCTACATGAATAATGATGAATAGCTTGTTGATGACGTTGACGTACATCGATTTCAAGTCTTCGTGCATCCAGATGGTGTAAGTGAATGCAGTTGTGGTTTTCTACAACAATGACATTTTCCATGTGCTCATGTTTGGGTAGCTGCAAGATCTATCAATTATGATATTGATGCACTTGTGAGCCCATATTACACAAATGAAGATTATTTAAATGCATACAAAACTAAATTTCATATTCCCGACAAGAGGTATTGACCTCATTTTGATGAAAGTAGAGGCATTTATCCCTTATTACCCCCAAGGAAACATAGGCACACTGGACGACCAAAGAAAAAAAGAAGGCCTTCAACTATGGATGTTGATCCAAATCAATATTTTTCATTGTCATAAGTGTGGCAGAAAGGGCGATAATAGTCACACTTGTCCTAATGTAATATGATGTTTGGTCATGTAATGTTTGCTATTTTAAATTTACTCAAGGCATGTAATGTTTGCAATTTTAGTTTGTTCAAGTCATGTAATGTTTGCAATTTGAATTTACTCAAGTCATGTAATGTTTCAATTTACTCAAGTCATGTAATGTTTGCAATTTCACTAAAAGAATAATTTTATAATGTGTTTTTTTATAGATGGCTCATCGAAGGACATGGATATTTCAAATGTCCGTAGAGTTAATCCAAATAATAACTACAAAGTGCCTACAGGGAAAAATGGCTAATCAAACTCTATTAGATGATGACTAGAATGACATACCAGATTTAGTGTACAACAAGTTTGGATTTATAGTGACAAAAGAACAAACAAAATTTCGTTGGAAATTTTTAAAGCAAATGTTTCACATGTATGAAGAACTTCTTGAGCTACTTGGTTGGTATTGGGATCACACGAAACCAAAAGCAATGTCAATCAATGAAAAAGTTAAAAACCCAGTTAGCTATATCACATCCAGAGATACATCGAGTTATACATCAAATGTGGTCATTTTATGAACCTCTAGATGAGATATTGAATCAAATGTAGTAACTAATTGTTGTAATATTTCTCTTTTAGTAGTTCATGTTGTATTTTAATATTGTTTGGTAGTTCATGTATTTGAATTAATTTCATCTTATCTAATGAAGAATCTTGACAAACTTATATGTCGTACAATATTTGCACTTTTCATTTAATGTAATATTTGCACTTTTCATAGATATGGCTCCTAGACAAGCATCCTTCCAACTCTTCCAACACCACTTTATGTTGTCACAGTGGCCTATTACTAACTCGGGTGTTTTGGAAAATATTTCTTTGGTTGGTTTTGGGCTTGTTCATAGGCTACAACCTATCCACCTTGATCCCAATTTAATCACTGCTTTACTTAATCGGTGGGACAACTCTACCAATACTTTTAGATTTCCCCCTTTTGAGATGAGTGTAACACTTCAGGATGTTGCAATTCATTTAGGCCTTAGGATTGGTGGGCCATCAGTTATAGCTTCATATCCTTTAGGCGTAGATGAGGGGCAATTTTCTTCATGGTCTCACCTTTGTGAGATTTTCTTAGGAGATGCACCATATGGAATGTCTAAGGGGCATATCTCCTTGATATGGTTGCGTGAGACCTTTAGGGATATGTATTTCACTTTGGTAGATGAAGAACAAGAAATACAAAATAGGATAAGGTACACTAGAGAATATCTCCTATAATTTTTAGGTAGTTACCTTATTCCTAATAGTATTGGGGACAAAGTTCATGTACAGTACCCATGTTTCTGTCTGACTTTGCTAGTTGTAGCACTCTATCATGGGGTGCTGCAACTTTAGCATACTTGTATAGGGAGTTGTACAAGGCTACCACCCGCTCTAGGAAAACCACCCACCTATCTAGTTGTGTATGTCTACTGCAGATGTGGTGTTGAGAGAGGTTAGGAATTGGATGCCCAGGATCAATTGTTATGAACTAGGGGGAGTGACCAAACAATGTTCCCTTGGGTTACAAGTAAAGATTTACACAATTTTTTTATACATTTATCCAAACATTTTGTAATAGTTATCTAAATTTAGTTTGTCAATTTAATAGGTGGCCTACATTTCTTGAAAGAAGTGATACTATGAGAGGATCGGTCCAATTTTATGATTCAACATTTGACCAGATTTTCCCCTCTCAGGTATAACTAACTTACTTCTACTAACATATTATATGATATATGTTGTATTTTCTTATACAATCTACTTTATTTTATATGATACAGGTTGTATCTATTTGAATAACAGATACAGTTAACTCTTTACACAGCTAATATTCTGGAGAGACTTCCATCCTTATGTCAAGAGGGTCAGGATATTTGGTTGGCGTGAGTGCCTTTACTATGCTACATAGTAGTAGAGTGGCACTTCCCTGACATAGTACTTGGACAATTCGGATTTTTTAAGGTACAACCTACTCTGGATTTTCCACACCTGAGTAGGATAGATGGGAGGGGTGATGCGGATGAGGACTGGTTGCATCATTATAGGTAGGAGGTGCAACTGTGGAACAACATATGTGAGAGCTTAGTCTCCCCTCCACCAATGAAGATAGTCTTTAGTCCACATGGTCACTATTAATGGTATCATCCCCAGTATGTACTTCCCCCTCTAGGTTAGCCTCCGACCACAAATTACCCATAAAGTTATTGTCAACAACAATTTGTAAGTATCATTTATATTTCTTTTACAAATTGTTATTATTTATCTTTATTATTTGTAATATATGCAATTGGTCTTTATTATTTGTACATAATTTGTTTGAACATGTGGAATCACATGTGTGGATCCGAGCGGCTTTACAACATGCCCCTACACAGATCATAGATGACATCTATGGCATCCATGGGACATACTTTGACAGTCTTCCCGACTACGCTCACTTGTATGATCCCATACCCACTCATACCACAACCCCTGAGCCCACTCCTACTCCTACTCCTATAATTACTGCTACTAAGCCCACTCCCACTCCCACTTCTCAGTTCATGACATGGGGACTGATAAGGCCATACTTTTCAAGAGCTGGTTCATTTTCCTCATACATCACCCCACCTCCACCAGCATCCTACTATGGAGTAGGTCCTTCTTCTATTCCATACACTCCACTCCCACTACCAGTTATTCATGATAGTCGACCACCATCCTATGTCACATACTCACCGACTCCATTTGATTTCTCATGATGCCCCACATCCTAGTATTCAGAGACCCCTCACCCCACCTCCAACTTTTCATTACTTTTGTGGTCCTCATCAGCCTACTGCTATGCAGTTGTCCCCCATTGTGGCATCTCCAGATGAATTCGGTACTCAGGAGCCAAATGTATAGGGAGGTGGGCGAGGATGTCGTGGGTGTGGAGGACATGCTTATATTTTCATAGTTTTGTAGATGTTGTGCAATGTTGTATATATGCCTTTGTTCAGGCATTTATTTGGCTTGTATGTGGATCTATCATATTATGATATAATATTTGTTCATTTTGGATCTATCAGATTGTTCTGTTGTGTTTTATTTTCTCATCAAGTTGGTTCATGTTTTAACCTTGTCTATAATGATATCTCATTTTTTTAGATTAATTTTTTCTTATATAATCAATTAGGAAGAAACTAGTGTTGGTTGCAATACCACTTCTATAATCCATTTGCATGTTCAAAGCTATTGAAATTAACAAATTTATAATAATTGACTATATTATAGACATTCAAATACAAGTGAAAGAATAGTAAATGTGCAAATATAATCAATGTTGTTAATATACATACATGTTGTGTAGTGCTGTATATATGCCTTTGTTCAGACATTTATTTGGCTTGTATGTGGATCTATCATATTATGATATCATATTGGTTCACTTTGGATCTATCAGATTGTTTTGTTGTGTATTATTTTCTCATCAAGTTGGTTCATGTTTTAACCTTGTTTTTAATGATATCTCATTTTTTTAGATTAATTTCTTCTTATATAATGAATTAGGAAGAAACTAGTGTTGGTTGCAATACCACTTCTATAAACCATATGCATGTTCATAGCTATTGAAATTAATAAATTTTCAATAATTGTCTATATTATAGAAATTCAAATACAAGTGAAAGAATAGTAAATGTGTAAATATAATAATGTTGTTAATATACAAACATTATGCATTAAAGAATAATAATGAATGCATTTTTTTGTAAAACAAAAATGCGTCCTTCCTGGAGATGCATTGGTAGAAATGCATCCTGCATACATACACATTACTCAATGCGTCCCCATGTGAGACACATTGCTAGAAATGCATCCCACATCATGACTCATTTCCCCCACCGAAGACCAATGTGTTCTGGATCGGGACGCATTGCTCTGTCGCAAAGCAATGCGTCCTGGTCCAGGATGCATTGCCCCTATGTGGGGCCAATGCGTCCTGGTCCGGGATGCATTGCCTCGCGAGAGAGCAATGCATCTCCATAGGGGACACATTGCCCCCAAATGTGCCATTTTGGGAATTATGTTCAAGAACATACTATTACGGGAATTAAAATGGCCAAACGGGCCATTTTGTTTTTTTTGCCTAGAGTGAATGTTGAGAAAGATAAGAAAGGAGATTGGAGTAGATAGGGTGTCGCTGCTTCTTCTCACCTAAGTATTGGGAGGCGGTGGGTTACCTTGTTGTTCTTCCAACCATGATGATGCTAAGATGGGAGTGGCACTCATGATCAGAAAAAGGTTGATGTGGAGTTGGCTCGTGGTCACGTGGAGCAATGAGGGGAAGCAGTTTGACCAACCCCAACGACCCAGAACAGACACTCCTAGGATGTTGTGATGGCGCTCATGATCAGGAAGAGGCCCCATGGTGGCGGCCATTGTCCAGGAGACGACGCATGTTGGCGTCAGGCGGATTGGGCAGAGAACGACACCAGTCATGGCAGCAGCGTGGAACAGAGGTGCGCAACAACAACCACTCCTGGAGAGATCCTTGAGTCTGAAAGGAGGAGGAGCCAACAGTAAAGCTTTTACTCATCTGGAGACCAGTGTGATGGAGAGACAGAGTCTAGTCCATAGAACCGAGCCCAACTGGATCTGGGCTCTGAGGCGGCGGCTCTCGCATGCACTGAGAACTATAGGAGACGCAGGTGTAATGGTTTGGAGGGAAGCACGTCTAGAAGCTGATAAGGAGGGTTGTAGAAGTTGGGGACACAAAATAGAAGTAGTTAGGAGCATTTGAATATCATAAAATCATGTGCTTTATTAATTATTTTAGACCAAGTTGTTAAATGTGCGGTGTCATGCTGCCCCTTGTTAATGTATATGGATTGGCACCCCTTTGTGAAGCCACATATTGGCCTTAAGGAGAGCTAATCCTGGCCTCAAATTTGGATCGTATGGCTGAGATTCACCTTGTACTTAGTCTCCTGCTAGAGATCGTGGAGGTAGTTTTGCCGACGACCCATCCTATAATCCCATGTCTGGTTGTGACTCAGTGAAGTAAAGGAAGTGGGCCGTTTCATACTAGGCCGACATCTCATTTAGGGCAGTTGGAGAACATCATAGGAAGATCCACCCACCCATCTCTACTCTTTCTCTATCACGAAGAGTAGGTGGTGATCGGAGGTAGAGAAAAGAGATAGAGTGAATGTCGAGGAAGACAAGGAAGGAGATTAGAGTAGATAGGGTGTCGTTGCTTCTTCTCACCTAAGTATTGGGAGGTGGTGGGTTTTCTCACTGTTCTTCCAACCATGATGACGCCAAGACGGGAGTGGCACTCATGATCAGAAGAAGGTCGACGTGGAGTGGGCTTGTAGTCACGTGGAGTAAGAAGGGGAGGCAGTTTCGCCTACCACACCCACCCAGACCGGACACTCCCAGGATGTTGGGATGACGCTCATGATCAAGAAGAGGCCCCACGACAGTGTTGGCATTGGGCGGAAAATAAGACCAGTCAGGGTGGCGGCATGGAACAAAGGTGCACAAAAGTTGCCACTCCTAGAGAGATCCTTGAGTCTGAAAGGAGGAGGAGCCAGAAGTAAAGCTTTTGCTCGTCAGAAGACCAGTGTGGTGGTGACATAGAGTCCAGTCTAGAGAGCCGAGCCCTACCAGATCTGGGCTCTGAGGCAGCGGCTCTCACATGCACTGAGAAATGTAGGAGACATGGGCATTGTAGTTTGGAGGGAAGCACATCTAGAAGTTGATAAGGAGGGATGCAGATTCACCAGTTCATCATTGGAGACTGCCCCTAGTCGTGGAGGTGGCTACAAGACACCCACACACATTGCGTCGGGCAAGGAACAAGAAATGACGAAAGAGCAGGTCGGGTCCAATAGTTGTAAACTGGGCCCAACCCACCGAACCAAGCGACCCAATCGCTAAACCAAATCAACCCAAAGTAGTGAATCAGACCGGCTCGACCAACAAGCGGAGCGCCCCCAAGTGGACACATGGCAACTCCCGATTGGCCAGAAGAGGTAATTATCTCAGAAAATATTATGATCTTGTATAATTCATAGTAAATAGCTAGATTATTAGAAAAAATATGAATAAGGTACTGAAATTCTCATAAAAATGAGTATCACAATATGGAACCATCATATTAGTATTTTTATGCTTAAATCATAGTGATATCATCTTATACATCTTTGATGGATAATAAATATCAAACGATGGCCTAAAATTATGAAAATATGTCAATAAATCCTTTTTGATGTCTATAATCCCTATAAGATTAGTTATTATGATGTCAATGCAAAAAATCATGTAATTTGCTCCATATGGGTATTTAGGAATAACAACCCTAAATAAAATGCAATAAATACATATGTGCTCAATAAATGATGAAATTCATAGAAAACCCTCATATTAGTAACTGAAAGATAATATGTAAATCTGAGATCAATTTTGTACACGAAAGTCATGTTATATGAAGATGAACCTTAATACATGGGTTGTAACCCTAATTTGAATAATGCATATAAACTAGGGTTGCTATGTGCACAAAATGGATATGAAACCTATGGTTTAGATAAAGAATCATAATCTGGAAAATGACATCAGTAAGATAATTCTAAGATAAGAATGCAAGTAAAAGTGGGAATATCCTAATGAACTAAGTAAAATCTAAATTGGATATAACTAAGATTAAGATGATGGGAACCTGATGATGGTACATATGATCTTGTCTTAATCAGGTTTGGCCAAGGATATAGATGACATCAGGAATTTGTGATGATTAGTATATCTATGATCAAGGTACACCATTACCTCTTACTTGGCTTATTATACAATATGATTGTGTTATATATGTAGTAAAATACTTGGCATATGATATTGGATGAAATGATGGTTCTTGTATGATATGTTGTTTGATTTTCCATACTTATGCCTTTGAACACATGAAACATAATATATATGTTCCATTATATCTAAGCACTTCAACTCTTTGGTAGTCAAGTGATGGAAATAAAGTAATTCAACTCCTTGGTAGTCAAGTACTTGAAAGTGATCCAACTCTTTGGTAGTCTGATCACATTATAAAATGATCTAACTCTTTGGTAGTCGATCATAAGGTCTTTAATGCATTCAACCTTTGACAGTCAATGCATGGATAATATAATGGAAAATGAGCTTACAATATGTGTTCTCTTTTGTTAATGAAAATCTTTGTGCAAGTATATTGTTTTTCTTATATTTCTTTATAACTACCAAGTATTAGTTTTATCTTATTGCCAAGATATGATGACAGGTATATAAAAGACACATAGGCATACTCAGTACAATATTCTTGAATATTGTGCTGACATGTACCACATGTAATCTTTTGTTTAGGTTATGTCATTGTCATCTTGAAGAACCAAGATAGTTGAGAGATGTATGGAGAGATGATGTGCTGGTGGACCTGTTGTCTTAAGATCCTATAGTTTAGTGGTAGCACATGCATATGTAATATCAAATACTGTAACAATTCATGATGCAATTATATGTTGAATGGTGAGCTCTTGTGGGGTGGTTTGTTTCATTGTTCATGTGCATGTGCAACTTTTGTTTCCTTCTGATTTCCTCTGATTTTCTTCTTCTTAGCCTAGTGTGGGGTGTTTAAATTGGGATTCCCACTGAGGTGAGGGTTTCAATTTGGATGTCACACATCAGATTAAGTTTTAGAAAATCTGGGGACATCACAAGTCATGTAAACCATAGAGTAAATCTAATATGTGCAGTCATTGTGGTCGTAATCAAAGGTAGTACATGAATAGATAATCTACAAGTGAGACATACAAAAATTCTTTGATATTTTACATTTTCCACATTATTAGTTAATCTTGCTACATGTAGCAGATCAAAGGAATATGGATGATGTATTACCATGTAATATTCATAAATTATACTAGCTCCATAAACACCTAGATGGCAAGTCAAGAGGATATCTATTTGTATGAGATCTAAAAATCCCCAAAAAAATTGCACTTGATGTTATGAGTCCCATATAACACAAAGAAAAAGCCATAACACCTAGAAATAAAGAAGAAAGTATGTGAAATATACCTCATGATTTTTCTATTGTTGTTTTAGGTGTCGTTTCTTCTTGTGGCTTGCTTATGTGTTGTTTCTTGATGTTCAAAATGTAGTGGCCACCTTCTGCCTACCTCTAGGTACATGTTGTACTTTTTGATGACCCCTTTTAAGTCATCTAGTCCTAAGAAGGAGATAATATTAGTATAGAAGATTGATCATTCTCACTATGCAGCTTCTTGCAACATGACACTGTAGGGATGTATCTGTCTTTCATACCTGGTCAAGGAAGAAGAACATAAATGATGAATGCAAGGGAAGAAGACCAACCAAATTTGTGAGGGATGACAAGTCTTGTGGATGAAAATTTCAGGCATCCATGTAGCTTGACATGCGTGTAGGCGATGGTGACATGTCTATAGGTGGAAGCGAAATGACCCACAAACAGCTACTCAGAACCTCTGATAAGAAGAAATGCACAATTAGGCTAGAAAGAGAATGATTTGGGCATGATTGGGGGCAAGTTGTGCAACATGAAGAGAAGAGTGTGGGGGCAGGGGGGACAAAGAGGTGAAATCGAGACTAGATTTGGAGGGAGAGGAGGAGTGGGTAGAGTAGGTGAAAAAATTGGGGGAGTGACGCGAAAGAGGTGTGGTGGGGATCGGGGAGGGAGATGTGATATGAAAAGTGAGTAGCAGGAGGAAAATTATGAAATAAAAAGGGAAATTTTGAATCAAAAGTAGACTAGAGCATGTGGTTAAATTATGATTATCTAATTAATATCACTTTAGCAACATAACTTTTATTTACACTGTAATAATTTGTAAGGAAAAGTAGTTTCTAACTATATACAATACATGTAGCCATATAAATTGTAGTCAAATCATAGTTTTTTTTTGTAGTGATCCATGCAGATAGTAAATTTCATGACTAGTTACATGATCTTACCTAGGTAGACCTATGGAAACTTGACATGTCACTCAAGTCCTCCCAAGAAAAAATGTGCTCAATAAGATAACAAGGGGATTAAAATACCCCTCATGCGTGAAACAAAACAAAACATACATGAGGGCTTATCTGGGTTTTACTCAACCTGAAGCATATTAGTCCTAAAATGGTGTAAGGAGTGTGACATGAAAGGGGATTCACTCACTCACTTTGAGGGAAAAAATAGAAAACCATCCAATGCCAAACATGATAGTATTTTTTCACAACGTATAGTAGCTAATATACAAGTGTGTAATGTATCAAGTACAAAAAATCTGGAAGAGGAAGGACAAATATCTAACTATTATATATTTTAAGTCTAGCATTGTTCTTCATCATGCAAGGTGTAAATGAAAGAAAACAATAAGAAATAAGCAACAAAGGGTAAACTAGCTAATTCAATCTACTCCCAAGAGAGAACAACTACACCTAGATAAGTCATGGTCAACTTTGGTCCACACCTCCTTTTTATCTACCTAAGGGGTTACAAGCATACTTTAGAAGATAAGACAAAGTGGATGCTGTCAGCATAAAGATGATATACGCATATAAATTATGATTACACAATATTTGGGAGAAAGGACAACATATAATATAAAAAGGGTTCCTAAGCAAAAGAGAGATGAAGAATCATCCAAATGGATTTCAAGAGAAATATACATATAGTGAGATAAGAACATGAAATGAAGAAATAATAAAGTTTACAATTAAAAAATTTCTTCATTAAATAATAAGATAATGCATGCATATTATCATGATTAGAACAAGTGTAATCAAATTAAAGCCATATGGCATTGCCAACATGTCAATATATTATGGGATCACCACCAATTTTTCAGGGTAGTAATGACATCACAACACTATTATCCAGGGACAAGAATTACCATCTGCACCCTCTATTGGTAATACACACAAAAGGGGCACACCACCTAGTGTATACATTATACAAGATATTTTAATAAAAAAATGCATTTTAAATAGAGAGGCAAGCATCCATTTAGTCAAATCACATTATAGTATCCAAATTAGAAAGACATCATAGTGATGTATAAACATGATCAATAGTACAATCATGGACAACAAATAAAAATTGTGGTTCCATTGAATATGGACCAATAAATCCATGAACATGCAAATTGGATGATACTACACCAAGATTCAATACTAGGTTTCCATTTGCAACTAAAAAAGTCCATAAGATTAACTTCAAGAATTTGGACCCAGATAGGTCAAATAAATGTAAACATATGGCATTCAAAATAATTAATCATCATCAAGTCAGAGAGAGAGAGTATTTTGAATTATTGTCCAATACGACTCATAAGAAGATACATACAACCTAGATACAAAATTAACAACCATTGTCCATTACGGTTCAAAAGGGAGATCATCATATGTAAAAAATGTGTATCCAAAGTCAAAGTCCAAACCTAGATCCAATAAGGGTATTTCTTCACCTAATATTGCATTCGATGTAAATCAATAATCAATTATTATATTAAAAACCCGAGAAATATTGATTCTTTGATATCGTGAAATTAGGTTATGAAACTCATTCCAGTAGATAAGATTACTTTTTTTATTCCAATGAGTATTTATTTTTAATTATCCGACTAATAGATATCTAGTGATGATTTTTAAAGTTAATTAAATTTATTGAATAACTTGGCCTAAGAAGATCCTCTCCCGTGGCACAAACCTAACGCTCTTGCGATAGGTGGGTGACAGTGGGTGTTGTTGTCTCCCGCTTGGCTTCCTTGATCTCCCTAGTGGATAGTGTCTCTTATAGGTTCAAGGGTGGCTATTACTTTGAGTCTGGTCACTATGAAGGAAGATTATCTGGTCAACAAATGTGCAAGTCAACAAATGTGCACAGATAGGATTACGGGACAAAGACAATGATGATGTTGTTGAGTTGGTGGGTGAAGCAGTGGGTGAGCGTGAGGATCATGTAGAGCTAGCCCTGGTGATGAGATTACTAACATATTTTCTGTATAACTTTTGGGCTATGAAATGAACTCTGACACAAGAATGGTCATTGCCTAGTAAGGTCATGTTCAAGCAAATTGACCCTACAATTTTCATTATCCAATTCCTTTACCGACATGACAAACAAAAGATCAAAGGGAGGACTTGGTGTTGGTATGTATGCCCTGAGAGCCAATCATGGGATGATTGGTGGGATACATTAATATTGATTTGATAAACATCAAAGGCGAGCTTCCAATTCTTTCTGGTTCAGTCATACGAGATTGTGATAGAACATATTGAATGTCTAGAGAATGACAGTACTCAATGACGTATGCCTTCAGGTTCATGACCTGAACGATGAGATCATACGGATGCTAAGAGTTTGTACATTCTTGTTATGTCCCTAGTCGGATGTCATTGTGGAAAGTAGATAGACAACAATGACACACAAGACTAGATTGTGGTGTTGGTTGATGACATAATCTCATTAGTCATGATATAGAGATATCAAACCAAACACATAGGTACTTGTTAGAGAACAAGTGTACCGGACAGACCCCCCGTGAGTTTGACACATGGAACCATGAGATGGTAGTCACAGTCAGTACTCACAGTGATGGTGGTGAGTGTGATTCTTAGACCTGAAATCACTGCACTCAACACATGTCGTTGGGAACACTTTGACGTCATCAAACGCAGTCCTGAAACATGGGTTGTTATAAAGGTGAAGATTGGGTGGCTTTGACACATGGGGCTTTTGAGGGGTGAGTGATAGATATGGGATTTGTCCCTCCTGAGGGAGTTTGATATCCATGGCCACTTAATGAGTAGGATTGAGAAAGGCGTGCACGTATGTGTGAATTAGTATATGATATTGATGTCATACATATCTCTTCCAATCTACTCTGAGATCAAGGAAGTGAATGAACGTTGACAGGATGACTGTTCCATGCCTCGAGTTCATTCGGGATATCAGTGACAAAGGAATTATACATTCGCTGTAACACCATTCACAGATTGTAGGATGAAAGTTTTTCTCCAACTTTCTACTTTCACTTGGGTAGCACTGATGTGTGACTAGGCACCGCTCTTTGCTTGTGAAGTCATAAGTGTTATGGACTTTCACTGCCAACGTGAAATGGACCTGCAGGGTCACATACATAGGATTTAACCTGGAAGAGGAGTTTTGTCCACAAAGCAAAGTTTAGATTGATTACTAAAGGAGTTTAGTAGTTCAATTAAACACTCAATCAGTCGATAGCTCAATATCGTATGGTTCAAGGTGTTGGACGCATTGATTGGAGTATCTGATTGATTGAAATCACAATTGACTGATTTTGCCCAACCTGTAATCCCAATCGATCAGTTCATGTGATGAACCGGTCGGCTGAGGTTGCTGAACCAGTCGGCTGGAGTGTCCAGGCCGATCGGCTCATGCCCAGGTTGAAACGACCGGTTCAAGGGTTGAACCGATCGGCCTGTTGGGTTTTAGGGGAGACAGAGAAGGCAGCGGAAACAAAAAATTTTCTCCCCAACCCATACCGAGGAAACGCGTCAACGTCTATATAACAGGAAAGGATGGTTTGCGGAATCATACCTTGTCCTGAGGCTTGCTCGGCGACAATACCTCGCGCAATGTGTGGTCTTCAACTCCGTACTTCGACGGTGTCTGTTCAGCTCCTGGTCGCACCGGGATTGACAACTCCTACTCGAACCGGACTGTTGGATGACACTTGTCCTCCTAAGCGGCAGTGTCCTCCCACCTCTGTAGTAGTCCACACGGACCACCTAGAACTCCACACTCCTTGTCCCACAAGGAAGTGGAAGGAGTCGCACCCTCTTGTTGACGTACTAGTCGCCAACACGCTCTCCTGCCTCCTATTGCAACTGCAGTTGTCCTTCCCTTGCTGCACCTCCCTTTTGCGGGAAGCACTTGCTCGGATTCTCTCACGGTTACCAAAACCAGAGAGAACGACAACTTGCAGAGCAACTGGTTGCACTGAGCTGTACTATGAGAAGCCCCCAATACCCCTATATATATAGGAGAGTCATGGGACAAGGTTTTCCATCCCGGGCAATGCGGGACAAAAGCAGGAGTAGAAGGGTTCGAGAATTTTCCACAAAAAGCAACTGGTTCGCAACTTGAAATGATCGGTTCACAACTGAACCGATCGGTTCGGCCATTGATCCGATCGTTTGGGGCACTCCAACCGATCGGTTGGTGCCCTAAACCGATCAGTTCATGGTCCTAATCCGGCTCAAAACCTTCCACTTCCTTGTGGGACAAGGAGTGTGGAGTTCCAGGTGGTCCGTGTGGACTACTACAGAGGCGGGAGGACACTGCCGCTTAGGAGGACGACTGTCATCTGACAGTCTGGTTCGAGTAGGAGTTGTCAGTCCCGATGCGACCAGGAGCTGCACAGAAACCGTCGAAGTCCGGAGTTGAAGACCGCGCATTGCGCGAGGTATTGTCGCCGAGCAAGCCTCGGGACAAGGTATGATTCCACAAACCATCCTTTCCTATTATATAGACGTTGACGCGTTTCCTCCGTATGGGTTGGGGAGAAATTTTTTTGTTTCTGCTACCTTCTCTGTCTCCCCTAAAACCCAACAGTGGTATCAGAGCCACGTCAACTGTTCTATGTTTTAGGAATATCGATATGATCGATTTTGGTTTGTCGGCTTTATTTATTGCATACGATGCGAATAATATCGGCTTTATGCATGTCCAATTCTAAATCCACAAATCCCTAATTACATATATGATATGTATTATTAATGCACTCGATACGCGTCACCCTTAAACGTGTTTTATGGTGGATGTGTGTAGCGTGATTATGGCCTATAAACCCCTATCTGTGATTGGTTGTGTGTGGTTGCTTGCATCTCGGTCTGCGCACCGATCTTCCCTCTCTTATTCCTGATGTAACTCAAAATAATTCGAGATTCTTTCCTACCTTTGCTCCCCCCGAATGTAACTCGGGGTTTCCCTTTTTAAAGCAATGTAATAAATAGGATTTTATTTCCTGTTATGTCAAAGACCGGCAGACATCAAGACGACTGCTCAGACGATCGGTTCAAGGAGTGAACCGATCGGTTGACCTTCGAGACGGTCGGTTCAAGGAGTGAACCGATCGGTTGATGACCGGTTCGAGGAGCGAGATGAGCGGGTGTTGGACATGACGAGATGCACGACGACCAGGCGAACCGATCGGTTGGAGGAGCCAATCGATCGGCTGGTGGCACCCAGACGACCGGCTGGAGAGTACAAATCATTCATGTGATGAGTTGATCAACTCGGATGGCAAGGCACAAAGTTCATCTTGTACATGTTGCATGTGATGTTGACCTAGATGACCGTGATTCCTCTTGGCTCGAGGATTCACATTAGGATGGCCATGATCATCGCTTTTTATCATTTGTGCATGTTTTCTGTGGGATATAGCTTGTATATGATACGTACTATGTATTGTGGTGATTGGATATGTATATGTATATAAAACCAAATCCCTCATTAAAATATTAAGTTTTAGATGCCTTTCAAATGCAACACACGTGAAAAGCTTGATCGACCAAGTGTGGGCATGCCCAAGCGTGGTGCACCGTCCATCTCGTGGAAGCGTGAAGGATGAATATGTGGGTCTGCCCAAGCAGGGTGCATATTCATCGTGTTTTCTTTGGGTCGGACATAACAAGGTGACCTAGATAGGATCTAGTGCCTTGAGGCATGGGAATGATCATTGCAAGGAGTTGTAGATGACATCTTATCAAGAGTTGCATATGATGCAATTGGCAAAAGTTTCCTACCTGAGAGATCTATGTTGTGGGTGACAACCCAAGCTGGACCATGACTTAGAGGATTTCAGGATCTTGCCCACTAGAAGGTTGTACGCTGCAATCTTCCGAATTGATGGTGAGGGCTATCAATTTGAAGTAAAATAGTGGGAGCGATAATTAATTAAAGGCCTAATTATATCGTCAAATTTTCAAATCAATCAAATAAGTCAAAAATGAGTTTTGGACTAAAATTGCATATTTTCCTTTTGTAGTTCAAATGGAAAAAAACAACAACAACTTTTCTTTGCGATCGGTCCTTGACAAGGACAAGCTAAATGGGACAAACTTCCACAACTGGTATCGGACATTGATAATTGTTCTCACTCAAGAGCGCAAGCTCTATGTCCTAGATACTCCAATTCCAGAGGAACCCGCTCCTAATGCACCAAAGGCAGAAAGGGATGCTTATAAGAAGCATTCTGATGATGCCATTGATGCAAAGTGCTTGATGCTATGTTCAATGAACCATGAGTTGCATAGGCAACATGAGAACATGGGTGTCATAGAGATGATTCTGCATCTCAGGAACATGTATGAAGATCAGGCACGGCAAGAGAGGTACAATGTTTCTAGGGCGTTGTTCAAGTGCATCATGACAGAAGGAGATCCAGTTGGTCCTCACACACTCAAGATGATTGGGTATGTGGAGAACCTGCAGAGACTGGGATTTCCACTGAGCCAAGAGTTGGCTACTGACGTGATACTGCAATCGTTGCCAGAATCTTATAGTCAGTTTGTGATGAACTACAACATGAACAACTTTGATAGGCTACTGTCAGAGTTGTTGGGCATGTTGAGGACAGCCGAGTTACAGATGAAGAAGGACATGCCTAAGTCCGTGATGGTGATCACGAGCAAGAAAGGCAAGTCCAAGCTCAAGGGCAAGGGCAAATCTAAGAAAGGTTATGAAGCTAGCCAGGAGTCCAAGCCATCTTCAGCTCTCAAGGCCAAGGGAGGCGTGACCAAGAAAGGAAATTTCCACCATTGTCAAAAGCCAGGACATTGGAAAAGGAATTGTCCTCTCTACCTGGAAGAACAAAAGAAGAAGGAGGCGACTGAAGCCTCTACTTGAAGGTGTCATGTAAATAAACTTGTAACACTTTTTGAGATATATGATATCAAGATGTAAAGTGTAAAGCATTCTTACTTGGGCCAAGTGTTGCCTTTATAGATAGGAATACTTTAGTTTATTTTCAGCCAATAAGGCATGTAATACAGTTATGAACTGCTATTTCATACTTGCCAATAGATAGAAACACTTTATTTTTGCATATTGTATGACAATGATGGCAATTAATAAAGAGATGTTTCAATTTATAAAGATGTGATCTTTGTGGCAATGCCTTATTTATCTTGTGATATTTGATATGCATAAGATAAGACGATACCTAAAAGTTATAGATAACTCAAACAATTTAATTAGCATTAATCATGAGAAATTCATTTCTAGTTTCCATGTGATGGATAAATCTAGACTCTTTTGGTTATAGAACCAATAAGAGACATGAATATCTTGGACATGATTAATCAATCTTCACTAAAGTAGTGGGAGAGTGATTATCCTATTAGGTATGATACATGTGATGTATTTACATACCTATTGGAATAAATGCTAATACTTCAAATGGCGTTTAGAGAAATACCAATATGAATATCTTGAAGTATTCAAGATTATCATAAATGAAGTACAAATTTGGTAAAGTATTAATTCTTGATGAGATCAATGAATGAAATACTTGGACCAAATGTTTGAGATCCTTATGAGTGATTATGATAGTGTATCATAGTGAACTCATGATTAAGGCATGGTGATGTCTGAATCAAGAAGGAATCATACTCTAAGGAGTTAGAGAATGATTATCAAATAATTGAATTCTTCTTAATAAAAGAATACCCCACACTAATAAAAGAAATTAAGAATCACAAGGGTTGTGAGTTCTTATATCTTTAACAGATACACCTCAATTATCTATGTGATGAGTTGTTCATGTGATGAGTCAACTATAAAGATGAATATGAGGAACCGAATCTTGAGTCATGGTTTAAAACCATTACATCCTAAATGACTTCCATGTGAACCATAAGGTATGACCTTGATGGTAGCACTCATTGGATCATATCCATAAGTGCAGATGAGTCTTAAGTGTTAAGACACATGGATAACATTTTAAGAAGGATGATGCTTGTTGATTGCAACTTAATGGCTAAGAAATTTGGCATATGGATACTAAAATCGCATTCCTATGAGGAATAAAACCAGGATGTGTACGTGACACAGCCTATAAGGTTTATGAATCCACTAATGCAAATGAAGTCTATAAGTTACAATGGACTAATCAATGTGATTGATTGAGTACAAGCAACTCAAAGGGTTTGACTGATATGTCAAAGATAAAGAAGGAATCTATGATTTAGTGGGAGCATGTTCACATTCCACATATTGATGTGAAATGGAAATGTTCTAGATTGGAAATCCGAATGTGGAAATTATCTTTAAGGAAGATAGAGATGTTTCCTATGTGATAGGAATAGAGATCTATAGAGATAGTTCTCGAAAATCTCTTGACCTGGAAAGAGAGAGCATACATTGGCAATCTGTACTGAAGTGTTCAGTATGCACAGATTCAGTGGGAGAAAACTTGTCCATGTTACATGGAGTTAGTATCCCAAGGCCAAGTGTCCAATTATTATGAAGAATGGGAACACTAAGAATAGATATGGATCTATCATGTATGTAATCATCCCATTATCTTGCATGTATGACATGGCAAGAATAAAATGCATTCATCATCTTGTATGTAGGACATGGCAATATGATGTCCTCATCCTGATAACTTGCATGTGTGACATGACGAGTGGATGGCTGTCTATTTCCAGTAAGGGTTACTGGAATACCATGAGAACTTGATAAGTGCTTGTGAAGTACTAGTTCTATGGAGATAAGGAAGAGTTCGATGTAAAGAGTTACATTGATGCGAACTTCCGAAAGGACAGAAAATTAATCGCAATATATATACATAAGATGTATAAAAGTGAAAGTTTGTTGATAATTGGAAATGTTCCAATAAAGCCATTTAAAAAGGGAAATGCCGAGTATCTATGTGTTAGTAAACAGTAGTAGATACTATGTGGATCTGGAAGTTCATAAGATGAACTTATATTCCACTCATTGATGATAAGTCTGGAATCCTTGATCATGCAATGTGGCTAAAGGTTAGCAAAGGAATACTAGATCGCATATTACGACAACTCCATCTCATACGTATGACGTACAATGAAGAGATGCGAGACATGCAATTTGTACAGACTTTGGCAAGGTGTTGTCATTACTCACTATGTTGGCACTAGAGCACAGTAACATGTGGGACATGTTTGAAGATCACTATGAATATGATTCATGGGTGATTGGCTCGCAGTGCAAGTGGGAGTCTGTTGGTATGTATGCCCTCAGAGCCAATCATGGGATGATTGGTGGGATACATTGAGATTGATTTGATAAACATCAAAGGCGAGCTTCCAATTCTTTCTGGTTCAGTCATATGAGATAGTGATAGAACAGATTGAATGTCTAGAGAATGACAATACTCAATGACGTATGCCTTTAGGTTCATGACCTGAACGATGAGATCATATGGATGCTAAGAGTTTGTACATTCTTGTTATGTCCCTAGTCGGATGTCATTGTGGAAGGTAGATAGACAGCAATAACACATAAGACTAGATTGTGGTGTTGGTTGATGACAGAATCTCATTAGTCATGATATAGAGATATCAAACCAAACACATAGGTACTTGTTAGAGAACAAGTGTACCGGACAGACCCACCGTGAGTTTGACACATGGAACCATGAGATGGTAGTCACAGTCAGTACTCACAGTGATGGTGGTGAGTGTGATTCTTAGACCTGAAATCACTGCACTCAACACATGTCGTTGGGCACACTTTGACGTCATCAAACACAGTCCTGAAACATGGGTTGTTATAAAGGTGATGATTGGGTGGCTTTGACACATGGGGCTTTTGAGGGGTGAGTGATAGATATGGGATTTGTCCCTCCTGAGGGAGTTTGATATCCATGGCCACTTGATGAGTAGGATTGAGAAAGGCATGCACGCATGTGTGAATCAGTATACGATACTGATGTCATACATATCTCTTCCAGTCTACTCTGAGATCAAGGAAGTGAATGAACGTTGACAGGATGACTGTTCCATGCCTCGAGTTCATTCGGGATATCAGTGACAAAGGAATTATACATTCGCTGTAACACCATTCACGGATTGTAGGATGAAAGTTGTTCTCCAACTTTCTACTTTCACTTGGGTAGCACTGATGTGTGACTAGGCACCGCTCTTTGCTTGTGAAGTCATAAGTGTTATGGACTTTCACTGCCAACGTGAAATGGACCTGCAGGGTCACACACATAGGATTTAACCTGGAAGAGGAGTTTTTTCCACAAAGCAATGTTTAGATTGATTACTAAAGGAGTTTAGTAGTTCAATTAAACACTCAATCAGTCGATAGCTCAATATCGTATGGTTCAAGGTGTTGGACGCATTGATTGGAGTATCGGATTGATTGAAATCGCAATTGACTGATATTGCCCAACCTGTAATCCCAACCGATCGGTTCATGTGATGAACCGGTCGGCTGAGGTTGCTGAATCGGTCGACTGGAGTGTCCAGGCCGATCGGCTCATGCCCAGGTTGAAACGACCGGTTCAAGGGTTGAACCGATCGGCTCAACTGGTGCAACCGACCAGTTGGGAAAAGTCATGTCGGCAAGAATTTTCCTTTGGTTTCAAATTGCCCAATTCGATTGGGAATAATATTAGTATTCGATACCAATTGGGAAAGAAACAAGGAAAGTCTTTTTGAGCCGGATTAGGACCATGAACCGATCGGTTCAGGGCACCAACCGATCGGTTGGAGTGCCCCAAATGATCGGCTCAGGTCCAACCATTCGGCTCAATGGCTGAACCAATCGGTTCAGTTGTGAACCGATCATTTCAAGTTGCGAACCGGTTGCTTTTTGTGGAAAATTCTCAAACCCTTCTCTCCTGCTTGTGTCCCGCATTGCCCGGGATGGAGAACCCTGTCCCATGACTCTCCTATATATATAGGGGTATTGGGGGCTTCTCAAAGTACAGCTCAGTGCAACCAGTTGCTCTGCAAGTTGTCGTTCTCTCTGGTTTTGGTAACCGTGAGAGAGACCGAGCAAGTGCTTCCCGCAAAAGGGAGGTGCAGCAAGAGAAGGACAATTGCAGTTGCAATAGGAGGTAGGAGTGCGTGTTGGCGACTAGTACGTCAACAGGAGGGTGCGACTCCTTCCACTTCCTTGAGGGACAAGGAGTGTGGAGTTCCAGGTGGTTCGTGTGGACTACTACAGAGGCGGGAGGACACTGCCGCTTAGGAGGACAACTGTCATCTGACAGTCCGGTTTGAGTAGTTGTCAGTCTCGGTGCGACCAGGAGCTGCACAGACACCGTCGAAGTCCGGAGTTGAAGACCGCGCATTGCGCGAGGTATTGTCACTGAGCAAGCCTCGGGATAAGGTATGATTCCGCAAACCATCCTTTCCTATTATATAGACGTTGATGTGTTTCCTCGGTATGGGTTGGGGAGAAAATGTTTTGTTTCCGCTGCCTTCTCTGTCTCCCCTAAAACCCAACACTTGGAACATTAAACCATTTTCTACTGGTATAGGAAGTGGAGGACAATGATCTGTTGGGGAAAATCCTCTTTTAATGAAGCCTTGTTTTGGATATGCCTCTACGAGATTCCCATAGGATACAAATTGGAATCTACGATTTCATCTATTGCTAGTAGACTGGGTCGTGTATTGCAGGTGGATATAGATGATCTTGTCTGGGAAACATCATCCAGAATTTGCATGTGTCTGGATGTCTTGCGACCACTAAAGAGAACCCAGAAGATGAAGGATAAAGTGGGGGATATATATACCCTTATGATCAGGTATGAGCATATCTCTAATTTCTATTTTTTTGCATCTGACTAGGGCATGTGTATAGAGACTAGGATCTTGAAGATGATGAGGATGAGTGGCAGTGTGGGTGGGGAGCATGGTTGAAAGTGTCTCCGTGGAAGACTCTTCTGACGACTGTGGAAGAGATTTACAGTGAAGGATCAATGAAGAAGAAAGTGAAGTTTCATACAAAATCATGTAATTGGCAAGATAGGACCCCACGACTGGAGGAGAATTCTATACTTCAATCTTGAAATGGAGACACTATGGGAATTATAAGGTAGAAGGATGCAGAGGGAGGCAACAATCTTTCTAGAAAATCTTGGAGTGTGGAGGGCCATGACAGGTGTGTTGGCACTTCTAAGGTGGGAGCAAGCATTAAGGAGAAGCAACTGGGACCAGAGCACAAAGAGATTCTAAGACAAAAAAATATGAGAATAGGGTTGGGCCAAGAAAATTCACTACCACCACAACCTGTAGATAAAATAGGTGAAAAGGTGGATGATCCATCAATGAGTTTTATTGAGGGTCATCAATAGTTGATAGGAGAAACATTGGAGATACAACCTCCTTCTATGGAGGGTACTAATAGAACCTTGTAGTCCCTGAAATCCTAGGTGGATTCAAAAATGTAGGTATTGACCAATGTGGCCACTGATTGGGTTTTTGATTGTCTACAATCAGATAAGCTCATATCATCTTGAGTCATTAGCTTTGAGATTTGAACAAGGATTGGACAAAACATGGGTACAAACTAGAGGGCATAGGAAAAAGAAAGAGGTTCATCAGTCAAATTTGAAGGACCATCGTGTGGGAGGCATTCTGTCTCGTACACAAAAAAATTTGAGAAGGAAGGTGCTCATCGATGAAATAAAACCTGTGGGGCTTCTATTGGATGGTGAGGTTTTATTCTCATGAAAGTGTATAATGTGTATTGAGTTTTCGAGAAAATTTCGGCAGCATTTCCTCGCTGTTCTCTAAGTACATATGTACTTAGAGAACAAACGGGGAAATGCTACCAAAATTTTCTCAAAAACCCAATACACATTATACACTTACATCCTAAGTGAGATTAGGTGTTCAAGAACAGTCCCAAACTGGGGACTATCCAAGATTTACTCCTAATGAGTCAATCTTGGACGAGTTTCTAGGCCAACAAACACAATAATAGATATGTACATGTTAGAGTTTCATCACAATTAATGTTAGGGTTTCATCACAATTGATGTTAGGGTTTCATCAATGTTAGGTTTAATCAAATAAAATTAGGATGCTAGAATTTACAAGTTTAAATCTTATTTCAACATGCATCAAAATTTACTGAATTAAGTCAAACATTAGGATTAGAAGCAAAAATATATGCAAGCAAAAAATTTGTTCATATCCTAGGATTTACATAAAACATTACATGAAAATTTGTTCATATCTTTACCAACAGCAAGCACGGCCATGGCTGTGTTGGCCTACCACGGCCGTGCTGATAGCATGACCGTGGTAGGCCAACACAGCCACGGCCGTTACCACGGTCGTGCTATCCAGCACGGCCGTGCTACGCCAACACAGCCACGGCCGTGCTTGCTGCATGTTGGTAAATAGCTAGGGAGAAGGAGAGGTAGCGCTACCTGGAGCTAGTGTGGAGAGGACCGCCGGCGGCAGCAGCGTGTGGAGGAGCTAGAGCAGCAGTGGCAGCGACAGCAACAAACGACCGGGGGCGGGCAGCGGGCAGAAGCAACTGACGGTCGGAGAAGAAGCAGGCGCCGGCCGGAGAAGCACCAGGAGAAGAAGCAGCAGCGGCGGGCGGCGCCGGTGAGCAGAAGAGAACCAGAGCAGCGGCGGCAAGCAGCAGCAACCGACGATGGGTGATTTTGGGAGAACGGCGGCAAGCAGCAGCACAGAAGAGAAGTCGCGATGAGACAGGAAGAAAGGGGGAAGAGCCGGGTATCGAGTCTATTAAGTTGATCAACAACGTCGGTTATCTACACAACCGACGCCTATTATGCTTTAGTGTCGGTTGTTTGAACCAACCGACGTCCAATTGGACGATATTTTCACGAAAATGTTTGGCGGGAACCACTTTCAGCGTCAGTTATAGAAGGTTAACCGACGCTGAAAGTGACACTTTTCGCGCAAATTTTCATCGCGCATAGGCGTCGGTTTCTATCTACATAACCGACGCTGAAAGTGACACTATTTTTTTTGCTCGAAAATTGGATTTCGCGGACGACTTTAGGCGTCGGTTTGTTATTAACAACCGACGCTCTATTCAAAGTGATACCCGTGTCTGGATGGTATTCGAATATAGATGTCAGTTTTCCTAAATAACCGACGTCTAATATTTTAGGCGTCGGTTTTCCTAAAGAACTGACGCCCAGAAAAGCGACACTGAATGTTGTTTCTGTAGTAGTGTCTTTCAAATTCAAAACCTTACTTTGCACTACTAGACCAATAGAACTCATTCACATGGACTTTTTTGATCCTATAAGGACTCAATCTATTTGTGGTAAAAGATATTTCTTTGTTATTTTTTATGATTATAGTAGATACACTTGGGTTGATTTCCTCTCAACTAAAGATGTTACAATTAGAATATTCATTCAATTTTGTTCTAAAATTGAAAATCAACTACAAAACAAAATATGTTCCATTAGGAGTGATCATGGTGGGGAATTTGAAAATCACATCTTTGAAGAATATTGTAGATCTCAAGGGTACGGTCATAATTTTTCAGCTCCACACACCCCACAACAAAATGGGGTAATAGAAAGGAAAAATCGATCTTTACAAGAAATGACTAGAAATATGTTACTTGAATACAATACACCTAAACCTTTTTGGGATGAAGTAGTTTATACGACATGTTATGTATTGAATCATGTAACAATTCACTCTCATCTTAAGAAAAATCCTTATGAACTTATTTTCAACAAGAAACCAAGAGTTGATTATTTTCATACTTTTGGTACAACCCGTTACATCTTAAATACAAACGATGATAATGATAAATTTGACCCTAAATCACTTAAAGGATTCTTCTTGGGATACTCAAATTCTAGCAAGGCATTTATAATCTATAATACCATCTCTACAAAAGTTGAATAATCAATTCATATCACATTTGTTGAAATAGCAACACAAAGTGATGAAAATGAAATTGAAAACTTAAAGGATGTAACTCATCAAATCGATGACTTAACCATATCTACTAAATCTGATCAAAATACTAAAAATGAACAACAAAATGAGACACAACAGATGATTCCTAGATTAATCAAGGACCATCCTAAAGACTTAATCATAGGAAACCCTTTTGATAAAGTAAAAACTCGATCATCAATTAGAGATGTTGTGAACATGGAATTCATATCAATTGTTGAACGTAGAAAGGTAAATGAAGATTTAAAGGATGAATATTAGATAATGGATATAAAATACGAACTAAATCAATTTACGAAAAATAATGTATGAGACTTAGTTCCTAAACCACAAGATAAAACCATTATTGGAACTAAGTAGGTTTTTCATAACAAACTTAATGAAGTCGGGGAAGTAGTTAGAAACAAAGCTAGGTTGGTAGCTCATGGGTATAATAAAAAAGAAGGAATGGATTTTGATGAAACCTATTCTCCCATGGTTAGACTTGAGGCTATTAGACTGTTATTAGCTCTATCAGCTCACAAATACATCAAACTATTCCAAATGAATATAAAAAGTGCCTTCCTAAATGTAATTATAGAAGAGGAAGTATATGTTGGTCAACCACCTATCTTTGAGATTCCTAAAAAAATTGACCATGTATATAAACTTAAGAAAGGTCTATATGGTCTTAAACAAGTAGCACATAATTGGTATGAAAGAATTAAAATTACATATTTGATAATGGCTTTTTGATTTAAAAATCAGATTCTACACTATTTTTCAAAACATACGAATCAAACTTTCTTATAGTTCAAATATAAGCTGATGACATCATTTTTGGTGCTTCAAATGATTCCTTATGTAATCAATTTAATGATATTATGCAAAAAGAGTTTGAAATGAATCTCATGGGAGAATAAACATTTTTCCTTGGTTTTCAAATAAAACAAACGCCAGTCGAAATTTTACAAAGCCAAGAGAAATACACCAAAGAACTCTTAAAATGATTTGGCATGGAAAATTACAAACCTGATACCACTCTCATGGCTACCTCTGTCAAAATTGACAAGGGTGAAGATGGTGAACCCATTTATGATTCCTTGTATAGGTCTATGATTGGTGGTTTTCTATATTTGACCGCTTCTAGACTGGATATCTTGTTCTTCATTGGGCTTTGCGCTAGATTTCAATAAAAACCAATGCACTCTCATTTTCAAGCTCTCACAAGGATCTTAAGATATCTCACTGGTACTATTGACTATGGTTTGTGGTATCCTAAAGGACAATCACTAGACCTAAAAGCTTACACCGATGTTGATTATGCTGGTCATCGACTTGATCGTAAGAGCACAAGTGGTGGTTGCTTTTTACTAGGAAGAGCCTTAGTATCTTGGTATACTAAAAAAAATATAGTTTCTCTATGCACCACTGAAGCCGAATATGTGGATGTTGGTTCATGTTGTGCTCAAGTACTCTATATGCAACAAGTTTTGAATGACTATGGTTTTGCATTCTCTTCTACGCCAATTTTTTATGATAATACTAGTGTTGTAAACTTAGCCCATAATCCTATTTTACATAGTCGTGCCAAGCATATTGAAATCAAACATCATTTCTTAAGAGGTCAAATTGCTAAAAATAATATATATCTCCAGCATGTTGATACTAAAGAGAAATTAGCGGATATCTTTACCAAACATCTTCCACTTGATCAATTTCAATATATTAGAAAGAGGTTACTTATTACTCCCTTAGAAGATGTATTCTTTGATATATGTGATCAAAATTCTAATTGAATTTCATGTTATTTTTATTGCAAAAGATTCTAGTAATGTTTCTTTGATTAGTCACAATAATTTATTATCATGCACAAGTACATAAACAAGCTCGAAATAATTCACCAAAACTACTCACAAACTCTTGTTCAGTTGAACATATTTTGGACTGAGATGATTCTCGATCGGAAAAATTGTCAACCGAGTTCCACTTAGTGGAACTCTCGGCCGACAAGGCATTTTTCAACCGAATTTCCTCTAAAAAAATTCGCAAACTAAAATTATTTGCAAAAAAGCCCCTCATTCGAGAAAATTTTTGACTGAATCCTCAATATAAAGGTCATTTTTCAAACTCCAATGGTCAACTGAATTGGCCGTTATGAGGAGCATCAAAAGAGAGATGTTGGTCTCTCCATCGATGAAATCATCCATCGAGCATGTCCCTACTTTTCTATGAAAGGGACCCCAATCCACCCATTCTACTCACACTTCAATTGCTCTCTTCTCCACCTCCTCTCTAGTGATCTTTAGAGCTATTATTCAGAAATACTCTTGCACTACCATACCTAGTTCTTCTTCCACCTCCACTTGTTCATGATATCCTCATCTTTAATGCACGGTGGGAAGAAGCATGTAGTGGCAAGGAAGGGAAGAACGACCACTCCAGCCTTGAGCGTCATCTACGACATTAACTTCAATGATGTTGTTGTTGAAGAGTGCTACCTTAAGTTCAACTCAAAGACCCCTCATCCTCGACGACCGGTTGACACCAACGACTTCATCACATTCCTTGACCTCCCCTAGCTCTTCAAGGTGCAAAAGTTGATGGAGTTTCTTGAACATCATTTTGTTTCTGGTTCACCCAAGTCGTAAATGAGTTCTTCGCTAATATTACTAGGGACTCCAATAACCCTTTCTCTTTCACTTTCATGGTTGATGGGTTAAGATTTTATTTTTCTAAAAAAACATCCTTAAAATGTTAGACATAGATGAGGAGGAATATGGAAGTTTCATAGACTAAACCACTAGAAACCCTTTATCTAAACTCTCCACCAATGATAACACCATTAGCTTAGGAGACATCAAAAGAACCATTTTCCTTCCTAATACTACATGTCATGAGAATAGAGGAACTTACTATGCTACATCTCTCACCCATGAATCTAGGGTAGTATACCTCATTATCTCCCACAACATCTACCCTAGACCAAACAAAACTGAATCCCACAATTTAGGATTTATCCAATTTATGCTATCCTAGAACACATTCCAGTCAATTTCATTCACATTATCCTATCCAATATGTTTGAATTCTCTGGAAATCCTCCCTATGCTGATTTTTCTTGTCAAATTATCCAATTTTTCCTAGAAAGAAACCTAGAGGATCTAAGCTACAAGTGTGGTAGGCGTCCTTAAAAACTAACCAAACACACTGTAGATAAAATGGGCCTTGAATTTGTACATAAGTGGGCTAGGACCGATGGAGAGACATCCTTTAAAGAAAATCCTCCACCTCCTACACCTTCTGGCTACTCCATAGAAAATCTAGAAAATGATGTGTGTTATCTCACAGGGGCTACCTTTCATCTTGGGAGACAATTAGATTACAATCATCATGCCATGACATATCTTAATCAAAGAATGCAAGCCTTCTCTCCCATGTTCCTAAAACATATCCGTACACACTCTATCCCATGAGATTCTATTCTTTTAACCCTCTATTACAATACTCCCAAATCCCAAACCACCTTCACATGATCTTTCTCATACCCAATACTCACCCATGCAACTCCAGGACATTGCTGCCAACTTCAGGTTTGATAGGGAACCTACATTTATTGGAGTCACATGCTCTTACTTAGATAGGTGCACTTGATTGGCAAAAACTTGTCAAGTACTATGGTGATACTCCATTACTTGGGCAAGATCCTGAGGTTGATGTAATTGTGATAAAGTGTATTTTAGCAAAATAATGAGATACTTACTCTTTTGCCATCATTATACCTACTAATGGTCCCAAATTATTTTTCTTGTCTTCATAATCATTATTGAGACTCAAATCCAAGATATGGTGACAAATGTAGTTTTTATACACATTATAACACTTCAAATTGGATTCATTCATCACTTGGTCCAAAGAATCAAATTGGTCAATCAAACTTTGTCTTTTGATTCTCAAACTTTTTCTAATTGTTCTCCACGTTGTTTTAAAGCTTTGATCCAAATTTGAGGTCTTTTGGGCACTCCTACGATTTTATTTGATTTTTCTAAGTCTTGCTCCCCTTTTAGCCCTAAATACCATCTGTATTTCTTTTTCTGGATTACTGGGCTCAACCCATCTAGCTGCTTGGGCGCCCTCCTGGCTTAATTGGCACAGGAGCCCTTGAACCGAGGAACTGTCCTACCTTTTCTCAGCGAACCGGTCCGGACCGACCTCACGATCCAGGGCTCTCTTGGGGGATGAACGCCGACCCTTGGATCAGAGGCACGTGGATCCCAGCTAGATCAAACGATCAAAAACCCATCTCCTACCTCCCACAATCAACGGGGAAGGTAGTTGTGAGACCGAGCGGGAGTTTGACCTCAAAACAATCCTAATTTGAAAATCAAATTAATGGAAAGCCACACCTCGCAATTCCGCGCTCGAATGACCCTTTTTTCCCTCTTGAATCCTTGTATTCAAGAACATTCGAGCCGCTGTTTACACCCTTCGGTCGGCACCATGGCCACCTTCTCAAAACCCTAAAATCCCAAGACCCTAGCCTATAAAATCCCCACCTATGGATTCAGTTTGCTCTCACGATCCCAGAAGGCATCCCTGATTTCTCCCTCTTGACCTCATTGTCATTCCCCTAGTTTTGCTTCGCCGTGGCCGAATCAGGGCACGAGCAGGTTGGTCAGGCTGGGAGAGCCTCCCAGGCGCCGTAGGATTCCCGCACGGGTCAAAGTGTGACCAGGATCAAACGACCCTAACATTGCCACACTCTCCTCCTCCTCCTCCTATGCTCACGTGCTCAAGAGACTGGCACCCTTAGCCGCCGATCTGACGTGTTGGTCAAGACTGACCCAGGATCTAACGGTCAAAAATATTCCGCGCTCCTCCTTTTCTGGTATTTTGCATCCTCTCTGCTCGAAATTGCAACAAATGATCAAATCTTGTTTTAATTTTAGAAAATGCATCCTAGCTCCAAATATTACGAATAAGTAGTCGTTTTTTTATCAGAAACATCCATTTAATCCATTAAAAATACTCTTGAGACCATATTATGAATGTTTCTCACTAATATCTCTAGCTCTTTGATCCTTTGCATATTTAAATTGTCAAATGACTCATAATCATGATTAATCTTTGGAAACCTTAGATTTGGACTCTAATAATTATCTTGAAATACAAATATAGATTTAATATACTTGACTCTTGAAAATGAATCATTAGTGATCTTAATCTATTTACTTGATTCAATCTGGATTGTAATGAATATGAGTAATCTTGATATTGATCCGTATCTTGCTAAACCCCTGATATACTTTTGACCCATCAACCTGATCTGGGATTCCAATTATACTAAGTATCATGATGATGTATTAGGAACATGACGATGACTTGAATAATGATGATAATATTTAGGGTTGACATATATTCCTAAAATACCTAGGTAGATCATCCATCCTCGAATATGCTTGACACTTGAGTAAATATTGAAATCTTGATATAATGTTGACTATATATGAAAGATCTACCTTAGGGATGAATAGGATTGGAAAACCCTAATATGGTGTACTTGATATTGGTCTATAATATGATCTTGACCCTAGATCCATATCTTGATTGATCTAGGAACTACTTGAGACTCTGATCTTCTAGTCTTGTTGATTTATACTCAAAATATTCAGTGAAAGGTACGCTATTATATAACTCCTCATTGATTGTATTGAAGATACTTTTATGTATCTCTTGATTGTATACTTGGCTATTTATTTGGATGAGCTATTGTTCCCTATGATTAGTCTTCTGTTTTTCTATACCATATTTTTAAAAACATGAAAACATAAAATTGTATGCCCATTATGACTGCCCGTATATTGATAATGATGATGATATTGATAATGTTAATAATGTTGATATTGAGTACAACAACCCCCTCATTTGGAGGTGGGACTTGTACATTGGCCTCCTATGTTCTTATGGTGAGAAGGAGCCCAGTGACTTACCCCATCGTGTTGGGTGATAAAGTCACACAAAAATATATAATCATGCTTCTCGAATTACAACATAATGGGAACTCATAATAAAAATTAAATTGTTAAATAACAACCTTTTTGTCGAATGATATTGAATGTTTGGAAATCATTTGTTATACTTTAAAATATAAGTCCTGCAAGTATACTTATTTTCTTATAAACTATTTTTCTTGATTTTGATAGCGTATCGTGCTATTGCATGATTGTGTCTTGATTTTCTTGGTTTTAGGCAATACAAATGGAATATTGAATAAGATTGCTTCCGCACTCATACACTCTGATGACAAAGACAAATTCGTTAGATCTTCATATTGGGTTAGTTGTTCTTTAAATATCCAATTTTTGAGTTATTTATTTCTTATTGTATATGCCAGTGTGATGAATCCTATCGGGCCACTCAGGGACGGGCGCTTCAATCCCTTTACCACTGTCTAGGCAGTGAGATTGGGATTGGGGTAAGAACATTTATGTGACAGTTGGTATCATATCTTTCACACTCCCATATACTTTAAGTAAATAATTTCTCAAGTATCTTACACCCAAGAAACCCTAAAGTCCATAATGGTGAAAATTGAGGTGTCTAGGCTCGGGGTCCTGACATAATTTCTCCTATCTGTTTTCATAGTGGCTGAGATCCCCCGCTCTAGATGGCCTTAATTGATCCAGAACTGGACCTAAAGGTTCTCTTGTGAAACCCTAGAGAGTCTTCTAGCATCTCATCTCTTCTTTAAGGACTATCCTAAGCCACCCATGTAGATGAAGATTAGGTAGTCTTCTCATCTCATCATGTGGTCCTTTCTTATAACTTTTTTACCACAAGATGTCTCGATTATGGGTAGCTTATGAATGGGAATAATTAACATTGTTAAATTTTGAAAGTTGATACCATGATCTGACCTTAGTTTGAAAACTAGATTTTGATCCATAGTCATATATGACCCATAATTCCATGAACACCCAATTTAGCTAAAATTTGACTATATTGTATGTTTGAGGTGAATGATATGAATTATGATATGGTGAAATAAAGATGACTTATACCTTGTACCTTATTTTTAATAAGGTCCCTATTTGATTAAAGCCCATGTTGCCCTATTGTTGATAAAACCTCAAACATAGTTAAGAAAACTCGTATCCTATTTTATACACACCTTGACCATGCTATCAAATGACTAAGTTTAAGACTCCCAAAATCATGATATAAGACTATGATGCAAAAAGAAGTTTTTATATTGACTATTGATGCCTTTTTGCAATCTCGATTTTGATATGATTATTATGGTACTAGATTTTTCACTATTATGCTCTAATTCCTCGAATGTCAAATTCAAATCCTCAATTTCCAAATTATGGTGAAATAAAGATGACTTATATCTTGTACCTTATTTTTAATAAGGTCCCTATTTGATTAAAGCCCATGTTGCCCTATTGTTGATAAAACCTCAAACATAGTTAAGAAAACTCGTATCCTATTTTATACACACCTTGACCATGCTATCAAATGACTAAGTTTAAGACTCCCAAAACCATGATATAAGACTATGATGCAAAAAGCAGTTTTTATATTGACTATTGATGCCTTTATGCAATCTCGATTTTGATATGATGATTATGGTACTAGATTTTGCACTATTATTCTCTAATTCCTCGAATGTCAAATTCAAATCCTCAATTTCCAAATTATATGACTACCTTGATCATGAAAGTAAAGAATTGCAAAATTTGACATTATTGCCCTATTATCTTGAATTTTGCTCTGATGACTTTGATATATACGATTTAATCATTGATACTCTCCCTATTTGAATAAGCTCAATCGATAATGACTAATGTTGGTAATGTGCCTGATTAGGGTGGTAGTTAACTCATGACTCCCCTAACCTAGGTCACATCCCTATTTTGACTACCTCTAAATTTTCGTATTGTTGATTATTTAGAATTTGGAAAGGTATTTCTTTCCACCCTATTTTGATTGGTTGACCTAAACCTAATAGGTTAAAACCATGGTCGATACTCCATCTGAATATTGATTTGATAATGACCTTGACATATGGCAATATTGAATATAGCTTGAGGTTGACTTCCTAGATAGACCTAGGTCTAGATCATTCATCAACCTTGGAAACCATGATAATGAAATTTTGACGTGTAGATCAAACATTGCCTGAATATTGTTGGTAAAATTGAATATAGATGAGTGATCTCCCCTAAGGTCTAAACAGGAATATAAACTCTAGCTTTAGAATATGATCAAAATTTGGATCTATGACTTTTGGTGTCTAAAATCTTGACTCTTAATATTGATTAATGGATTTGTGATTCATGATTATCAATCTCAATAATACAAATCCTATGATCATACTATTTGGACCTTGAGATATATGATTAGTGACTTCAAAATCCCAAATTTTGAAATTTTGAAATGATGACTATTTTTTACTCTTTCGATTTATCAATTAGGGTTTAGCTCTCATTAGGACTAGGGTGGGAGCTTCCCATTGATTTTGAGCTCAAAGTAATGATATTTAATGTATGATGTTGTCTCAAAATATTGAAATATGAAATCTCAAATCATGGATGTATAACCCCACCTAGGCCAATGGAGAAGCTAGGACCCTAAGATATTGGGATCGAAAGTCACCTTGTACACTTGAACTCTATTTGTTTGACCTAAAATATGATCCCTTTGAATTTGTGATCAATAGGATGCCTTTCATATAAGTGATTCATATGATGACTTTGAATAATATATGCATTGACCTTGATACTCAATTGCTCAATGATTAAATGGTGTTAAATACCAGTTGATTTTGATATGGAGCATGGAATCCTAATTATGATTATTGTACTACTTGAACTTTGAGGACATGATTTTGATTATATAGTTGAAGGCGTTCTAGGAATCGAGTATATGATCTGGATTTTGATGGTCCCAATTTTGAGGATGTTTTTGTATTTTGGGGACAAAATTCTTTTTTAAGGAGGGAAGAATGTGATAAAGTGGATTTTAGAAAAATAATGAGATAATTACTCTTTTGCCATCATTATACCTACTAATGGTCCCAAATTATTTTTCTTGTCTTCATAATCATTATTGAGACTCAAATCCAAGATATGGTGACAAATGTAGTTTTTATACACATTATAACACTTCAAATTGGATTCATTCATCACTTGGTCCAAAGAATCAAATTGGTCAATAAAACTTTGTCTTTTGATTCTGAAACGTTTTCTAATTGTTCTCCACATTGTTTTGAAGCTTTGATCCAAATTTGAGGTCTTTTGGGCACTCCTACGATTTTATTTGATTTTTCTAAGTCTTGCTCCCCTTTTAGCCCTAAATACCATCTTTATTTCTTTTTCTGTATTACTGGGCTCGGCCCATCTAGCTGCTTGGGCGCCCTCTTGGCTTAATTGGTACAGGAGCCCTTGAACCGGGGAACTGCCCTACCTTTTCTCAGTGAACTGGTATGGACCGACCTCATGATCCAGGGCTCGCTTGGGGGATGAACGCCGGCCCTTGGATCAGAGGCACACGGATCCCAGCTAGATCAATTGATCAAAAACCCATCTCCTACCTCCCACAATAAACGGGGAAGGTAGCTATGAGACTGAGCGGGAGTTTGACTTCAAAACAATCCTAATTTGAAAATCAAATTAATGGAAAGCCACACCTCACAATTCCACGCTCGAATGACCCTTTTTTCCCTCTTGAATCCTTGTATTCAAGAACATTCGAGCCGTTGTTTACACCCATCGGTCGGCACCATGGCCACCTTCTCGAAACCCTAAAATCCCAAGACCCTAGCCTATAAATCCCCACCTATGGATTCGGTTTGCTCTCACGATCCCCGAAAGCATCCTTGATTTCTCCCTCTCGACCTCATTGTCATTCCCCTAGTTTCTCCACCACAGCCGAAGCAGGGCACGAGCAGGTTGGTCAGGCTGGGAGAGCCTCCCAAGCGCCGCAGGATTCCCGCACGGGTCAAAGTGTGACCGGGATCAAACGGCCCTAACCTTGCCACGCTCTCCTCCTCCTCCTCCTCCTTTACTCACGCGCTCAAGAGACTGACGCCCTCAACCGCCGATCTGACGTTCTTGTCAAGACTGACTCAGGATCTAACGGTCAAAAATATTTTGCGCTCCTCCTTTTCTGGTATTTTGCCTCCTCTCTACTTGAAATTGCAACAAATGATCAGATCTTGTTTTAATTTTAGAAAATACATCCTAGCTCCAAATATTACGAATAAGTAGTCCTTTTTTTATCAGAAAAATCCTATGAATCCATTAAAAATAATCTTGATACCATATTATGAATGTTTCTCGCTGATATTTCTAGATCTTTGATCCTTTGCATATTCAAATTGTCAAATGACTCATAATCATGATTAATCTTTGGAAACCTTAGATTTGGACTCTAATAATTATCTTGAAATACAAATCTAGATTTAATATAGTTGACTCTTGAAAATGAATCATTAGTGATCTTAATCTATTTATTTGATTCAATCTGGATTGTAATGAATATGAGTAATGTTGATATTGATCCTAATCTTGCTAAACCCCTGATATACTTTTGACCCATCAACCTGATCTGGAATTTCAATTATACTAAGCATCATGATGATGAATTAGGAACATGACGATGACTTGAATAATGATGATAATATTTAGGGTTGACATATATTCCTAAAATACCTAGGTAGATCATTCATCCTCGAATATGCTTGACACTAGAGTAAATATTGAAATCTTGATATAATGTTGAATATATATGAATGATCTACCTTAGGGATGAATAGGATTGGAAAACCCTAATCTAGTGTACTTGATATTGGTCCATAATATGATCTTGACCCTCGATCCATATCTTGATTGATCTAGGAACTACTTGAGACCCTGATCTTCTAGTCTTGTTGATTTATACTCAAAATTTTCGGTGAAAGGTATGCTATTATATAACTCCTCATTGATTGTATTGAAGATACTTTTATGTATCTCTTGATTGTATACTTGAATATTTATTTTGGATGAGCTATTGTTCCCTATGATTAGTCTTCAGTTTTTCTATACCATATTTTGAAAAACATGAAAACATAAAATTGTATGCCCATTATGACTACCCGTATATTGATAATGATGATGATATTGATAATGTTAATAATGTTGATATTGAGTACAACAACCCCCTCATTTGGAGGTGCGACTTGTACATTGGCCTCCTATGTTCTTATGGTGAGAAGGAGCCCAGTGACTTACCCCATCACGTTGGGTGATAAAGTCACATAAAAATATATAAGCATGCTTCTCGAATTATAGCATAATGGGAACTCGTAATAAAAATTGAATTGTTGAATAACAACCTTTTTGTCGAATGATATTGAATGTTTGGAAATCGTTTGTTATACTTTGAAATATAAGTCCTGCCAAGTATACTTATTTTCTTATAAACTATTTTGCTTGATTTTGATAGCGTATCATGCAATTACATGATTGTGTCTTGATTTTCTTGATTTTAGGCAGTACAAATGGAATATTGAATAAGATCGCTTCCACACTCATACACTCTGATGACAAAGACAAATTGGTTATATCTTCATATTCGGTTAGTTGTTCTTTAAATATCCAGTTTTTGAGTTATTTATTTCTTATTGTATATGCCAGTGTGATGAATCCTACTGGGCCACTCAGGGACGGGCGCTTCAATCCCTTTACCATTGTCTAGGCAGTGAGATTGGGATTGGGGTAAGAACAGTTCCGTGACAGTAATCTTGAAATTCTTCAAGTGATGTTGCCCTATTTAGTGAGTACTACAACTTATGAAATCATTTGTAGTGAAGTCTATGACGTTATCTTATGTTGCTATCAATGTAATTGAGCTTGTTTGTGTTCACTTGATCATGTTAGTAAAATTTATCTTGTGGCTTTCATTGGACATTTTCTATCACTATGTTTTGCATCTTGTGTATCATATTGAGGGGGAGTATCCCATTCAGGGGGATTAAAATGTTTCTATGGCTATCTTTTTGAAATGACAAAGAAGGAGAAATTATATAAAGAAAAATAAATGAGTCTCATGTTCTCTTGGCTTAACATTAATTGATGATATATTCCTTAACAGATGGATACTATGTTGCATATCTCTTTAGGAACAATTAGGACACATTTTATGAAAACAAGAAAATACTCTTCATCTCAGGTATGCAACTCATCTCATTCAAATCATTTTAATTATATTTTATAAATGTTTGTCATCTTCAAAAAGGGGGAGATTGTTGGCTAAATCAGAAATTAATATACCCTTTGTTTTGATGATGACAAACATTTTATGAAAGCATGAAAATACTCTTCCCTATTTCCTTGAACCCTAAAACACTCAAATATCTACAAGAGTGAAATGTTTGTCATCATCAAAACAAAGGGTTTATTAATGTCCAATTTAGCAAACAAGGTTTCCCCCAAAGTCAGAATCACCAACACACATTGAAACACACACTTAGTAGGTGATTCTAAAGTATAAAATAGGGACACACTCGGTCAAAAAACGTGTTGAGTGAGACACACTCAATCAAAGTTCTTATCGACTGAGAAGCACCTCAGTTGAACTTGTGAGTAATGTTCAACAACTTACACAATTGTGCTTTAAAATAGTCTTCGGTCGAAAATAATCGCGACCAAGTAAGCTTCGGTCTAAAGCTTGTGACTGTTAGACTGAGTGGTTGGTAGTTGGGAGTTGGAAATAGATGTTGCAATACTTTTTCCTTAAATATAGGCTCGATCGAAGAAGATCTCAACTGAGACACAGTTTGGTTGACCAAATTGTCTACCGAGTAGGGCTCTGGATTGTTCTTTTCAAGAACGAACAAATTAGCAATTGCTAGCCCACTAATGTACACCTAACGACTAGTTAAGCACTAAGAACACTCTAGACACTCCCTATAACGTCCCTATACACTTACAAACTAATTCCTATAAATAGGAGAGACCTTAGGACACCTAAATAACTTAAGCTACACTTGATCATTCACAATTGAGAGCAATCAAGCTAAGATTCACTTGTTGTCTTCCTTCTTGTGCTCTAGAAGGTGTTCTATAGATACAATCTCCTAGCCACCACAAATAGACAGGTTCATCTTAAGTTGATAGGATATTCTAATGCTTGATATAGGATCAAATCACTGTACTTCTTTGTTGTGTTTCCTTCTTCCAATCCCCCTTCACATGTACACGCTATTTTTGCTCCTTGGCTACTCCAAGATCGTGGCGGTTGCTTCAGGGAACACAGTTGAAGCTACTACTTGGTGGATAAGGCTGCTTTAAGTGGAGCTTGATATTACTTCAAGGAAGGCTGCTTCAAGGGTGGTTGGAGCTACTTCCAAAAGAAGTCTGTCTCAAGGTGGTGGGGCTACTTCTAGGAGGAGAACGTTGCTCCAAGTGATTGAAGTCACTTGAAAGAAGGATGCCACAAGGAGGATTGAGGCTACTTCTAGGTGAAGGCTACTTATGGAAGGTGAATATATTTTATGTAACATCCTTGCGAGGTAATAAAATTAATCACTTTCAAAATCCCAATTGGAAATAATTGGGTAGTGGACTGGAAACCTTTGTATTCAAAGGATGCAACCAATCTAAACACAAGTGTCTTCCTTGTTTCCTCCTCCTTCTTTGGTTGAGTGTTTTAATTATTTTTGAAATTTACCAAAAATATCTATTCTCACCCCCTCTAGATCTTTTAATTCCATGATGGTTTTGGGTCAGTGTCGGGTGGAGGTGTGGCCTATAAAAATTGGAGAAGCAGCCACAATGCTTGAAGGAGTACAAATTGCTATTTAGCATTGGTGGAGGTAGATTGAGATCCAGTCTGACTCCCTGATCTTTCACTATGTGATCATTAGCTTAGAAAAGATAAGGAATTATCTTGGATTGCTAGTAGAGAACATCATAGTGTTCTCTGTTCTTTTTTATTCAATAATTTTCTCACATGCATGCATGTCTTGTAATAAGATGGCACATAGAATCACTAAACTAGCTAAGGGTGGTGATTTTATGTACACCAAAGAAGCTGAGGACTTCCCTCAGCCTATTATGAACATTATATTATCTGACCTTTATGATTAATGAAAAGGATCAGTCCCGTTATAAAAAAAATGAATTTATTGATATTTAAATAACATAACTTAAACAAAAGACAAGAAAGGCCTTACATCACATATATTTATTTTTATATGTGATTGGGAATATAAAAAAAACCATCCCTTTAAATTAGCTTGCATCTTAATATCACATTAGAGATAAAAAGATGGAAACACCCATTACATGCATGGTAGATTTGATAAAAGCTAGCGAAAACATGTGAAACGTGTGGCTGTCATCTTCTTCCTCATTCTTTATCTTGGATGGATACACATGAAACAACCCATTCTTATATCAAAAACTAGGATGTTGGATTTGTCCAAGATGAGTGCACGAAACCAACCACATCGTCTTTCTAACCTTGAGGCAAACTCACTAAGCGCAACAAAAGGTCACGAGCTGAATGGGGGCGAGCAATGCACCTTGCACAAAAGTTGTCAGGGATCTAGCTGAGTAACATTTGAGAACCTAGAAACCTAGAAAAGAAGCACAATCTAAGAATCCCTCTTGGAGACCCAAAAAAGTCAAACAATAGAAAAGAAAATCAAATTGGTAACTCGATCATTACGATAGGTCATCAATCAGAACCGTTAAAATTGGAGATGAAAATTGGTGAAAACAAATAGGATCATAGACTCAATCCAATTCATGATGTACAAGACTCCTCAAGGGTACACTTAAGCCAGTACAATTTTTTTTGCAACCTACAAAGGTCTCAACCATCTCGATTACCAAGGCTATGAAGCCCACGTGAACAAATTTTAACGAACAAAGCACTGGGTGATTGGAAATGAAAGAAGTTTGTGAGATGAATTTTTGGCGTTAAAAGTCCATGCACAAAAAATAATATATATAAGAGAAGATGCCATGAGCAACTAGGAATCTCAATGGACTTATAATAAGGGGAACATGAAACTTGTGATCAATTAGGATATTGGGGAGGCACATTGCGATCAAGTTCAGACTCAATAAATTTGAATAATTGCAAAGAATGTGAAGGGAAGGAAACATGGGTGTGAGCAGGACAAGAGAGAGATATAGTTATGGAGAAGGAGGTAGATAACTAGAGGGATATAGAGTCCAAAACCTCTTGGGCTCAAGGTAGGAGAAAATGTCTGCACTTCAAGATCCCAATCCAAGGGCCCAAATAAGGTCAGGTACATGAAGACGATGTGAAATAACAATAATAGGTAAAAGGCAAAAATCCGAGAAATTGAGCACCTATCATAAAATCAAGATATCACTATACTAAACCATATTCCAAAACACATTGGGATTTCATATTTCTAGGTTATCTTGTCATACTAAACTAGATTAGAAAACATTATCCAATTAGGTTCATACATGACACCTAGACTAACTAGGACTTAAAGAAACCAATTATCAACTCAGATTTAGGTTTTAAGGTTATTTTGTATGAGTTTGAGTTCAATTAGGGCTTACCACTATTTTCACATTATTTATTATTACATATTAACATTGTCCTCATTTTTTATGATTTTGGAGTCCAATTATAATCATATTACTACCTGGAAGGTCATATTGTATTATGTTATACAAATTAGAATATGTTGCTCAGAATTCCATTATGTCCATGAATTTAAAAATTAACTCAAATAATTGACATTAATTACTCCCTCTTGCATTAAACATCAATTTATGGTCACATATTGTCCACATGAGACTTCCCCAAATACCTTTTTGCAATAGATACCCAATTATGCACATTTAAGTCATTATATTGGTATTAGTGAACAAGGTGACAAATATTACATATTTATGATTTGATCTACATATCTATCCTTGATTACATGATTTGGTCCAGTTTATGTGTATGATATATGATTATTACACCTAACATCACTAATGTATCATGAATATCACAAAGGATGTACATGTTAGGATTATTCGGTAATAACATAGGGTTGAGGTGAACATGACCAGTTATACATCACATACACATTATTAGCATGCAACAAGACTGGGATTAGGGTTACAATTGAGTTATTCATGTTATGTACATTACATGTTCGTTATGAAATATGTATAAGGGTTAAGATCTATCCTTGTTTGGTTAAATCTAAATTTCAAAACATATTAAAATATGAGTCATGAAATTAGGGTTTCTAAAATAAAGATATCCAAATCTCGATATGTTACTGGACCACCTTAATAAGTTTAAACTAAGGTCCATAGATTAAAGGTACGAAGGTCCACACCTTAATAAGTTTAAACTAATATAACAAATGAAACAAAACAAAAAATAAGTTTGTCCCACCCAAATGTAACATCATCTATTAACCACACTTATACTTCACCAAGTTAAGATATCAAGTAACATGGAAAAGAGAAGTATAAATGTATATTCAAGTTGACTAAGAGCATAGGGATTACCTTCATCACCACTAGTGTCTTTGAGATTTCCTGAATGCCTATCATTAAGTCTTCTTTCATTGTTTTGGGTATTACCATCACCCCTACATTAGACTGGTACTTCAACTCCATGAAGTTTTAGATGTTGAGGATTTATATGACCAAGTTCTTCAAAATGATTGTAGATGATTCATCCTTCAGATTTAGTAGCATAGCTCCCAAGGGACTGCTTCTTATGGCACTTAGAACACCTATTTCTCTTTGAGTCTTCACTAGAAGACTTCATCTTATGATTGATCTTAGCTTGATAAGTAGGATACACTTCTATAGAAAGGTCTTTATTCTCCAATTGGGTAAATTTCAGGGGGAATATGAGGAATCAATATAGGTCCAATACTATAACACAACTCTTCCAAAAAGATACTAGAATGTCCCATGTAGTTAGACCATTTGCATAGATCTCTAGGCACACAAACTTTTTCACATACTTGAATTCTATCTTTGAATTCAGACGTAGGTTGTCGGGCTAAAACTCCTTCCTTAGAGCTACAGATGACACATACTTCTCTCTAAACAAGGCTAGGATATGATTACACATCATAGAAGCAACATTGAGAGTCTTGACCATGCTATTCCACCAATGACAAGCTGCATCGTTGAGCACATTAGTAGCAAAATGAACCTTTTGAAGCTCAGGACAAGCCATGCAATTAAAAGTATGTTCAGTATCATGAATCCAATCATCAAATTTATCCACCATGTTTAACTCATTCTCTAAATTAAAATGTATAGGGCACATCTTTAGGAAGTCAATGAGTCTATACTTCTTAGGTTTGTCTATAGCAACACTAGAGCTAACTAAACCTATTTGGACTGAGGAAAGTATGTGTTGAAGATAGCGCAACTCCTAGTCAGGGGGATACTCGAAGTTGGGGTAGTTGATGTTGGTGTAGAGGTGGATGGAAAAAATATGGATTGACTCTCATATATTTGGTGAACTTGAGACATCGCATGTGTAAAAGGAGGATCCATTACCAACATTTTATACTTTGGGTCCTGATGTGTCTTAAAACCAACTTGGTTATATATAGTTGAGTTGCCACTAGTCATATTGATATGCTTGCACAAGGCAAGGTATGAGGTATAATAATCCTATAGGAGAGGTAAAAGCCTAAGGGAGATAAGATTGAAATAGTCAGATTAACGGACTTCCCTAGATCTAATAGCATACTTGTACAAAATGAAACCCTACAATGGAGACAATCACTTTCTTTGAGGGAATAATAGAAAACCATCCAATGCCAAGCTAGATATTGATTTTCCCCAAAGGATAGTAAACTAAAATTCAAGTATGTAATGTGTTAGATACCAAAAATGTAGCAATAGAAGGTACAAATATTTAACTATTACAATATTTATGGCTAGCATTATTTTGCACATTGCATGGTCTAGGAAATAAGCTGTAGAATATACACCATTTATTTCAATCTACCTCCTAATAGAGATAAGATACACCTAAATAACACCTAGTAAACTTTGGTCCACACCTCCTTTCTCTCTACATAAGGGGTTGAAAGCATACCCGACAAGAGAAGAAAAAGTTGGATTGCTCAGCATAAAATCTGGTATGCACATATAGACAATGATTGGACAACATTATGAAAAAAGGACAATGAATAATATAACAATGCTTCCCAAGAAAAAAAGAGAGAAAGGATCATCCAAAAGGATATCTAGAGAAATCTTCATATAGTAAGACATAAAGATTATATGAAGATTACAAGTAACAATAATTGGCTTTAAATATCCAATTATACATCAAAAATAAATGATAAGACGATTGCATACAAATTATCATGATAATAACAAGTATAATAAAATTCAAGGTATAAGGTATCACCACCATATCTACATATTATATCATCACCATCATAATATTTGAGGGAGTGATGGCATCACAATCCTATAAGCTAGGATAGGAATCACCATCTGCAACCTCTATTGGTCATACATATAATAGGGACACACCACATAATGTGTACATTATACTAGTTATTTCAATCGATCATGCATTTTAGATATAGAGGCAAGCATCAATTTAGTAAAATCAGGTTGTAGTATAAAAAATAGAAAGACATCATAATGATGCATAAATACGATGAATGGTACATTCAGGGAAAACACATAGAAATTAGGGTTTCCATTGAATATGGATCATCAAATTCGATGAAATAACACTAAAATATGAGAATAGGGTTAAAATTGTAATCAAAATAGTCATAAGACTAACTTCAAGAATAGGGACCCAAACAAGTCAAATAAATGTAAACATGTGATTGACATAATCTTTGACCATCAAGTAAAAGAGAGAGAGTATTTAGAACTATCATCCAATAGGACTCATAAAGATAAGTAACATATAACCAAGATAAAAATTAACAACCATTGTATAATATGATTCAAAAGGGAGAGCAACATACCTCAAAACATGTATGAAAAGTCAAAGTCCAAACCTAGATCCACGTAGGGTATTTTTCACCTAATATTATGTTATGTGTAAATCATTAATTAATGTTATATTACAAACTCTTGAAATATTGTCTCTTTGATACCAAGATACTGGATAATGTAACTTAGACAACACCCATGATTTATTTTGCAATTTTAAAAAGAGTATTTATTTGTAATTTTACTATTAATAAATAATTAGTTATGGATTTTCAAATTTAACCAAATTGATTGATATTTAAAAAAATTAAGGCAAAAGACAAGTAAGTGAATCACACATCATTATCTTGATGCGTGATCAGGCATATACATATGGAAGGGCATATGCATAAAACCATCCCTTTAAACCAACCCATAATAAAATATAAAATTAGAGATAAAAACTCTAAGAAACCCATTACATGCATGACAAATCAAATAAAATCCAAGCAAGCCAACAAAAAAAATGGTAGTAATCTTCTTCGTCATTCATTCTCTTTGACCCATGCACAGACAAAAACCTATTCTTGAATTTAAAGTCAAGACTTTAGATTTATCCAAAAAGGGTGCACAAAACTAGCCTCATCATCTTCCTGACCTCAAGGAGAACTCCGTGAACCCAACCAAGGGTTACGAGCTAACTAGAGGCAATCATTGAACCTATCATAAAAACCGACGAGGAGTGGGATGAGTAGCCTCCCAAAACCCAATGCCCAAGAGAAGAAACACAATCCAGGAATTTTTCATGGCAACCCAATAGAGTGAATCAAGACGTAAGAAAATTGATTCCGTGATTGGATCACCAAGGTCGGTCATGATATGAGATCAATTAAAGTGGGAGATGAAAATTTGGGGAAAAATAGAAATCAAGAACTCACCCAATTGACAATGAAGAGGCCTTTGTGAGTGTACACTAAAGCCATGAAAAAGATTTTCGCAAGTTGCAAATGTATCAAGCTTCCCGCTGAGGCCACATTATGCAGCACAAGTACACATAGTTTGGAAAACTAAACACTGGAGTTTGGAAACGAACAAAGGTCACAATACAAATTCTATGTGTTCAATGTCATTTGCAAAAATTTATATATATAGGAAAAGATGTCAGAAATAGCTGGGAATATTAGTGGATTTGAAACAAGGAAACATGGCAACTCATTGTCGACTAGGATATTGGGGAAGCACATTCTACTCAAATCCGAATTCAAAAAATATAGATAATCACAAAGAATATGAAGGGAAAGAAAGATAGGTGTGAGGAGGACCAGAGAGTGAGATAAGAAAGGAGAAGTAGGTAGATAGCCAATAGACTATAGAGTGTAGAACCTCTTGGGTGCGAGGTAGGAGGAAAGCTCTATACCTCATGATTCTAATCCTAGGGTGCAGATAAGAGTCAAATACATGAAGACTGCATGACATGAAAATACTAGGCGAACGGAGAAAATTTAGGAAATAAGATGCATGGAACAAAATTGTAATTTAATTATAAAGAGTCAAAAACACATTGGAATTGCATATTTAGAAATTATCTTCTTTTATTAATTTAGACTAGAAAAAATATGCAATTGGGTTCAAACTTGACACATGGGCTAATTAGGACTCAACAAATCTGATTATCAACTTAGATTTAGGTTTTAAAGTTATCTTGTGTGAGATTTATCACAATTAGGGTGTACCACTATTTTCTCATTATTTATTGTAACATATTAAAAGTGTCCTTAATATGTAAGACTTAGAGTCTAATTGCCATCATCTTACTACTAGGAAGGCCACATCATATTATGTTATACAAATTATGTTATTTACTGATTAATTCCATTATATCCATTAATTTCATTATTAACTCAAATAATGACACATTAATTGCTCCTACTTAATTACACATCCATATATGGTTACATTATATTTATTAGTCACATTATTGCCCACATTAGACACCCCCTTATACTTATTTGAACTAGATTACTAATTATGCACAATTAATTCATTACATGAGTATTAGTGAACAAGGTGACACATAGTACATATTAATGAATTGATTTACATATCAAGCCATGATTAGGTGATTAGGTCCAGTCTATGTGTATGATATATGGTTATTACACCTAACATTAATAATGTATAATGAATGCCACCAAGGATGTATATGTTAGGGTTAGTAGGTTATAACCTAAGGTTTCAGTGAATGTGATGACTTATACATCACATACGCTTTAGTAGAACATATGAAGGTTGTGATTACGGTTAAAATTGATTTATTCATGATTTTTACATTACATGTTCATTAAGAACTATAGTAAGGGTTTATATCTATCCCTATTTGGTCAAAATCTAATATGCAAACGTACTAAAATTCAAGTCATGAAATTAGGGTTTCTAAAATTAGGATAGCCAAATCATGCTATGTTACAAAAGGAAAGAAGAAAGACAAAAGAATACATGAGATTGTGGGACCATTGTCATGTTCGAGTGATACATCAGTTATGGAAAATCATGAATCCATTTCTCTAGTCAGAGTCAAACTCAGTGAGTCCCTAGAAGGGTAGCAAGGTGATGAGTAATTGTTACAACCCCAATTTTACATTTGTTTTCATAATTGAAATGTATTAATTTTGTATTTAATTGAAAAGGTTGTACGCTTTGCTTCATAGGATGGATTTATTTGCAATTATTCTTTTGATAGGAATTTCGTGGTTCCTATTATTATGTTAATCCAATAATGCATATAAAAGACATTAAAAGAAGAAAAGTCCAAATAAAAGGAAAACATACAAGATAATGGATATTAAGCAGAGTAGTTATGAGAAATACATAGAAATATCTAAAAAGTGGAATTAATGGCCACAGTTAAATAAATTTCATTTCTATGTGGTTTCTAATAAAAGAAATATGAAATGAGGAAAAAGGAAATGAAGGATAAAGAGAAATCCTTGAAAAGAAATATCTTAATAATGAAATACGTAAGATAATGAAAAATGAAGAATGTAGATGCATCTAGAAGGATAATAAGTATTCTTAAAAAGGAATTTCGAAATCTTATGATTTATTGGGATCCAAAGAGTCCCAATGAATAATAAGAAAGAGAAAATGCAAAATAATACAAAATAAAAAGATAATGTGATACATAATTAATGTATTTGTGGTATTATAAAAAAGAGGAACTTTCTTCTATGATGAAGTATAATTTCGTGGCCAATGGATTAAAAGCCAAGTACAAAAGGAATAAAAGAGGTAATTTTTGAATTCCTAATATCTAAAGAATAAATAATATCAAAGAGAAATTTAAGAGAGAGAAAATTGCTTCTTAATGGAGGAACTTGGTTTGCTTTTGGGAAAGGGGCTTAGATCTCGTGGATGGGCATCCTAGGGCTTTGCTACCCTCCCCTATATAAGGATTGCACTGTTAGCCTCAGTTCCAAGAGAATCTCAAGCATCCCACACCCTTCTTCACCTTATATCCACTCAAACCCTAACCAAAGAAAGTCGTGCAATCCCTGGAGGATTGAGGAGCAATGAAGGGGTTACGATGGAGGTTGATGCTTCCCTGACAACCTAAGAGAGCTTGGCCATCATCTCCTTGTTCTAATCTTCGCGTAGCACCTGTAGGAGGTCTACAATCTTGCTGTGATCACGGACATGGAACTCTTGAAATTGGTCATCTCGACCATGCTTTGAGGCCTTGCTGGGTGCGGCGGAGAGTGGCAGAGGTAGGGCAATGGGTTCCGACGAGCTCCAGACCTTGGGGAGGTGGGAGATGACCCCACGATCGACTTTAGTCGATGGTAGTGTAGGGATCGTGAGGAGGAAGATGACGGGGTGTCATTGGATGGTAATAACCTTCCCGAGTAAGAAGAACTGGCCGTTTAAGTGTGGGCAAAAGAGTCATTCCGTTATAATTCAGCCGCGACTACGTGTTGCATGGAAAGGCTGACATGGCAGCCTACCATTGGTCCAAGTAAGTATTTCTTACAAAATCATAACTTTTGTTAGGAAGCTCTGATGAATAAAGTCAAAATATGAAAATTGATCCTCAGAATGAGTGGAACACAAATAAATTATATTTGAAGCTTATTTCTACTTGGAATTCAAAAGTATGTAAAGATGCTATCTTTAATGGTTTAATTGATGAAAAACCCTAATCTTTGGTGATTAATGAATTAGGAAGGGTTATATGGATGTTTAAAGTTGACATTAACCTATTGATTATAAAAAGATGAATTAGATCTAAAACGATGAAATTTATGCATAATTCGATTAATTTAGTGTTCCATGTACATAAATAAGCTTTAATGGGCTTTGAAACCCTAATGTTAGTAATTATGTTTCTTAATGGCTTTAATTGGTAAAATTCATGAATAAAGATGAGATATGATGATTCTAAGCTATTTTGAGTATAAAAGTTCCTAATTGTGGATAAATACCCTTAATTTGGTAATTAGGGTTTTCTAGTGGTAAAATGTGATATTAATATGATAAATGGAGTTCATATGTGAATTAGACCATAATGAATTATGAGTTGTTAATTCGGAAGAAATAAAATATGATGAGTGTCCTTAATGATAGTGTCATGACTTAAAAGGATAAAATTGGTAGTTTTAATGTAAAAGAGGCATAAAAGACTTAATTGCTTTTAATTTTTCCTATGATGTTGAAATTAGGGCTTTGTAAACTAAAAGGGCATTAAAAGTGATAAAAGCCTTATGGAGGCTAAAACCCTAATAAAACCGTAAAGTTGGCCTAGAAATCCTAAGGTAGCATCCAAGCCAATCTTGAGAATGTTTTGGATAAAATAATAACACTTGGATGTTATGCCTTAATTTCAGGATATTGTTGATTGCGTGTTTGATTGTTCTTGAATATTATTTCTTGGAAATAAAGTTGCTCTGGATTAGGTATGTGGTTATGCTTATGGTTAATCATTGTAGTTTCACGACAATTTCCCGGATGTTTTATCGGTTTCCTAAAAATAATTGCTTGGACGACTTTTATTTCATGCAACTACAAAGTGACTATTATTATCACCATAAATATGTGTACATAACTAGCTCAGATCTTGGTCCTCCTCTGTGGCTTTGCTAATGATGAAAAGGGTAACCTGGTATAAGGCCTACTTGTTAAGTAGGACATCAGGTTATCATGAGTTAGGAATTGGGAGACCCACTTGTAGTGCCATGTGACTCTTTAGCACACCATGATTTAAGGAGTGTGCTACCTATGGGTACTGCCATGCGACTCAACCTTAGAAATGGATTCACCTATTAGGTATGATCATGACGGGTTTAATGGGGATCCACCCTAAGGAAGGTAGCATCCAGGTCCACTGCAGGGACAGTGCAGAGGCTAGGGTATGGATGGATTGAGAAATTATGCTTAAAACATAAAGTTGTTTATTAAATCCTCATTGGTTGCAATATGTTGTTATAGTTAATTGCACGATTATTGTTTCCCCCGCATACCGACATATTAATTTATGCTGACCGACGATTTATTTGTCAGCATTTTAGGTACAAATTGAAAAGGACAAAAAGTAAAGTGGCATATTGTGAAATTAAGAAATAAAGTGCAAGGAGGATTAGTTAGGATAGTGTCCAGATGTGGATAGAAGTTAGATATCCAAGTTTTTGAAAAAGGTATGCAAAGTTTTATTTTATTCCAGCTTTTAGTATAGTCATGGTAGAATTTAATAATCATTACTGATTATTTGTCGAACCTATGATCTGGGAAATTCGGATAACAACTCTGACCTCTTGGTCTTCCTTAATTGGGGGTTATCGGGAGGTGGGGTCATTACATTTGGTATCGGAGCATTGGTTCCTCATTTAATCTTTAGTAATTATTAAATTTTACAAATTCCATAGAACCGAGGGAGTTATTAGAGGATTTTCCGAAAGATAGAGAGGTCAAGAAAAGGATCACGTCTGGGGGCTGGCAATATTTTCCTCTGCACCGCTAGTCAGAACACGAGGACTCGTAGATCAGTGTGACTGCCTGGCCAATGTCTTAGGATCTGACTCGAAATAAGATACCTTTAGGACTCTCTCATCTATTTTCATCCCTTCTCAACCCTAATTCAATTAAGATTCTAAGGTTTAGGGTTTTTCTCTCTCTTCCTCACCCTCTTGAGGTTAGGGCATGTATAATAAGGTTAAGGAATCCTCCACCAAATTAATTAAAAGCATGTCAATAAGATGTCATGGACATAAGATTAATAGTTTAAGCGTAAACTAAGGATTAGTTGCATGCTTAGAGTTGTATGATACATGTTGTCATACCCTCAGGAGAGACATGATGTTAGACCTTCTTGATAGGAGGATGAATAGAGAGTGGGTCTTCGAGGAAGAAATCTCCATTAAAGGTGGAGACCTAGCACATCTTATGAGGATGATGCTAACCCTAACCCTAAGTGGTGGTTAGACAGAGAGATGGCATGATGAATTAGATGTCATGGTCAACCATGTGTGTGGGTTGACATGCTTTTGGTTTTGAATACCTATGATAGTATGATCCATGTGAGGTTGGCTGATCTAGCACCTTTGGCGACCCAACCCAGGAAGGGTCGTGTATGTTAGGGTGAAGGATACCTCCTTCATTGATAAGGTTAAGTGATGACCCTATAAAAACCCTATGGGCTGATATGAGCATGGCAGAGTATGCACCTTGAGTACGTCAGTAATGCTGGCAGTGGGTTAAAACCATGGCATGAAGGGCATGTTGGATAGATCATGAGATAAGCATGAAGAGTTTTGGATAATCTTGGGCAAACATAGGTTTCACCCATGTGGGTGTATAATGCTAAGCTTGATCCACCTTTGAGAGCAGGACCCAAGAAAAAAGGTTGGAAGCTTAGACTCTGGGATATGCAGAACAATTGGGAAGTTGAGGATGATGTGACATAAGTGGATAGTTGCGGTTGCCTCGTACATGATCCCTGGAGGCTTATGGTATCTGGGTTGCCTTTAGAGGAACCAAACACTAGAGAGAGGATAAGGATGATGGTACCTATGTGCCTATGGTATAGGTGTTTACCCTTTTAGGGTTAGGATGAAGAGTTCCTTAGACCCTGGAAAGGTATAGTAATGAGTTGTGAGGCCTTATACGTAGATGGTTGTCCTTGAGGAGGACTCGACTCTGAGGTGTTGTTCTGATGAAAGGATAATAGGACATGCGTGATGTACCTCATACATGCTGGGTTCGTGGTTAGAATGATGAGCATGCATTTGGACATCAGAACGGTGAACCTAGGTTTCCTAGACCTAAGAGGGGAAGTAGTTGTGCATGGTGCACTTGATGCTCATGACAAGACTTAAGGTTCCATAGATTGAGCATGGAACTCCTCATTTTTAGAGGAATGGGAAACCCCTTGTATTAAGGTGTATGTTTGATGAACCTCTCATAGGTTGGTGACATATGATGTTGGTCCAATGTTGAGGAATGAGAGCAAGTATGACCTATCATGAAGACATGTCATGGTTTAGTAGGTGGTCTGCTTACTAGTTGTGTGCCCTAGTAGCTTGACAGGGTTAAGCATACTCATGTGGATATAAATGTGAGATGTAGGGATGTTTGTGACCTTTGTTCCTATCAAGATGTAGTTTCCTCCCATCCTACGAGAGGGACCCTTCTGTAGGGTATGGATAAACTTTTGTTGGGTTTGAGGAAACACTAAGAGGTCTCATCGAATCTTGAGAAGCTAAGTTGAGAGTACATATTATAAGAATGAACCTTTAGACCCATAGATAACCATCTCCAAGTGCATGTGGATGTGTTACCATGGAGGTGACCGATATGGGGCCTGAGTAAGGTAGGCAGGTCACCATGACCCCTATGAAAGGATGATAGTTAGCCCGTGAATGTAGAGAGAGATGATGGAGACTTGGGTAAGGTTCTAAGTTGGATATGTACTATGTTAGAATCCTAAGTCTATCGTAGGGTCAGGTAGGGATAAGATCGATGGAAGGAGGAGTCACCTAATTCCCTAGTTGAACATGACCATATGGTCAGGAGGTAACAACTATCATTGTCTGAACGCCATGGGTTAGGAGATTGATCACCTTCATGAACTCATGGGACCCAACGGGAAGATGAGGAGGGCAATCTCTGGATGCATAAGGGAAGAGGGATGACCCCAAAAGTGCCGACACCCTACAGACCTAGAGGAGATGACAAAGGATTGTGAGTGGTCCCTAGTAGTTTCAAGATCAGTTTTCCGTGGAAGTAACTTTGATATCGAGATGATCATGATGTAGAGACATATGTTGAACATTTCAACTTAGATTTGAAGGTGTACTGGCAATGTGGGATGTACCATCACTACTCTTGGAATAGGAAGAACTTTGTTTTTGGACGGATGCCAAAGGCTTATTTCCTCTTGTTATGAAAGTGAGAGATAGGACAATACGCATGCCATACACCAGGGATAAAGATGATGTGAGTGGAAACATTTCTATGACGTATGAGGATAGAGGTAACAACATACCCTTGTGGAGTTTAAAATATCTGGATGGTTTACAAACACCAAGAGAACTAAGGCAGTCATCTTATGAGAAATTTCTTATCTTGAGTTATGTGGAACTTATGAACTATACAAGGTAGAGTTTGATAACCAAGAGGATGATCTTAGAGTTTTCTTGATGAAGATAGACTTAGAGTTTGAGATGATATAATAAGTGGAGTACATGGAGGTGTATGTCTTCACTGTTACCTAGCACCTAAGGATGTGAGGTGGTAATGGATGCTCTTGTTGAGATGGAGTTGCCTAGTCTAGCTAGTGGAAGGACTGGGAGAGGTGGTTAGGTGAGCCCTAAGTTTGAGAGATATGTTTGGCTAACACGCAGATATAATAAGATATGTTAATCGAGTCAGTGGTTGCTTGGTTGGACAGCCTAGGGCTTGTGGTGATAGAAAGATGGTTGTAGAATCTCTGATGCACTTCTCTAGAAAAGAAGGTGATCAAACCCAAACTAGAGTGGTTTAGGGTTTCTGAGGAGTCAACCTTAAGGAATCATGACATATAAGAGATCATGATTTCAAGTTCACCATACACTGTGGTACTACTATGATAGTAAGTTGCGGTAGTACTTTGAATGCCTAAGATGAAGTTGCATGAGGATTGTCGCCATGCATGCTAAGAGGTGAAGGATGAACACCAGTAACCCAATCAATTGATATAGAGGATAAAAAGTCCCCGAGAGGGAATGGGAGTTCATCACTATGGATGTTGTGGTAAGTCTCCCTTGGACCAAGGAAGGTCAAGAAGCAATATGGGTTATGGTAGATCGCCTTATCTAGATGACATAATCTAAGAGAAAGAGAGAGTACGGTCAGGGGACAAATCTGGTTGAACTACATGTAAGAGAGAGAGATGGTTCAACTACACCATGATGCGAGTTCAAAAGTTCTTGAGTGTGACCTAAAGATTCACTTCCATAAGGTGGAAGTAGATACATGAATAAATTGATGTGAGTACATCTTATCACCCCTAACTAATGGTTAGTATGATTCGGACAAGAGGGTCTGATGAGAGCATGTGTGCTCATTTAGGGTGATACATGGAGACAATTATTGTCCTATGTAAGATGTGATGATAACCAGCATAGCCAATATCGGGATATAAAGAAGCTCTGTAAGGGAGGTTGTGTCAGTCAGCACTTCATTAAGATAATGTTGGTGAAGGGACCTCATGAAGGTCAGAAAAGGACCACAATGTGTGCAGATGAAGTCTCTTTGATCGTGCGATGGCTGAAAGTGAGCCCAGGGGCGACATGAGTCGTGAGCTGACGCAAACTAGACTGACATGCAATTCAATGTGGGAGAATATGTGATATAAAAATATGAACCCTCTGAGCTATAGCTGAAAAGGATGAGTCCTCGATATATAGGTCCATCTGAGATGGATTGGTGGAGTTACTTATGTTTGGCCTTACCCCTCAGGATAATGTGATGAGTGATGAGTTCCATGTGTCCAATTTAGAGCACTATGTGAGGTACCTGAGTCATGTGTTGAGCAATGAACCTAGTGAGCCCCAAGGGAGGCTGAAATGTCCTGAGTCACCTGTGAGGATTATAGATGCCAAGGTGAAATTAACTCAGAGAAAATAATATGTGATGATAAAGGTTCTTTGGAAGCGCCATGGATAGGGTAAAGCCACATAGGGGCCAATGATGGACATGGAAAAGTCTGCCTGATTTGTTTGTATGCCTGATGGAATTTTGAGGACACAATTCTTATAAGAGAAGAAAGATGTTACAACCCCAATTTTACATATGTTTTCATAATTGAAATGTATTAATTTTGGACTTAATTGAAAAGGTTGTATTCGTTGCTTCAAAGGATGGATTTATTTGCAATTATTCCTTTGATAGGAATTTTGTGGTTCCTATTATTATGTTAATTCAATAATGGATATAAAAGAGAAGAAAAGAAGAAAAATGCAAATAAAAGGAAAAGATATAAGATAATGGATATTAAGTAAAGTAATTATGAGAAATACATAGAAATCTCTAGAAAGTGGAATTAATGGCCAAAATTAAATAAATTTTGTTTCTATGTGATTTCTAATAAAAGAAATATGAAAAGAGGAAAAAACAAATGAAGGATAAAGAGAAATCATTGAAAAGAAATATCCTAATAAAGAAATAAGTAAGATAATGAAAAATGAAGAATGTATATGCATCTAGAAGAATAATAAGTATCCTTACAAATGAATTTCGAAGTCTTATGATTTCTTGGGATTCAAAGAGTCGCAATGAATAATAAGAAAGAGAAAATGCAAAATAATACAAATTATGAAGATAATGTGATACAAAATTAATGAATTTGTGGTATTATTAAAAAGAGGTACTTTCTTCTATGAGGAAGTATAATTTCGTGACCAATGGATTAAAAGCCAAGTACAAAAGGAATAAAAGAGGTAATTTTCAAATTCCAAATATCTAAAGAATAATGAATATCAAAGAGAAATTTAAGAGAGAGAAAATTGCTTCTTAATGGAGGAAATTGGTTTCCTTTTGGGAAAGGGGTTTGGGTCTTGTGTATGGGCATCCTAGGGCTTTGATACCCTCCCCTATATAAGGATTGGACTGTTAGCCTCAGTTCTAAGGGAATCTCAAGCATCCCACACCCTTCTTCACCTTGTATCCACTCAAACCCTAACCAATGGGAGTCGTGCAATACTTGGAGCAACAGGGAGTAGTGAAGGGGTTACGATGGAGGCATGATGCTTCCCCGACAACCTAAGAGAGCTCGTCCATCATCTCCTTGTTCTAAACTTCGTGCAACACCTACAAGAGGTCTGCAAACTCGCTATGATCATGGACATGACACTCTTGAAATCGGTCATCTTGGCCACTTTGAGGCCTTGCTGGGTGCGGTGGAGAATGGCGGAGGAAGGGAAATTGTAACATCCCTGACGTAGGTTATGTCTTAACCCTAGAAGTTTTGCTTAAGTAAGTCATTTATATTCTTGTCTTTATTTTTTTGAAAAGTAATTAAGACTCAATAGGAACTAATGTTTCAATTTTGGTCCTATTTGAATAATGTTGAAGCAATGTTTTACTTGTTTTGGACTAAAGTGCAAATTACCCAAGTTGAGTGGTTAACTTGCAAATATTACATGATAAAATGTTCCTCAAGTGTTGAAGCATCATAAGAATGAAAATGATGCAGAGGTATGGCTTGTGGTAGCCTGAGCATCAAGAAAGATCTTATTAAGCAATATGTGTGCATTAAAACCTAGTTTTGGTGTAATGAGCAATTTACCCAAAACCTAAGGTTCAATTGTTGGTATATATGACCTGAGAGCCAATCATGAGATGATTGGTGGGATACATTAAGATTGATTTGATAAACATCAAAGGAAAGCTTCCAATTTTTTCTGGTTCAGTCATATGAGATAGTGATAGAACATATTGAATGTCTAGAGAATGACAGTACTCAATGACGTATGCTTTTAGGTTGAGGACCTGAACGATGAGATCATACATATGCTAAGAGTTTGTACATTCTTGTTATGTCCCTAGTCGGCTGTCATTGTTGAAGGTAGATAGACATCAATGACCCACAAAGACTAGATTGTGGTGTTGGTTGATGACAAAATCTCATTAGTCATGATATAGAGATATCAAACCAAACACATAGGTACTTGTTAGAGAACAAGTGTACTGGACATACCCACCGTGAGTTTGACACATGGAACCATGACATGGTCGTCATAGTCAATACTCACAGTGATGGTGGTGAGTGTGATTCTTTGACCTGAAATCACTACACTCAACACATGTCGTTGGGCACACTTTGACATCATCAAACGTAGTCCTGAAACATGGGTTGTTATAAAGGTGATGATTGGGTGGCTTTGACACATAGGGCTTTTGAGGGGTGAGTGATAGATATGGGATTTATCCCTCCTAAGGGAGTTTGATATCCATGGCCACTTGATGAGTAGGATTGAGAAAGGCGTGCACGCATGTGTGAATCAATATGTGATATCGATGTCATACATATCTCTTCCAATCTACTCTGAGATCAAGAAAGTGAATGAACATTGACAGGATGACTATTCCATGCCTCGAGTTCATTCAGGATATCAGTGACAAAGGAATTATACATTCACTATAACACCATTCATAGATTGTAGGATTGAAAGTTGTTCTCCAACTTTCTATTTCACTTGGGTAGCAATGATGTGTGACTAGGCACCGCTCTTTGCTTGTGAAGTCATAAGTGTTATGGACTTTCACTGCCAACGTGAAATGGACCTGCAGGGTTACACACATAGGATATAACCTAGAAGAGGAGTTTTTTCCACAAAAAATGTTTAGATTGATTACTAAAGGAGTTTAGTAGTTCAATTAAACACTCAATTAATTGATAGCTCAATGTCATAATGTTCAAGGTGTTGGACACATTGATTGGAGTATCAGATTGATTGAAGCTGTAATTGACTGATTCTACACAATCTGCACTCCCAATCGATCGACTCATGTAATGAACCGATCGGCTCAGGTGGTGAGTCGATCGGCTCATGGACAGGGTGAAAGAATCGGTTCAAGTGTTGAAACGATCAGTTCAACGGGTCCAACCGAGCAAGTTGGGAAAGTAGGATTGGTGAGAAATTTCTTTTCAGTTCACTTGCCCAATTTGATTGGAACAATATTGGTATTAGGTACCAATTAGAAACAAAATAAGAAAAGTCAATCGGGAACTGACCAGGACCACGAACTGATCGGTTCGGAAATGAACCGACCATTTCATGGGTCCCAACCGATCGGTTGAGGTGTCAACCGACCGGCTTAGGTCCCCAATCGACCATTTTAGAAATGAAACGATCGGTTCAGGTTGCACAGTTGGTTGTTTTTGTGGAAAATCTCAAACCCTTCTACTCATGCTTTAGTCCCACATTGCCCGGGATCCTGTTCCATGACCCTCCTATATATAGGGGTATTGGGGGCTTCTCAAAGAACAACTCAGTGCAACCAGTTGCTCTATAAAGTTGTCATTCTCTCTGGTTTTGGTAACCGAGAGAGCCTGAGCAAGTGCTACCCAATAAGGGAGGCACATCAAGGGAAAGACAACTGTAGAAAGTGATTGGTGGCAGGAGAGTGTGTCGGTGACTAGTACACTGACAGGAGGGTGCGACTCCTTCCAATTCCTTGTGAGACAATGAGATTGGAGTTCCAGGTGGTCCGTGTGGACTACTTCAGAGGCGGGAGATTTCTGCTGCTCGAAGGACACCTGTCAATCCTAACAGTCCCGGTGAGACCAGGAGTCGTCAGTCCTGGTGCAACCAAGAGATGCACATACATCGTCCAAGACCGGAGGTGAAAACCACGCAAGCCGCGAGGTATTGTCGCCGAGCAAGCCTCAGGAAAATGTATGATTCCACAAACCATCCTTTTCTATTGTATAGACGTTGACGAATTTCCTTGTTTTGGGTTTGGGGAGGAGAAAATTTTTGTTTCTGCTGCCTTCTCTGCCTCCCATAAAACTCTACATCAATATGCAAAATACCACTTCTAGAGAGTCCCTAATGTTTCTTGGTATCAATTAGAGACAAGAAAATAAAAGGGGCCTCTCATTTGAATCTCTTTGGAGGAGAGAGAATCTTGATATTAAAATAATCACAATTTAAGCATAATTGAAACCCTAATTCAATTTAATGCAAAAATAAATATATTAATGGAAGTTCCTTTCAACCAAAAGTGTGATGGTTGAATTTGTATAAGTGTGGACGTCCTTGTGCCTTGCAATGGCACTGAAATATCTAAAGTGAGCGGAGAGCCCACTCACATTAGTTAAAGAAAGAGTAATATCCACTAATTTTTGGATATTATTATTATATTGATTAAGATGCTTATTTGTTTTCCTTTAATTCACAGACAAAGAAGAGGAATTTGAAGGGAAGGATGATGACTTCGTATGCAAGGAATTGAGGGGGATAAGTGGCACCAATTTAGGGAATTAAAGGATTTTTATAACACTTTCTGTCTCTTGAAATTCCCTTACATATATCCCATTTTTCACCCACATGAAAGGCTTTTTTGGATCCTCTTTCTTTCCTTGCTTTGGACGAACACAAGGGATCTTAGGAGCAACAGGAGGATGTCCCCCGACCTATAGGTGAGCTCCTTAATCATCTTCAACCTTGAATTCATGGTGGAAAAATCAAATGTTAACAATCATTCTCTTCTTTTCTTCATTCAATGCTCAACCTTGATCATCCTTTGCATCCAAAGACTTGAGAACGGACCTTGGACAGTTGAGAAAGCTTCATTCACCATTGAGGACGTGAAGCTTGAAGTTTGGATTCAACTTTGAAGGTAGGTTATATAACTTGAATCCTTAAACATCATTATTGATTTTATTTCTTCATCATATGTTGATTTCTTTTCTTTCCTGAATTTCTTTATGATTAATTGTTGAAATCACCACAAAGAATCACAAAAAACTTTGAAGGTTTTTATCTTGAAGATGATGATGTCATCTTACCACACACCTCAATAAATATCATGAGCAAACAATTTGCATTTTGATGACCAAACGGTCTCAAGACTGTTTGGGGATCAAGCGGTCTCAAGACCGTTTGAGGGCAAAAAATCTCAAGACCGTTTGAGTTCAAACAGAATCAAGACCGTTTGGGGTCAATTGCTGATTTAGTTGGATGAAGATCCAAATGTTCCAATTGATCTAATTAAAATGGTTCAAAGAATGGATGGTCCATTGATTATAAACCCTAATCAATTTGATTGGTTGAAACCCTAAATTGATTGAGCTGATTTCTAAGTTGAATGGCTCAAACGGTCTCAAGACCATTTGAGGGCAAACAATCTCAAGACTGTTTGAGACTAAACGGTTTCAAGACCATTTGGAGGTCAAGGGTTGTGATGCATGTTTGTAGATCTAAGGGTTATAATTTGATGTATTATCAATGGTCCAATTGATGAATGATTCAATGAAGCAAACCCTAAATTGATTGATTGTAGAAACCCTAATTTAGGGTTAAATGGTTTCAAGATGAATAGACCAAACGGTCTTAGACCATTTGAGGACCATTCAGTCTCAAACCGTTTGGAGTTATGTAATATTTAATTCAAACAATCTCAAACCGTTTAGAGATTTTGTGATTATGACTGTTTGATGGTCTAACGGTCTTAACACCAATTGAACATGTAGACCAAGACCGTTTGAAGGTCAATAACCTCAAGACAGTTTGGAGGTTAATAACCTCAAGACCGTTTGAAGGTCAAAGTACTTCATGACCGTTTGAGGGTCTAGTATCTCAAGACCATTTAAAGGTCTAATTGAGTCAACCATGTATATACAATTAACCCCATGATGATTGATGATGTATATTAAAGATAATTACAATGGTTGTACCTTTAAGGTACTGGGGTGATTAGTACCCTTAAGAGGGGTTAACCTTTGATGCATATAGAAGAAATATCTCAATACACTATGCTATCCCTAATTGTATGTACTTCAATGGAGGGTTGACTTAATCTAATCAAGCTTGAAGTAATCAACATCCTAGTGAGGATGAGATAGAGAGAGAGAGGAATTCATACATGTATGATAATCATGTAGTGGTTAATCCTCAACACTTTCAACATGAATAAAATACGTATTTAGGGTATAATCCTTGATAAATATATCATGAAACCCTAATTGAGATGGTTGATGAGCTCTAACCCTAATTCAGGGCAATGGTAGTTGAAACCCTAATCTAGGGTAATGGTGTAACCCTATTCTAGGGTGATGATATGAGAAATCCCAATTCATGGTAATACAATGAAAAACCCTAATTTGGGTAAAAATTATAAGAAACCTGAATTCAAGATAATGATGTGTGAAACCCTAATATAGGGTGATGTCATGGGAAACCCCAACATAGGGTGATGTCATGTGAAACCCTAATCTAGGGTGAAGCTATGGGAAACCCTAATCAACGGTGATGCCATGTGAAACCCTAATATAGGGTGATGTCATGTGAAACTCCAATATAGGGTGATGTGATGTAAAACCGTAGTTGATAAAGAGGGGAAACCCTATTCTTAATAATGGAATAATGAATAATATATTGGTTGGTGAAACACCTAAAGTGGTTGATAATGGATAACCTTATATCAATAATGCCTTAACCTGAGATCAGTCCACATTATTGATAATGGTTGAATAAATCAAATGAGTGACTTATGAGAAATACATTACATGATAATGTGATGAACAAGTGCATAAAGTATTAGGATGAGAAATATCCTAATACAAGATAAGTTGATGAACTTAAGTAAGTCAAAATCGATGAGGGAAGTGATACATCAAGACATGATAGATATCACATTCAGCACCTCAAGGTTGATACACCTTGATGTATCCTAAATCCAATATACTTGGATGAGTAACACAAGAAGTGTGTCATGACAATTATTACATTAAGATGTAATGCACTTTGATAAGTGTATGCTAACATACCTTGAGATAGGGTTAAGCCAAGATAACAAAGTATGATGTAATCAATATCCTAGAGAAGATGAGAAAGAAACTCACACTTTGTGATGATTATCTTTTAATGATAAAAGATGAGAATAAATAAGTATAATTGAATACGTACGATATCAATGTATGCTCCTAGATGTATGGAGCAATGAATTAGGGTTTGAATTAATAATATGAACTTGAAACCCAATTCGGCTATAGAGGGAAACCCTAACCCTAATAGTTGTTTCCTAGTGAAAGGTGACAAGATGTTTAATGGGCCTTGTGAGCCATGTGAATAGTTGTTGCCTAGTGAAAGATGACAAGATGTTTACTGGGCCTTGTTAGCCATGTGAATAGTTGTTTCCTATTAAGAGGTAACAAGATGTTTATAAAAGTTTCATGTAAGCAATGATAATGTTCAAATAAACTAGGAAATGGAAACTTAGTAACATAATAATAATATTAAATGGATAAAATAATAATAATGAAATCTTAATCATGCATGCTTTATGCTTATAGCCAAATAAGGGCTATAGTGTTTTGAATAAACTTAAAGGAGATAAGAGGAATACTTGAATTACATAAAGGATGTGAATAAGTATGATGGCTTGGCCATGGTTTAATACCTAGTAAAGGTGATGTGGTATTTAGTGATGATGCATATGATTGGCATAGTCCAATGCCTGGAATAGATGCACATGATTGACATAGTTCAATACCTGGAATAATGTCACAAGATTAGCCATAACCCAATACCTGGAATAATTGCACAGGATTGGTCATAACCCAATACCTGGAATAATTGCACAAGATTGGTCATAACCCAATACCTGGAATAATTGTACATGATTGGTCATAACCCAATACCTGGAATAATTGCACATGATTGGTCATAACCAAATGCCTGGAATAATGTCACAGGATTGGTGATAACCCCATACCTGGAATAATGTCACAGGATTGGTCATAACCCAATACCTGGAATAATTGTATAGGATTGGTCATAACCCAATGCTTGGAATAATTGCACAGGATTGGTCATAACCCAATACTAAGAATAATTGCACAGGATTGGTAATAATCCAATGCCTTGAATGGTTTCATAGGATTGGTAATAATCCAATGTCTGGAATGGTTGCACGGGATTGGTAATAATCCAATGCATGGATTGGTTGCACAAGATTGGAAATAATCCAATGCCATGAATGGTTGCACGAGATTGGTAATAATCCATTGCCTGGAATGTTTGCATATAATTGGCATAGTCCAATGCCTGGAAAGAATATGATGATGTATACTCACATGACTGGAACAATTCAATATCTAGATAACAGATTGACTAAAGTCAACAGACAAAAATGAGAATGATTCATGGATGGCATACCATGATAATGAATATCTCATGATAATCTTGAGATGTGGATATAGTAAGATGGATAAATGATATACGTGTTCTAAATATTCCTTATAAAGTGAAGAGATGAATTATTATTCTATCATAGATAGTTGCAATGCCTTAAAATATGAGATTGTTCTAAACTACTTATCCTCTGATCAATTTTATTCTATTAAACTACAATAATAATGTTTCTGGCTGAGAATTATATCTCTCGCTGGGACAATTTCAATTGTCTCACCCCCATGGGATCCAACGTTTTTAGGTGGAGGAGGATGAGGAGGTAAGAACCATACTACAGGGAAAGAACATGAGCATTAAGGACAATAGTAACATCTCAGGTGGAGATACTGACTGTTGTGTCTTGTAGATAAGAGTCCTATATGTCATCTCTGTACTCTCAGGTCCTTGGATTCAGTACTTAGTGTTTTCATAATCAATCTGAGATTTTGGCTTGAATGCCTCAAGGTTGTGTATTGATCATGTGTAGACTTAGGAGAGCAATTGATGTATGTAATCCTTGAGAAGAGATGGCACATGGTATGTACTTGTGGACCAGAATGTACATGTAATACTTTGGTTCTTATTGTTAAGAGTTTCCTGGAATTGGATCTATTTGAAAAAGGTTTTAATTTTTAGTAATTTTCAATAATCTGTTGCTAATGATCACTTTTGTTTAGTAAATGATGTTTTGTTCGAATGACATATCACAAAAATGGGTTCCAGCAAGCTCCATACCTTGGGGAGGTGGGAGATGACCCCACGATCGGTTGCAGTCGATGGCACCGTAGGGATCGTGAGGAGGAAGATGATAGGGTGTCATTGGATGGTTATACCCCTCCCGGGTAAGAAGAGTCGGCTGTTTAAGTGAGGGCAAAAGATTCATTATGTTATAATTCATCTAGAGCTACGCGTTGCATGGAAAGGCTGACGTGGCAGCCTTCCATTGGTCCAAGTAAGTATTTCTTACAAAAATCATAAATTTTGATAGGAAGCTCCGATGAATAAAGTCAAAATACGAAAATTGATCCTCACAATTAGAGGAACACAAATAAATTATATTTGAAGCTTAATTATGCTTGAAATTCAAAAAGTATGTAAAGATGCTATCTTTAATGATTTGAGTGATGAAAAACCCTAATCTTTGATCTTTAATGAATTAGGAAGGGTTATATGGATGTTTAAAGTTGATATTAACCTGTTGATTATAAAAAGATGCATTAGATCTAAAAGGATGAGCTTTATGCATAATTTGATTAATTTAGGGTTCCATGAACATAAATAAGCTTTAATGGGCCTTGAAACCCTAATTTTAGTAATTATGTTTCTTAATGGCGTTAATTGGTCAAATCCATGAATAAAGTTGAGATATGATGATTCTAAGCTATTTTGAGTATAAAAGTTCCTAATTGTGGATAAATACCCTTAATTTGGTAATTAGGGTTTTCTAATGGAATAATGTGATATGAATATGATAAATGGATTTCATAGGTGAAATAGATCATAATGAATTGTGACTTGTTAATTCGGAAGAAACCAAAGATGATGAGTGGCCTTAATGATAGTGTCATGACTTAAAAGTGTAAAAATGGTAGTTTTAATGTAAAAGAGGCATAAAAGACTTAATTGACTTTTAATTTTGCCTATGATGTTGAAATTAGGGTTTTGTGAACTAAAAGGGCATTAAAAGTGATAAAAACGTTATGGAGGCTAAAACCCTAATAAAACCATAAAGTTGCCCTAGAAATCCTAAGGTAGTATCCAAGCCAATCTTGAGAATGTTTTGGATAAGACAATGACACTTGGATGTTATGCCTTAATTTCAGGATATTATTGATTGCATGTTTGATTGTTATTGAATATTATTTCTTGGACATCAAGTTGCTCTGGATCAGGTATGTGGTTATGCTTATGGTTAATCACTTTAGTTTCACGGTGATTCCTGGATGTTTTATCGTTTTCCTGAAAATAATTGGTTGGATGACTTTTGTTTCATGCAACTATAAAGCGACTATGATTATCACCATAAATATGTGTACATAACTGGCTCAGATCCTGGTCCTCCTATGTGGCTTTGCTAATGATGAAAAGGGTCACTTGGTACATATGAAACCCTTCCATCACACAGACAGTGAGATGACACGCGAAAATGTGCGGAACCACATAATACCAAAAACACAGATTAATTAAAACCGTTGGCGGAATGCATGCATAAGAGAACTTTTGCATCCAGATCCTCTAGAGAAATGTGTTACAAAAATATTACAAGCTTTGATATATGTCCACAGCTTATCGGAACCAGCTGTACTATCAACACATGAGTTCATCACCTATTTATACATACATAACGGGCCACATATGGCCAGGAGTAGGATATATAAAACTACAACAGCTAGACATCGTGAAATGTCGTCAAACAACTTCGAGGACCTGAGAGTACAGGGATGACTCTAGGTCTCTACTACAAAACCACCAAAAGAACAACATGTCCATCTCTTTCCTTCTACTTCTTTTCTTGCTGCTCGATCGCAACCTCACGACCACCACCATGTCTAGAGCGATCACCTAAAAAGGGTGTAAACCAGCGGGGTGAGACACACAGTCTCAGTGAGAAACATAACTCCCCGCCAAAACTATAAAACCTTAGAAGGATAAAACAATAACACTAGATAACTGATAAATCTTATAACAAGAGCAGCATACTGAGAAAGGCTATTATTACCATCAATCTTACCAAGATATCCAAGAGGTATATAACCAAGTATTTCTTTATGGAACATGATTGACAAGATAAGATTTATAAGAACTTATCACAAAATATAAGGATTGTACACATATATGCAAGGTATAACTAGATCAGCTATATAAGCAAGGCCTCAATCAATGTTCTGTGTTTTGCTTTATGCAAGATATACTATTCGACTGGATTATGATTTATTATGCCCTGAGGAAGTGAGCCTTCCCTGCTCAAATCCAACCATTGGCTGCGAAGCCCAATCCAGTGCCATATAAGGTCTAAGGAGATCTGAACTCCATGATCTCACCTTCTCATCATCAATACACGAATCATCAAGAAAAACCGCAATCTTATGCTTATAGGGCCTCAACCTCTGGGTCAGCTCCGTAAGCTACCCACATCTCTAGCTCACCTCATCATAGGCGCTAGTGCATACATTCGAGCCATGAATGCATCATGCTCATCATTACATATCCTGAGCCATGGGTCTATTCACCATGCTCCATATATTCACAGTGGTACTCAAATTCCACCTATTTAAGGCTAGGGAAAACCATGTATATTCAACAATATGCGTTCCAGGCAAATCCCACAGGATAAACCTATTTCACCATCACCATGATATTGAAGATGATGGATCTATGGCCATGGCAAACTACATGATGTTTTCATGCATAATTAATTAGTATATTTTAAACCAATTGTTGAGGCAACCAAAGTAAAGACATAGCCTTATAGAATTACATCATTATTGCCATCATCATATTGTCCTGGGGCCTTAATCCCTGCATCATGCATCAACATTCTGGGAACGCAACCCCTATCTCATCATCAGAGGATAGCACCTCAACTAGGCTCTTAGCCTTATATCAGATCCTCAGACCTATCAACTTGTTATCTCATTACCACATGGTGCTACTCAAGCACATACATCTCATAGCTCTTACCAGGCTATGAATCCACATAAAAATACCTGCATGGTTAGTATACACATCCATAGAGATAACTGAAACCATCATAGATTAATAGGATTATCATGGTATCAGGTATAAAGAAACATCCATGAGTATTTTACACATAAGTTGTAGAAATCATAGTATTATTATCAATCATGAGCATATATCATGCCCCATACTTGTGATCATATACATGTGTCACATTATTATGTGTAGCAACATCAAATCCTTCCAAACTTCCTAGTTCACAACCTATCATCTTATCTCATTATTATAGCTGCAAGATTAAATGTGATCACATTATATCACTTGTGTTATCATTATTAACAGAGAACTATCAACTATATACATTCCGGGTTATCAGAACCCTCACCAAAGCTCCTACAACCCTTACTAAAGGTATGGCGGGCAGCGCCAACCCTCACCAAAAGATGTATCGGCTAGGGTTTCCCAACCTTAAGAAAGATCACCACCATATCGGTCAACCCCATCACTTCAACTATCGTGTAATTCACATGGTGTCGGGAAAGGTGTATCGTGCATCATCACAGGGATGTCGGCCAAAGGCCTATCGTGCACACAAGATAGGGTTAGGGTTAGGGTTGTATTGGACACCCTTACTCACCACTTTATCGGCCGAGATCATGGTGCCCCAAGCCAACATTGTATTGCCCAACATATTCATGACATAGATGACACAAAAGCACCTCAAGGAAGCCTATCGGTCAACAAGGGAAGCACTCTATATCAGCCTCCATCAAAGCAATAACTAGGGTTATCCTATTAGGCACCATACCATGTCGCCCAAAGCTCATCCAAACAAGGTGGTCTCGACCAAAGCTATCTCACGACAAGAATGTATCAGGAAACCTCTCTACAAGGTGTTTCTTGCAAGGCACTCATCAAGGTGTATCGCCTAAGCAACAAAGGTATCGACGAACTGAACAACACCACTTAGGTCAAGAAGGCCATATCATCCCTATAAGTCAAGCTTCTCATATCAACCACCGCTTAAGGCACCTACTAGGGTTTCTCTATACCACCATATCAAGCACCAAACCAACAATCTCAACTAGGTGTATCGGCCAAGGGTAAAACCCTAGATGGGTAGCACTACTATAAGATCATATCGTGCAAAGCATAACTCTACAAGGTCGTCTTCAACCTCAAGCACCAGCGCACAAAACCCTAAATGTTCAAGAAGATCGGCTCACCTCTCAACACCCAAGAGAGAGGGGTTTTTCACAACCTCTATCACTAATCAGGAAACCACAAGGATCAACCCCAACTTAGGTCATCACATATCCAAGAGCTCACCTCTCAAATCCATGGTGAGAGGAGGGCGCTGCCCAATCAACTAGAATGTAGGCTCACCTCTCAACTTAAACGAGAGAGGGGTACTGCCCACATCACTAGAGCTCAAACTCACTTCTCAAAAACCAAGGAGAGAAAGGGGTATTGCCCCAAAAGAAACCCTAAACTATGGTTCGGACAACTAGATCCAATGGTATGTAAACCATCAACAACATGAACAACATCATGCTCACTATATCCATAAGATCAACAACATGTACTAGAGCAAAAAACATAACATGCAATGGCCGATCATCAACATATATGAATCGTGAAACATAAAATAAGGTAGTATAGCTAGGGTTATAAGTTATGTAACCCGCCTCAAGCAAACTCCTCAAGATCCAAAGCTCCAAGCTTCTAGCTCCTAGCTCCAAGCACACCACTTTCGACCACCGCAAGAAAAGGAACAAGAATCATAACCACCATGGCTGAAGAGTAGGCAAGATGGAGAACAAGATGCTAAGGAGAGAGGGAAAATGCTTACCAAGGAAACAAGGTCTACCTAGGGTTTGGCCACCAAGCTTGGCTCCTCCAAGGGTATCGACCACCAAGGTTGCAAGGGAGAGGAGTATCGTGCACTAAGGAAGAGTGGAGAAACAAAGAGCTAAAGGGTTCCTAAGGAAGTGGAAGGAGATGTATATATAGAAGTGGATGGAGGAGAAAACAAGGCAATGTGTTGCCCACCTAGGGACACTTGTCCAAGGGCAATGCCACCTCCTTATCTCACCTTATACACATGTCCAAGGCTATTGACACATGCAAGAACTATGCACTAATAGTCCACTAGTGGTGACACAAACAAGGTCAAGGGGTCAAAGATGGTCAATGGATGATACTCTCCACTGCCATGTCTGGTACACCGCATGGGAGACACCGCCATGGGTGACACAAAATCTTCCTGTCTGATACAAGGTTCAACTAGGCAAGGAATGGCCCAAACAAGGGAAAACAAGGCCCAACAGAGATCAACCAAGCCCAATACAACACAAGGCATGAGCCCAAACCTTCCTCTCAACTTAGAGGAAGCAAAGAGAGAGAAAGACATCTCTCAAGGTGACAAACTTGCTCTTCAACCCTAACTTAGGTTATTTTGCAAGTAGCACCTCCAACTCTCAACAAAACACAAGCAAACCCTAATCACCACTAAAGGTGATTAGCAAGCAACCAAGCACAAGGTTTAGGAAAAACAAATAGGGTAAGCCCAAAATGGAGGTCAGGGTCCTTACAGTATAGGGCCTACTTGTTAAGTAGGACATCATGTTATCATGAGTTAGGAATTGGGCTACCCACGTGTAATGCCATGCGACTCTTTAGCACACCATGAGTTAAGGAGTGGGCTACCTATGGGTAGTGCCATGCGACTCAACCCTAGAAACTTTTTCACCTATTAGGTAGGATCATGAGGGGTTTAATGGGGATCTACCATAAGGAAGGTAGCATCTAGGTCTACTGCAGGGACAACGTAGAGGCTAGGGTATGGATGGATTGAGCATTTATGCTTAAAACATAAAGTTGTTTGTTAAATCCTAATTGGTTGCAATATGTTGTTACGGTAAATTGCACGATTATTGTTTCCCCCACATACTAGCATATTCATTTATGCTAACCGACGATTTGTTTGTCGGTGTTTTAGGTACAAATTGAAAAGGACAAACAATAAAGTGGCATATTGTGAAATTAAGAAATAAAGTGCAAGGATGATTAGTTAGAATAGTGTCCAGATGTGGATAGAAGTTAGATATCCATGTTTTTGAAAAAGGTATGCAAAGTTTTATTTTATTCCAACTTTCAGTATAGTCATGGTAGAATTTAATAATTATTACTGATTATTTTTCAAACCTATAATCTGGGAAATTGGGATAATGGCTCTGAGCTCTTGGTCTCGCTTAATTGGGGGTTACTGGGAGGCGGGGTCGTTACCGTAACACCTGGAGAATCTTTCACGATCAAAGATGTAAGGTAGCAAGTCATGAATGACATGGTGATCATCACAAGAAAAAGTGATGAATATATGATTACTTTGAGTTTAGGGACCCTTGATAGAGGAGACATGATGAGAAAAAGGATTTCTTGGATGCATTAGCTTTGTCCAACGATGAAGGTCACCGATGTCAATAATTGTAGTTTGAGGGAAATCAACTAGGATAAAGAAACTACGTCACAAACTAGTGTGTGTGTTGAGGATGCTCTCAAAAGGACCAATTACATAGGTGGTTCAATCACAGGGTGGACCAAGTTCAAACTAGTCAGAATAAAAAAATGGGTTGGTGGTTATCACTAGGGAAAAGGTAGGTCAATTGGACAAAGACGAAGCTTTCTTAAGGGGAGGTGATGCCTTAGATACCCATATATATAAATTAAACCCAGGACAGTGGGTTCCCTGAATCCATGATGGTGAGAGAGCTCACAGCCGGATGGGGTGCTTCCGCTTAAGGGGGATTATTTTGGGCCTTTCTAGATTCAGGTTCAAAAATTATATCTAATGGAGAACAAATTTGGGAAAATGATTAATACATGAGGAAGGGAGGTGTGGAGGGGGGAAATAGGATAATGTGGATCCTTGTTCACATAAAACTCAGAGGAAAGTGAAATGTATGAGAAAAGACACAAGCCATATGATTGACATTTGGAGGTCCAGACGGAATCTAGGATTTTTGAAAGATAGTGTGACACCAACAAAGTATAAACTTTAAGCACATTATAATCCATATTTATTGTTGACATTTAAATTTTTTCATTTTGTTATTTTTTGTCCTAAGTAGTTTGGGGTATATAACATCATCCAATCCTAGTGAAAATTTACACCTAGGTCAAATAAAGCATGTAGATTTGGAATTTTAATTTAGTTTAAAAGTTTGAGCAAACAATTATATTATTTAATATTTATAGTTAATCTTATATTCTCTTTTGTAATGAAAGTAAAGCATTTAAGATTTTCCAATTGCGATAAAACTTGCCTCATAAGGAAGCTAAAGCATTTGAATTCCAAATTTTCTATTTATTTCTTATTTTGAGATCATTTAGTGAATTATTTGTTATTTATGAGTTTTATAAGTAATTATTTGTTAAAATAAGTTACTGTATTTGAATTTATGAACATTTATAGATTATTCATTTGTGAGGGAAATATAACCTATCTCTTTTTTCCTTATTTTCCTCAATTTCACTCCACAAATCCTCAATTTTATGTATTTCTCCTTTTTTGTAGATATATACAACTCAATTTTCCAAGTTATGTTAATTGTGTCTATATTATTGATCCCATTGTTTTTAGACAACTAAGAAGGAGGAATACAAATTCACTTACTATCTTCAACTATTGATAACTCTTAATCATATATTCATGACTTGTGCCCCAATCATATAATTAATATATGTAGTATTTCTTTAAGTACTAAGATACATATTTTGCATTCACTTTCTAATTATCTATATTTAGGAAGATTCTAGAGACTTATTTACAAGTAAAATATATTTGATATTGAATTTGCATTGTAACCCTTTCTAAGAGTCTAAGTAAACCATTTACACCATGGTCACCTGAGATTGAACATTAAGCTTAAACACTATATCTATATAAACATCGAATGTATCCTCTTTTCTATCCATCTTAGGGATAAAGGGGCTTGAACCAATCCTGAAAGAAAAAGGGTATGCGAAGGGATGGATTCAAGCACAAAATGTTAAAACACTCCACCCCTTATAGAGGATTGTATCCCTAAAATCCAAGTAAACCAAAACCGAGTGTAGGAAATATCACATCTACCATGCAACTCTAATAATTTCACTTACAAGAATAATCTGGTCTGTGTTATCATGTGCAAGAACTTACACATCTAAACAAAATAACACATGTCACATTATACTAGTAGTCACCAAATGATGCATACTAACAAAATAATAAAGATCAATTCAACATAAAACATCCACAAAATATTAAGTGGGGTCAGAGGACAAGTAAAATAAGATCGAACAAACTTAGTGATGAAAGAGAATATAGTAAAAAATTGAATTTATTAAGAAAAATTCGAATAAATAGCTTTAGTAATATGTTTATAGTTTTAAATTTCAAACATACGAAGAGAGAGAAACACTAGTCAATTTGTCAATCTGGATAGTAGGATGCCACATACATCTAGAGAGAAAAATTAGATCAATTGCTTGATAAAGGGTTTAGAATATGAAACATACCTCATGTCAAAATCTATCAAGATCCAAGATAAACCCTAGATCCACATCAAGGTTTCAAGGCACATATTAAATACATATATGAAATTAGGGTTAGGTTCACATTAATCACCAAGACCGTGTAAGTCACCTTTTATTACTATGGAATTAGGTTATAAGAGCCACAAGATATTATATATTATATTCTTCTCAGTTCATGGTATATTTTAGTTCATTTTTCAGACTTAAAGATTATTAGCGATAAACTTGTTAAATTTAAGCGAATTTGGGAATGTTCTTAAAATTAGAATATTTATTAGCTTGGATTTAGGTGATCTAAATTGAACTATAGCTTATATAATTTTGTTATGATTCTATAGCATAATTTATTATATTTTTCTAACATTGTATCTATCTAACTATAATGAATTGCACAATTTTAAGCAATAATAAAATCCTAGTAATCCATGCATTCTGGAAATTCCACATCTAGTTAGATAGTCTTGCCGAGGTGGCCCGATGAAAATGCAACACATCGCCCTAAACTCTCTCACGAAAAAATGCACTCAACATGATAGACAGGGGATGACCCCTCATGTGTCAAATAGAACCAAATTGACACGAGGGATAATCTAGGTTTTACGCACCTTGAAGCTTGTTCATCCTTAATAAGCAATAAATACAAATAATTAAGTAGGAGATGTTGGGACAAATATCATGTTTGAGTGAACCATTTGTGCATCCATTTTCCTAGTCAGAGTCAAAGTTAGTGAGTCCTTGGAAGGGTTATCAGGTAATCAACAACACCCACATAATATTTTTCCATGGAAGGTGTAAGGTAGCAATCTAGGACTGAGATCATGATAATCACAAATAATGAATCCATAATATTTTGAGTTTAGGAACCCTTGATGAAGGAGTGGCAACAAGAAAGTGGAGGTCTTGGATGCATTGGGTTTGTCCATCAATGAAGGTCAGTGGAGGAAATTATGGTAGGTTGAGGAGGAAACAAATGGACTTAAGAAACTATGCTAGGGTTATAGAAAAATAAAAAGTGCATGACGAGGATTCTCTCAGAAGGCCAAATCACATAGATTGTTCCGTCATGGGGTGGATCAGGATCAAAGTCATATAGACAGAAAACTAGTTTGGTGTTGATCACTCAGGATGAAGGTAGGCAAACTGGATAGAGCGGATGCTTTCTTTAGGGGTGGTGATTCGTTAGATACCCATATATATAGATTCAACCAGGATAGTGGGTACCTTAAATTCATCATGACAAGAGAGCTTGCATCCTGGTTGGGGGTTTTCTCTATAGGCATGAGGGGCATTGTTCTGGGGATTTCTAGATTCGGGAAAGAAAAGTGATTCTAATGGAGAACAAATTGCGTAATTTGATTAGGATATGAGGATAGGAGGTTTCAAGTAGGAAAAGTGGATAATGTTGAACAAAGTTCATACAAAAATCAAAGGAATGCAGAAAGTAGAAGAAAAGGCACAAGTCATACGATCAAGATTTGGTGGTCAAGAAGGAGTCTAAGATTTTTGAAAGATAGTGCAACAACAAAAAAATTTGAACTTTAAGGAAATCGAAATCCAAGGAAAGCAATTATATTATTTAATATTTTAGAGTTCATATTATATATCTTTCTATAATCAAATAAAGAATTTTAGATTATCCAATTGAGATGAAACTTGGCTCATTAGAAAGCTAAAACATATGGATTCAAAATTTGGAATTTTTCCTTATTTTGAGACCGCTCAGTGAATTATATAATATATATGAGTGTTTGTATGTTATTTAAATACAAGTCATTATGTGATACCTTGGGTTACTATATTTGACATTTACAAATTTAGATATTGTCCTTTGATGAGGGAAGTATATCCTATCTTATATTTCCTTATTTTCCTCAATCTCACTCCATATATCCTGAATTCTATGTATTTCTACTTTTCTCCATATATTTAAAACTTTATTTACAAATTTTGTTGATTTTTTAATTGTGTATCCCATGGTTTTTAGGCAATTTAAGAAGGATGATGTTAAATTCTCTTACTAATTTTCACTATTGATAACTCTTAATCATTATTTCACAACTTTTCCCCCAAGACTAGAATTAATATAAGTAGTATTTCTTTAAGTATTAAGAGATATAATTTGCATTCACTTTCTAATTATATAAAGTTTGGAAGATTCTAGATCCCTTTAGTATTAAGAGATATATTTTACATCAAACTCCCTATTAGTGTGATTGTGGACCGCACTAATGTTTCAACTTAGTACTTGTAAAGTAATCATGGGTCTTTGATTTTAAACTGCATAAGTTCCACTATTTTCTATCACAACCAAAATTTCCCATCTGAATACCTTCAGTGATGAAGCTTTGGGGGTGCTCTATTGGTTATAGGTGTATACCCTTCACATATAAATGTGGTCAGCTACATGAATAGTTGGATATAGTCTTGGCTAACTCTACCTAGTTGCATGCTAATTATAACCATTCTCTCCTTCATCTTCCTAGAACATGTTTGGATCACAATCCACTTTACCTTCAAAATAAGGGAAGGAGAAAATTTCAGGCTTTGTTCAAAATAAATTCTTCATACAACATGAACTCCAAATTTGAAGTGTTCTTATCTGCGATTTGGCCCCTCTAAAGGTGATTTTTCTTCAAATTTATAATGAATTCAATCAAATATTTTGGCTTGGGATCTTTCCTCAATTGAGATGACATTATTTCAAGCCTACTCTATTGCATGATATTTGTGTTGCAGAGGAGTCTCAAGTCTATGATTTGGCAGTAGCTTAATGATATACTTTGTTAAAACAAAGATATTAGACATATTGCTTGATAGATTACTCAATCTAAGGTAGAGGTGTCGCTTAGATTGGCTTTGACATGGCTAGACAAATACAAAGGTGTTCCACACATTCTTGAAAAGTTGACATCAAAGGAATATGTACTGGTTTGCTTAAACATATGGTCCTTCTTGATTCTTACAAAATATAGTGGACTTCAATTTGTGCAACATATTATAATCAACCCTCTTCTAGTGAAATTCTAGGAGTTTGCAAATGATCAATTCATGTGTATGGAATTAGTTCCTTCAACAACATAGATAGGTCACCCTTTATTCTATGGGTAGAAACAAGGTGGTAGGTCCACATGGAGGTAGATCTAGAGTTCCTTCTATATCATTGTTATATAGTTGGATGATACATTGTCATCTCAATTCAACATGAATTAACTAGTTCCACCCCTTCCTCTTACTCTTTGTGATGCTCAAATCATTCTAGTTCCAAAAGTTATGTCAATTACTTGTTGTTCTCAGATGTGGAACATTTCCTTAACTAATGTATCTGTATAACACATGTCCATAGTGGTTGTTGGGAGGCTTAAACCCTACATGAATAACTAGATATATTTGTCTCAAAGAAGTTTTGTGTTGGACCATAAAATTATAAATAATATAATTATTGTTCAAGAAATGATTAATAATATGAGTCAGAGCACCTAAATAGCATATATGGAGATAAAGGTTGACTTGTCCAAGACATATAATCGTCTATCTTGGAATTTCATTCTTGATAATGTCATTCATTTGGATCTACCAAGCAATACCATCTCCTATATAATGAATTCCATCACTAGGGGCCCTATTAGCATTTTATTTATTGGAGAAAGATTGCCTAACTTAAAAAAATTTAGGTCTGTAGTAGCGGGACCCTTTGTCCTCATATTTGTTTGTTCTTCATTCAAAGTGATTGTCAGAATGATTGAGTAGCATGTATCCAATAAGGAATGGGTAAAATTGGAACTATCTTAATCAGGTCCAATATTACTACATGTACCATTTGCAGATGATATCATTCTATTTGCAAGAGTTAATGTAGAAAATATACAAACATTCATAAGCTATTTCTAGAATTTTGTAGATGTATTGGTTTGGTATTAGTGATAGAGAAAAGAACTACCAATTTCATGAAGTATGTTAATTTAATGATCTATACTACAATTTGTGAGGTCATGGAATGAAGAAAGTCTCCAATTTGGAATGCTACCTAGGAGTACCAATAATACATGGAAGTGTTTTGAAGTAATATTACAATGATATCATCGATCATTTATAGTCTAAGATTACAGGATGGGATTCAAACTAACTAGGTTTGGTGAGGAGAATCAACTCGGCTAAAGTTGTTTTAATAGTCATTCCTACATAAACAGTGCAGACTGCTGCTACACCGGTAAGTGTTTGTATGAAAATAGATAATATGATTCATCATTTCATGTTGAGGAAGGGTTCATTACAACCAAATTTGTCACTAGAAAGTTGGAAAAAAGTTATGTCATTAAAGAAGAATTGTGGCACTAGTATTCTATCAATGCATGTCTAGAATTAGGTATTGATAATGAAGAGTTAATGGAAATGTTTGAGAGATGATAATTCACAATGGATGGAAGGACATTAGTGTATATACAAGGCATTCCAACTAACATCCACTAAATGAAGAATAGATTTCTGGAGATATGTAATGAAGATGAAGAAGATAGTAAGACAAAACAGTACTATCATAGTGTGTACATACCATCATATATCTGCGTGGGACGATCCATGGGTGCCAATAGAAGGATCATTGTCATATTTACTCACCTATCTGGTTCCTATAGATTTACTATATCTCAAAGTTTCTTCTTTGATAAAAGACTTAACAAAATAGGACATAGAGTTTCTATCCTTGTATCATCCTAATAAAATTTGGGATAAGATCTTTTGTATCCTGATTCCTAATTCTTCACTGGTAGTATAAACTTGGTCATGTAATTTGATTATGACAAGATCTTTTACTACATTTTCAACATATAATTCTCTACTGTAGGGACAAACTCATGTTTCATTTAGTCATTTGATGAGAATTTGAAAACTAGACATGCTTGCAAAATATAAGGTGTTTGTATGGTTAGTTCTACATAATGCCCTAGATAACCTCCAATTTTGTGATGCTATCTTAGTAATTTTCCCCAGTTTTCCACACTCTTTCTCAGATAAATTAGATAGAATCATTTACTTTCATCTCTTATTGCAAATATATTGTTAGATTAACTTTTCTCCCTTTTTACTTACAGAAAAAGACACAAAAAATTCACATAAGCCTCACACGGTCTGAAGACCGCATGGAGTCAAATGGTCTCAAGACCGCATGAAGCCAAACGGTCTCAAGACCGCATGGAGTCACACGGTCCCAAGACCGCATGAAGCCAACCGGTCTCAAGACCGCTTGGAGTCACACGGTCCCAAGATCGCATGAAGCGAGCCGGTCTTGAGACCGCATGGAGTCACACGGTCCCAAGATTGCATGAAGCCAACCGGTCCTGAGACCACATGGAGTCACACGATCCCAAGACCGCATGAAGCCAACCGGTCCCAAGACCGCATGAAGCCAACCGGTCCTGAGACCGCATGGAGTCACACGGTCCCAAGACCGCATGAAGCCAACCAGTCTCGAGACTACATGGAGTCAAATGGTCTCGGGTTCCAAACGGTCTCGGGGTCCAAACGGTCTCAGAGCCCAAATGGTCTTCAAGACCGTTTGGACCCAAAACTGCCCAAACCGATTGGACTCCACTTAAAGCCTATAAATAAGACCCGAGGGGTCCTCCCAAGATATCAAGTTTCAGACGTCTAGAGGCTGCCTCTACTATTCCAGAGCTATTCCAACCTCCATCCTCCGCCCAAAGGCTACCGATCTGAGATCCACACTCCATCCTGAAGCTGCTTCCTCTCTCTTTGCCAAAGAACGTGGGAAGAGGAGACCTCATCATCGAGCAACCTGTGAAGTGTGAAGATCGTCATTCTCTCTCCTTCCAAGGGGTTGACTTTCTTCTCTCCTTTATGGGGATGGCGTTCTCTCTCTCTCTCTTCTCACCTCCTTCTTTGTCCTAGCTATGAGCGAGTAGTCTCTTTCACTAAGGTGCAGGGAGTAGCCCCGGTACCCCTATTTTCATTTCATGCAATGTCATCCATAATTTGCAATAGAGATATACTTTCTTTTCAGTTCAACATCAATCGTTTAATGAATGCTTGTTGCTTGATCACCAACTCGTGTTATCTTTTATCTTTTAGTATGAATTGTCTACGTTTGTACTATCAGATTTGAATCTCGATTGAATGTTGGTTCTTGATGCATGTATCCACCATGTATCTATTTCGGTATCTAGGATTGTTTCTCAAGAAGTGGAGTAAACTCACTTCCAACATTGTAATTTCATACTATGAAATGGAATCAGTTGACGTATGAAAGTACAATCTTTTTAAGTCGAGGAACACACTTTGTGAAGGGAATGATGTAAAGTAGGTAACCATTCGTTCGGGGATGGCTGACATTGCAACATTCCCACACTTCTCGTAGTTAGTTCTCTGAAGGGAAACTAAATCTATAAAGATATTAACTGTTCAGACTCTTTTTTGCAGGTTATGCTTTATGTTGCATGTTTTGATCCATGAGTAGTGGTGGCGAAAGCCGAATCACATCCTAGTGGCTCTTTATCATTGTTAAAATCCTTAGGTTTACTTTCTTGCTCTACTTTACTTGTACTTAGTTTAAAACAACCAAACCAAACTTTTCGATCTAGATACCAACTGCTAAAGAGGTTTAAATGAGATTCTAACAGTTTTTATCTTGTTGCTCTCAATAAGACCGTTGTCCTATGGATTTGACCCTTAACTATACTATGATAAGACTTCCACATATCTCAGCATACGTGGGTGGAGTTCTCAATCTAGTATAAGAAAGGCTAAACCTAAAGATTTACTATCTCTAGGAGTTTTAGTGGTGCACGCAATTCCACGTGAGTGGAAGCTCCATCAAAAAATTGGAGATAAAGTCCTTCTTTTTTACTCCAGGCTCAAAATGTTCCCCGAAAAACTCCGCACAAAGTGGTCCAGACCTTTCACTATCAAACACATATACTCGACTGGAGCCATCATAATTGTTGATGATAGTGGAGGAGAAAGGACAGTCAATGGCCATAGATTGAAAAAATATTATACTCCAACAGACAAAATTCCGAGATAGACTATTGAGATCAGAGACCCCACAACATCACCTTAACAAAATCAAAACCTCGTCGAGCCAACGACGTAAAACCCGGGCGCTACTTGGGAGGCAACCCAAGATCTGAGTATCACATTTTATCTTTGTTTTCTAATTATCATCTTTAATCTAAAAATATAAACATTCACATAAACAACCAAAACAAACATAAAAATATAAAAATCAAAAACCTAAATCATCTCAAATGGTCTTGAAACTGTTTGGAGCTAAACGGTCCTGAAACTATTTGGAACCAAATGATCATGAAACCATTTGGGGCCAAACGGTCTTGAAACCATTTGGAGCCAAACGGTCTTCAAACCGTTTGGAGCCAAACGGTCTCCAAACTATTTGACCTCGGGAATTTGTAAGGTCAACCCCCGAATCCTATAAATATAACCCTACCCCCTCTCCTTCTTCTTTCTTTTGACTCTCGAGCTTTCTAAAAACCCTCGCAAGAAATGTTTCATTTCCCCTGCCCCTATTCCCGCGTAGCTCACGACGCAGGTTCTCTCTGTCGCTGTCGCTCCCTCTTTTGTGTGTCTTCACGACGCCAATGCCTCAGTTACCATCACTCTTCAATTCACCGTCATCTTCCTAACCCACATCAGTAAGGTAGACCATCGCACCACCATCATCGGTGCCTTCGTCTGTGCACCACCTCTTCCTTTACCATTGTCGACGTCTATGATGCCAACACAACTCCCTTTTCTATCACCGTCGTCGTCTTTATCGCCGCCGCCTTTGCTATCACCACCGATACCGTCTCTACCACCGTCTGATGTGCCCCCGTCATTCCACCTGCCAAACGGTCCTGAAACCGTTTGGAGCCAAACGGTCTTGAAACCGTTTGGAGCCAAACAGTCTTGAAATTGTTTGGAGGCAAACGGTCTTCAAACCGTTTGGAGCTAAACGGTCCTAAAACCGTTGGAGCCAAACGGTCCTGAAACCGTTTGGAGACAAATGGTCCTGAAACCGTTTGGAACCAAACGGTCTTCAAACCGTTTGGTCTTTCAAAACCGCTTGCTTTTTGTTAAAACATAAAAACACATACAAAATCAAAATTTTTCCTTTTAATAAACTTGTTATTCTAACACATGACTTTCCATTTTTAGAAATGGCTTCACCAGCAAAGCAACCCACCAGAACCGAAGAGGCTCCCTTCTGGACAAGGGAACAACTACTAGAAAGCCATGCAAAGCTCCAAAAGATCGTCGATAACTACAACAAGACTGGAAAGGCCCCACCAAAGGTCAACATCATAGCAATCTTGTGTGAAATTGACCGCATCAACAAATGTCTAGCTGAGGAGCCTGAAGAAGAAGTGGAATAAATTTCTTCCAATGATGAAGGCTCCAAATACGAGCCTAACTCCGAAAATGCATCCCCAACCGACAAATCGAAGAGGAAACGAAAGGCATATATGAAGGACAATCTCCTAAAGCTAAAGAACTTTGGAACAATTGAGGCACTCATTTCGTTCCTACAACATACGACTCTGAAGTTTATCATGCTTCCTTTCCTCCATTCAGAACACTGGATGTTGTGGCAACAAATCTTCACGACGGAACAACAATCATATACAACAGTTCTGACAGCCAGTACAATCCAGATCAGTAACAATACACTACAACACCAAGAACGCCTACAGAAGAAGTGGCGAAGGAGTGTGCTGACCACCTACATTCCCTTCTCAACATGCACACACGGGCATATGGTAAAGAACACTTTCATCGCCCTGCCTTCAGCCAAAATGCCCACAGCATCTCCGTGAGTCGAATGGATGTGGCTTCCATGTCCTCTACTAGATGTACACCATAATGGCCCTTGGACGACCAGTAGAGGACATGATAGATGTTAATTACCACACATTATGAGGAAAGTTTGCCACTAATCTTCTTCACACACCTAGAGTTAATACAGGAATAACAGCCGCATGATGCCCTTGTCCTTGTACTTCTCAACCTATCACTTTTCCACTCTGAGGACAGAGTGAGTGATAAGTTAGAGGGGAGGGGTACACTAGACAAGGGCGAGGTATGATTCTTAAATCTTTCCCTCTCTATCTTCTCTTTCAATCCTGCATAATTTTTTTCCTTGCACAAGTAGTTTTTTGTTTTAAATAATAAATCTTGTTCATAAAGAATAATATCCATCTTGGAACAAAGTCATCCCCAGCTATCTTCAGAATCTAGTTATTCCTAAGGAGTAACAACAAGAATAGCACATAGAAATGTAATGGCGAACTAATAAATTATCTCCACACTCGATTTTCATGCTTTTGCTGCAATTCTACATCTTACTTTCCACAGGTCAACATCATGGCCGAAATAAGTCGAACACTCTCAAGGATGGGAGGGATATCAGGTGACATCGAAATCATGAAGCCTTGCAAGTGGACCACTAGTAGAAACCAAATAAGTGCATGTCGAACAACTCTAAGAACAACTTTCTTCTCTCCAAATAAAAGAGGCTTGGCCGCCCAAATCAAAATTCCTAAAAATACAAATCCTAAGCCTGTGAATTTACGAATAAAACTCAGAGTGTTGAATAAAACTATGAGAGTTGTGCCATGAATAAGGATCTATATGAAGAACCAAGAAAGGTCTCGCTCGGCCGGTACATTTAGCTTCCCTCACAAAGGTAGATCTGTCATGCCCCATAGTGAAACCCTAAGGTATCCAAATATATGAAAGGCTGATAGAGGACTCGCCCGGCCGGTACATTCAGCTTCCCTCAAAAAGGTAGATGTATTGTGCCCGGTAGTGGGATCCTAAAAGCATAGACAACCCCTCCCTGACTTGAAAGGGGAGTTACACATCAAGCCTTTAGCCAAGCCTCATACCCACTCTAGTTTTCAGTAGGATTTTCAAAGAAGTATAAAACTGATTAGAGTCAACGACATGCACAGAATAAAAAGTGGTCCCAATGCGGGCCACGAGATATGGAAGAAACTTGATATCCAAGCAAATATCAATACCTGAAAGAGTTAAGGCAAGCAAAAAGCTCCAATACAACTTTAGGAGATCTCGGGTTCAGAATTGAAGCAAGAGTATGGAAATCTTAACTAAATAAAATTGCCTTGCCATTACATGCCTCAACTCTATCTAACTTGAGGACAAGCTAGACTCTAAGTTAGGGGGGGTTATAACCTCCAATTTTGTGATGCTATCTTAGTAATTTTCCCCAATATTCCACACTCTTTCTCAGATAAATTAGATAGAATCCTTTACTTTCATCTCTTATTGCAAATATACTATTAGATTAACTTTTCTCCCTTTTTACTTATAGAAAAAGACACAAAAAATTTACATAAGCCTCACATGGTCTCAAGACCGCATGGAGTCAAACGGTATCAAGACCGCATGAAGCCAAATGGTCTCAAGACCGCATGGAGTCACACGGTCCCAAGACCGCATGAAGCCAACCGGTCTCAAGACCGCATGGAGTCACACAGTCCCAAGACCACATGAAGCCAACCAGTCCCGAGACCGCATGGAGTCACACGGTCCCAAGATTGCATGAAGCCAACCGGTCTAGAGATCGCATGGAGTCACACGGTCCCAAGACCACATGAAGCCAACCGGTCCCAAGATCGCATGAAGCCAACCGGTCCCGAGACCGCATGGAGTCACATAGTCCCAAGACCGCATGAAGCCAACTGGTCTCGAGACCGCATGGAGTCAAACAGTCTCGGGGTCCAAACGATCTCGGGGTCCAAACGGTCTCAGGGTCCAAACGGTCTTAGGGTCCAAACGGTCTCAGAGCCCAAATGGACCCAAAACTGCCCAAACCGTTTGGACTCCACTTAAAGCCTATAAATAAGACCCGAGGGGTCCTCCAAAGATATCAAGTTTCAGACGTCCAGAGGTTGCCTCTACTACTCCAGAGCTATTCCAACATCCATCCTCTGCCAAAAGGCTGCCGGTCTGAGATCCACACTCCATCCTAAAGATGCTTCCTCTCTCTTCTCCAAAGAAGGTGGGAAGAGGAGACCTCATCATCGAGAAAACTGTGAAGTGTGAAGATTTTCATTCTCTCTCCTTCCAAGGGGTTGACTTTCCTCTCTCATTTATGGGGATGGTGTTCTCTCTCTATCTTCTCACCTCCTTCTTTGTCCTAGCTATGAGCGAGTAGTCTCTTTCACTAGGGTGCGGGGAGTAGCCCCGATACCCATGTTTACATTTCATGCAATGTAATTCATAGTTTGCAATAGAGATATACTTTATCTTCAGTTAAACATCAATCGTTTAATGAATGCTTGTTTCTTGATCACCAACTTGTGTTATCTTTTATCTTTTAGTATGAATTGTCTACGTTTGTACTATCAGATTCGAATCTCGATTGAATGTTGGTTCTTGATGCATGTATCCACCATGTATCTGTTTTGGTATCTAGGAGTGTTTCTCAAGAAGTGGAGTACACTCACTTCCATCATTGTACTTTCATACTATGAAATGGAATCAGTTGATGTATGAAAGTACAATCTTGATAAGTCGAGGAACACACTTTGCGAATGGAATGATGTAAATCAGGTGACCATTCATTCAGGGATGGTAGACATTGCAATATTCCCACACTTCTAGTAGTTAGTTCTCCGAAGGGAAACTAAATCTAAAAAGATACTAACTGTTTAGACTCTTTTTTTTAGGTTATGTTTTATGTTGCATGTTTTGATCCATGTGTAGTGGTGGAGAAAGCCGAATCACATCCTAGTGTCTCTTTATCATTGTTAAAATCCTTAAGTTTACTTTCTTGCTCTACTTTACTTGTACTTAGTTTAAAACAACCAAACCAAACTTTTCGATCTAGATACCAACTGCTAAAGAATTTAAATGAGATTCTAACATTTTTTATCTTGTTGTTCTCAATAAGACCGTTGTCCTGTGGATTCGACCCTTAACTATACTACGATAAGACTTCCACGTATCTCAGCATATGTGGGTGGAGTTCTTAATCTAGTATAAGCAAGGCTAAACCTAAAGATTTACTATCTCTAGGATTTTTAGTGGTGCACGCAATTCCACGTGAGTGGAAGCTCCATCAGGCCTAATGACAAATTTAAAATGTGGAAGAAGAAACTTCATTCAAGATAATACATGTACTATATCCAATGATCCAATTAAATATATTGTGCATACTCTTTGTGATTGCACAGAGGCCAAACTTGTGCGGGACAATGTACAAATGTCTAGTCTTCATCAACAATTTTTTAGTATGAATTGTAAAGTTTGGATGGAACAATACATACTCGTTAGATTACCAATATGTTCTATTTTTTTCATATCTACCAATACCATATGGGTTTCCAGAAAGATTCATTGTTTTGGGAGATATAAGGGTTGCAATTGGTCTTGAAATTGTGGAATCAGTTCTCCATGGTTAGTGAGGTGTTTCATATTAATTCTTCTCAACCCGTTGCATTGTGATGGCCTCCATCCCTATCAAATCATCCACCATGGGGATGGGTTAAAGGTTAATTTTGATTCATCCTACAAGGAAGAAAAATCAACATGTATGCAGTGGCTAGAGCCCATTGTAGGACTTTGAATCATGGTTTTGCAATAACAATTTTGGAATCTTTTTCTCTTCAAGATTAGGGGGCAACCATCACTTATGGGCTAAAACTATCATGATTGGCACATTTTTACAATGAAACCTTAGAATCTAACTATTTACAAGCTATCGATGCTACTATGTCTCCTACAAATCCATATCCTACACTGGCAGTTTGTAGAAAGAATCAGATGGTGCATATTATCAAAAATCCCAAAAGTGAAAATTTATATGCAAATTATATCACGAAATATTTTCAATATTCCAGGAATACCATCTCAATATTTGAAGTACCATCACCTATGTGTAGTTCACTTATAACTCATCCATGGTGTTCACGTTCTCATGTATCCTAAAAATGTAGTACCTGTTGTAATGACAATGTTTTTATTGATTGCCCTGAGAGCCAATCATATGATGATTACAATGGAACATCTTGTAATTTATTTGAATATTAATAAATGAAATTATAGTTATTGTGCTTTTTTTAATATGGAACAATTAATAATATAATAATGTACAAAGAATGTATAACTCAATGATATGTGAGTTCAGGTTCAAGACCTGAATATGAGATCATGTGTAAATTAAGAATATTCATTCTTGGCTTAGTCCCTTGTGACGTCCCCAGATTTTCTAAAAGTTAGTCTGATGTGTGATGTATAAATTGAAACCTCACCTCAGCGAGAATCCCAATTTAAGCACCAAACACTAGGCTAAGAAGAAGAAAATCAGAGGAAGTCAGAAGAAAACAACAGTAACACATGCACATGAACAATAATTAAGCCACACAACACATGTTCACCATAAACATATAATTACAACATGAATTGTTACAACATTTGATATACACATACTACCACTAAACAATAGGATCTTAAGACAACATGTCCACCTGTACATCAGCTCGCCACACAACTCTCAACTATCATAGATCTTTAAGATCATATGTCCACAATGTAAACAAAAGATTACATGTGGTACACGTCAAAACAATATTCAAGAATATTGTACTGAGTACGCCTTCATGTCTTTTATATACCTCTCATTACTAAGACTTGGAAATGACATAAAAATAGAACTTGGTAGTAATAAACAAATATAAGAAAATGCATATACTTGCACAAAGATGTTCATTAACAAAAGAGAACACATATTTTAGGCACATTTTCCATTATATCCTCCATGCATTAACCATCAAAGGTCGAATGCACTGAAGGCCTTCTTATTGACTACCAAAGAGTTGGATCAGTTCATAATGTTATCAGACTACCAAAGAGTTGGATCACTTTCAAGTACTTGACTACCAAAGTGTTGAAGTTCTTAGATATAATGGAACATATACATTATGTTTCATGTGTTCATATCCTCAAGTATGGAAAATCAAGCAAGATAGCATACAAGAACAATCATTTCATCCAATATCATATGCCAAGTATTTTACTACACATATAACACAAGCATATTGTATAATAAGACAACCATGATCATGATATCCTAATCAACACATTCATGGAGGTCATATATACCCTTGGGCAAACCCTGATTAAGATAAGTTCACATATCACCATTTGGTTCTCATCATCTTACATCTCATCTTAACCCTAATTATGATCCATTATGGTTTTACTTGTTCATTATGATGTTCTCATAATTACTTGTATTCTTGTTATAGAGTTATCTTACTAATGTCATATTCCAGATTATTTTCTCCTTAATTGATAATAATGTTTCACATTATTATGTACACATAATAATCATAGTCACATTCATTAGTCATGTTAGGGTTACATAACATGTATTAAATGTCATCTTCATATAACATGAATTCTAGGCATCTAACTAATATCAAAGTTCCATATTACTTCCAGTTACTAATATTAGGGTGTTATGTAAATTCCATTATTTATTGAGCATGTATGTACTTGTTACATTTTGTTTATGGTTATTATCCCTTATTAACCACATGGAGTAAATTACATGATTTTGTGCATCAAAATTATAACTACTGACATCAGATGGATTATAAATCACATTTTGGAGTTATTCGAATATTCTCAAAATTTTCCATCTTCATTTGTTATTTATTACTCATGAAACAAGTGTATAACATATTACATGATATTATTGACATTAGTGCATAAAAAGACTGATATGATGGTTTCATGTTATTCTTTTCATTTTTCTGAGAATTTCGGTATATAATTTTTGTTTTAATGATAATCGAGCTATTTACTATGAATTATCTAAAATCTATAATGTTTTTAGTATTTTACCATTTTTGGCCAATCGCCAGCCCGCCATGTGGTGACTAGGGCTAGGTGTGCATATCAGCTCCTATTCTCTCCCTAAGCTACAGTTAGCTGGATTTGGTTGGTTAAACTTAAAGTGGGGTTCATGACCTGGACTCACTTCAGGAGGCTGGATTCACCAATTCCCTTTCTCACCTCATTACCTCGTGTTCTCATGATGTGAGTCCCTAGCAAGACTGTGTCTTCGACAGGCGCTGCCACACGATCTTGATTAGATGAGCAATCGACCATGATCCATTCCTCCTACCTTGATTCCAATGCTTCTTTGAGCTTCAATATTGAATTATGGAACTCCTTGGCTTCACCAGTTCTCGGTATCAGCTCCAGACCCTGCCTCCCCCAAGCTCGCCATCGCTTGCTCCCACCGCGGTAGAGCAAAAGAGGTAAATAGCCTCCTCACCAGAAATTGTCCACCTCAAACCCCCATTAGCACCTCAAGACCCTCAGGAACTCACACTACCACCCGGATGATATCAATAAGGTCTCACAGACCACCCCCAAGCTTGGTCCTCTTATCCTAAAAAGATGGAGCTGGTCAACCATGGAAATGACCACTGGAGTGCACAGAGCTATGTGCAATCAAATCCCTTGGGACACTCTTCTTTTTAACTTACTCATCTTATTCCTTTCACTCCAGTATCTCCCACTACTCCTCCTCTGCGCCACCTATAGTTTGTGGTGGAGAAGACAACAAAAGGAAGGGACTCATTTTCTCTGAATCCTACCTCACTTCCATCGATTTTAGGGGTCCAACTGATTGTAATGGTCATTTGAAACCAAGTCCTTGATCATTCTTTCCTCTCACCCCCATGATCTTCACGAGTGGAGACCTGCAAAGCCACAACTAAACTGATCCATCACATTGCTCTAAGTGCAAGGTAGGAGATGCAATCATGGTTGTTGGTTCTTCATCATCCTATGGTCATAGATGAGCCACACTACCAATTTGTGGTCTCTTGATTTTGCTAAACTGGTTGGGCGCATGACACAACCACTAAGCCTAGAAACTCAACACTTTAGTCCATTATACTCAATAATACACATGATCTCATGATATTCAATCCTAAATAACTTCATCTAGGAACCTTCAAACTTTATGAAATTTGAATCAAAACTTTATCCTCATCGTATCTACATTTTGTAAAATTTTAGCTCTAGTTCACTACCATTTGGCCAATCAAACACTTAACCCAAAGTGGTGCATAATTAGGATCATTAATAATAATATTAACATCAAACAAACGTCTCTCAACTTTTATTAGACTATTGGTGTACCTTCATTTGATCAGGGTTCTATTCAAGGACTAGCAATATGTCATAATAGTTTGTAAAACTAAGTAAGATAACAACATTAGCACATATACGTGATCGTCATTGTCACATTACATATTGTCTCATATTTATTATTCCAATCTCCAACTCATAGTTCAATTATCCAATTGGGTATTTAAGAACATCAAAAATTCACTCAATCACATCCTACACACCTTAAATGAAATTATGTCCTCTAAATTAAGCCAAAAATCCAGTCCATCACATCATATATATCTTAAAAGAAATTTCATCCTCAAAATTGAGCCATCCTCTTACTTCAAGTTAAATGTAAATTTCTCAATCTAGATGTAGAGAACCATTCTTGGTGCAACATTCCCACAAAAAGATCTCTATAACATATAAGTACCACTCCTATGAGGATTTCTAGAGCATCTAGGCTAAAATAATCACCTCATAAGTTTAAAACACTGGTTTCAAAGCTTAGGGTTATGTCATGTCATATTTCATATTATAGGATTTGGATCCTTATTTTACCCAAGCATTAAGATTCCAACATTAAGTTATACATGTTATGAATGTGTCAATTACAGATAACCTTTTATTCATATAGACCATGTTAGTGTGCCATCATCATTATGTTGTGCCACTTTTGAAACTATATTCAACATCTTTAAGTGCTAACAATAACAACACATTTGATAGTTATCATCAATATGGTCTAATTTCCCTTTCATATTAGGTTACAAACTTTATTAGTGACTTCATAACCTTATTAACCAACTTTATCATATTATGATCATTTCATGTGTATGGTTAACCATTTATACATAAAGATCTATCAAGATATACTCGTTGTTCCATCATTCCATATCTACCTATAACACATTTCAAGATAAGATCACATTCTTACTTATATTATTCCATGGTTGTTCTAAGCAAACTTATACAAGTGGCTTGCATATATCAAAACTTTAACTAGTCCAGTTGAGGTTCTCCTAACCCATAACCTGAGGGTATTGTCATGCTCAAACTCTCTGAGCTCACTCAAATCTATGACTATCTTATATGCACATACTTTTATCTTTGCTCTCAGTCTAGGGTTCTCAAGTCACCTCATTGGAACTAGTGATAAACTTCACAAGATCCAACCACGTAAGCACAAACCAAAACATGATATGACATTCTATTCATATGTTTTATACCCATGAGACATACTTACCCAAAACTCTCTTATATATGCAATTCCTACAGGAACCACCAACCCGAGCTGAGGATTTACAGAAACTAACACATTTACCTCCTCCATGGTCTTGGGCTCTCTCTCCCTCAGCCAGATGGTAGGTTATCATATTCATATGTACAAAGAATCCTCTCTCTAACTCTAGGGTTTGGTCCTCCCGAGGACATCTAGGATTCAAGCAAACTATAGGAATCAAACATAGAACAACTCAAGTCATTCACCTAGGAGTAGTCTAGTTTAGGACATATCATATCACATATTTCTCATAATTCTCATATCTTAGAGTTTAGGTTCTCTGACCTTCTCCCTTTAGGTTACACTCTCTCTGAAGATAACCCTATAATTGGTCCTAACACTAGAGGTCCTCCTTCATAAAAGAGATTGAGGCTCATGCTTACTCACAACCTGTCTTAAATTAGCTTATCTTAACTTATGAACACATACATATTTGCATCATAAGGACGGATCTCAAATCCTTAAAACCAAACTCAAATTCTAAACTCCAACTTTGATCATCATAATCTAACTTATATCTTTATATCAAGCTTAGATCACATCATCTAATCTTATTTCATATATTCCGTCTATCATATATTTTAAAAAGGCTCTAGACATCTAATATAGAACTACTCTCTCTTCAAGGCTGATGTCACTCAATTTCTCTTAGGTTCCATGACCACCTCCTACTCGTAAATGTGTGGGAACACATTTTTTGTAATACTCACATATATAATAAAATATGATATAGTTTTTCTCTGATAAAACAAGCATCAGAGAAAACTATTGAGGTTCGATCCGATTGGAATATTAAACCAAATCCACAAAATGAATGTCCTACACATAGTAGAGAGTCTAGTGTCAAGTCACCTAATGAAAAGGGTGAGAATAGCGTGTAGATTGGTGTAGCTACCAAAAACATAGATGGATCATATGTCAAATGTTTCTCTTCCCATGATGTACGTCATTTCCAAATAATGCAATGTCCCATGTTGTTGCACTACAAGGAAAGGATGATACTTAAGGACATTCTATACAACAAGCACCAGTCTAAGCCTAGTTCTCAAACATCTAGGTGCTAACCTAGAGCCTAGGTCAGATCTAGTCTCTAAAAGATGACTAATCTAACCCTAATATATTTTTTTAAAGTTCAAGGTTCTTTAGTTTGAATTGTGTAGTGAGCAAATGTTGGGCTTTTCTATTATTCATGCTCTGATACAACTTGAGACGTCCCCAGATTTTATAAAACTTAATATGATCTGTGACATCTCAATTGAAACCTCACCTCAGAGAGCATCCCAATTTCAGCACCACACACTAGGCTAACGAGAAGAAAATCATAGGAAGTTAGAAGGAAACAACAGTAGCACATGCACATGAACAATAATAAAACCATACAACACATGTTCACGATTCAACATAAAATTAAAACACGAATTGTTACAACATCTGATATTATCTACGAAATAAACAAACTTCTATATATACATGTACTACAACTAAAAAACAAGATCTTAAGACCATAGGTCCACTAGTACATCAAATCACCACACAACTCTCAACTATCCTAGATCTTCAAGATCATATGTCCACAAACTAAACAAAAGATTACATGTGGTACACATCAGCACAATATTCAACAATATTGTATTGAGTACACCTACATGTCTTTTATATACCTCTCATTACTAAGACATGGCAAAAAGATAAAACTAGAACTTGGCAGTAATAAACAAATATAAGTAAAAACATATACTTGCACAAAGATGTTCATTAACAAAAGAGAACACATATTGTAGGCACCTTTTCCATTATAGCATTCATGCATTGACCATCGAAGGTTGAATGCACTAAAGGCCTTCTGATTGACTACCAAAGAGTTGGATCATTTCATAATGTGATCAGACTACCAAAGTGTTGGATCACTTTCAAGTACTTAACTACCAAAGAATAGAAGTACTTAATTTTCCATTACTTTACTACCAAACAGTTGAAGTTCTTAGATATAATGGAAAAGATACATTATGTTTCATGTGTTCATAGCCTTAATTATGGAAAATCAAGTAAGATAGCATAAAAGAACAATCCTTTCATCCAATATCATATGCCAAGTATTTTACTACACATATAACATAAGCATATTGTATAATAAGACAAGTAAGAGGTAAGGGTATACCTTGATCATGATATCCTAATCAACACATTCTTGGAGGTCATCTATACCCTTGGGTAAACCCTGATTAAGATAAGTTCACATATCACTATTTGGTTCTCATCATCTTACATCTCATCTTAACCCTATAGGGTTTCACTTAGTCATTATGATGTTATCATAATTACTTGTATTCTCATCTTAGATTTATCTTACTGATATCATAGTCCATATTATTGTCTCCTTTGGTGATAATCATGTTTCACATTGTGTACACATAATAATCATAGTCACATTCATTAGTCATGTTAGGGTTACATAACATGTATTAAGGGTCATCTTCATTAAACATGAATTATATGCATCTAAATGATATCAAAGTTCCATATTAGCTTCCAGTTACTGATATTAGGGTGCTCTATAAATTCCATTATTTATTGAGCATGTATGTATTTATTACATTTTGTTTTGGGTTATTAGCCCTAATTAACCATATGGAGTAAATTACATGATTTTTTGCATCAACATTATACATACTGACATCAGATGGACTGTAAATCAGATTTAGGAGTTATTGGAATATTCTCATAATTTTAGGTCTTCATTTGTTATTTATTACCCATGAAACAAGTATATAACATCTTACATGATATTACTGACATTAGTGCATCAAAAGACTGATATGATGGTTTCATGTTATTCTATTCATTTTTCTGAAAATTTTGGTGTATTATTTTTACTTCACTGATAATCGATCTATTTATGAATTATCTAAAATCTATAATTTTATGAGTATTTTACCTTTTTTGGCCAATCGTCAGCTGCCACGTGGTGACTAGGGTTAGATGCGCATCTCAGCTCCTATACTCGTTCTAAGCCGCAGTTAGCTAGATCTAGTTGGTTAAGGTTCGAGCTGATAGGTTCATGACATGGACGCGCTTCAGGAGGCTGGATTCACCTATTCCCTTTCTCTCCTCATTTTCTCATGTTCTCATGATGTGAATCCTAGAAATATTGTGTCTTGGACAGGCGCCACCGAACTGTCTAGATCCGATGAGCAATCGATCGTGATCCATCCCTCCTACCTATATTCTAATGCCGCTTTGAGTTTCAATATTGGCTTATAGAACTCCTTGGCTTCACCACTTCTCAGTCTCAGCTCTAGACCTTGTCACCCCCAAGATCGCTGTCGCTTGCTCCCACTAAGGTAGAGAAAAAGAGGTAAACAACCTCCATGCCAGAAATTGTCCACCTCAAACCCCCACTAGCACCTCAAGACCCTTAGGAACTCGTGCCGCCACCCAAATGATATCAAGAAGGTCTCACGGACCACCCAAGAGCTTGGTCCTCTTCTCCTGACAAGATGGAGTTGTTCAACCATGGAAATGACCACTGGGGTGTACAAAGATATGTGTAATCAACTCCCTTGGGCCACTCTTCTTTTTCCTTTCCTCATCTTCTTCCTTTTTCTCTAGTATCTCCACTACTCCTCCTATGTGCCACTTGCAATTTGTGATGGAGAAGACAACAGAAGGGAGGACTCGTTCTCTCTGAATCCTACCTCATTTCCCCCAATATGAGGGGTCAAACTGATTGTAAGGATCATTCAAAACCAACTCCTCGGTCATTCCTTCCTCTCACCCCCACGATATCAATGAGTGGAGACCTACAAAGCCACAACTAAACTTCTCCATTACCTTGCTCTGACCATAAGGTAGGAGATGCAATCATGGTTGTCAGTTCTTCATCATCCTATGGTCATAGATGAGCCACATAGCCAATATGTTGCCTCCTGATTTTGTTGAACTAGTTGGGCGCGCAACACATCCACTAAGGCTAGAAATTCAACACTTTTGGTCCATTATACTCAATAATACACATGATTTCATGATATTCTATCCCAAATAACTTCATCTAGGAACATTTAAAATTTATGAAATTCGAACCATAGATCTATCCTCATCATGTATACATTCCATTAAATTTTGGCTCTAGTTTACTACAATTTGACCAACCAAACACTTAATCCAAAGTGGTGCATAATTAGGGTCATTAATCACAATATCAACATTAAACAATCATCTCTCAACTGTTATTGGACTATTGGTGTACCTTCATTTGATCAATGTTCTATTGAGGGACTATCATTATGTAATAATAGTATGTAAAACTAAGTAAGATGAAAACATTAGCACACATACATCATCATCATCATCATCATCATATTACATATTGTCCCAAATTTATTATTCCAATCTCCAACTAGTGGTTCAATTATCCAATTGCGTTTATAAGAACATCAAAAGTTCACTCCATCACATCCCTAGTTGGGTATTTTTGAGATATGACAACAATATTACTAGTATTTGTGTTTATTTATCATGGTTCAATTATTCAACTATGTATCATTACTCATGACATTGGATATCAAATCAAATCAAACACATATGTAGTTGTTATCAACAAGTTTACAAAGTAGACCCAACTCAAATTTGATACATGGAAGCCAATTATGGTGGTCATAATCACATCTCAAAGTGACAGTGGTGATTGTGGGCCTTATACCTAAAGTCACTACAATGATTGCATGTTGTTCAATGTGCTTTATCACTATTCAATTTGACCTTGAATAAGGGTTTCTACACAAGTAGTGCTTAGATGCAGTGTAACACATGTGGATTATTGTGAGTGACGTAGATGAAATTTGTCCCTCCCATTGGGATGATATCTGAACCACTTAATAAGTGATACTATAAAATGCATGGCAACACTCATGTGAGTCAATATAAGACATTAAGGTCACGTGTATCTCAACTATGTCCTCTAGATAAAGGGAAAAAGATTGAACATTAATAGGATGACATTTCCATGCCATAGATTCAATTTGGATATAAAAGATAAATGGAATATACAATAATTGTAACACTAGTCACAACACTAGGTTAAGTTGTTCTCCAATTACTTGGGCAACAATGAAGTCTTGCTAAATATCAATCATTGCTTTTGAAATCATAATTTAGTTATCAATATCACTATTAATGTAATTTGAAGCCTACATGGACAAACACATAGGATGTATTGGAATAAGAGTATAATTGTGGACATGATTGGAAATATTCCAAGTCAAATATATTTATAAAACATTTAGGTAACTACAAGAACAATATTAGAATATAATCAAAGATAATTGGTTAAAATATTTATGTTGATTAATTAGATTTAAATTTTTAAGTCAACCACGTAATGCCGAATGATTGACTAGATCTGAATGATAAATAAATAGTTAATCAATTCATATGATTAATTGGTAAACTAATTGATTTTAAAATATTCTAATTGTCTTTTTGGCAGTCCATGAGCATCCAATTTTAAATGCTCCACAATCTTTCATTTCCAAAGATTTTTCAAAAATCCTACTTCCTTTCCTCTCCTTTTCATAGGGGCATGATGACCAGATTTTATACACATGCTCTTGTATGTGAAACCCATCTGTCATCATCCCTGAGAGAGAGAGAGAGAGAGAGAGAGAGACTGAAACAATAGCACCTCATCAAGAAAAGGCTGCTACTTCCCACCAGCTCAAACCTCATGATGAGGAGTTCCAGTCCATTTGCATGGACTACATAGTGACGTAGGTGCTGAGAGACTACATTTGGAGGACGTCGAAGAGGACCATCCATGAACATGAGTAAAATCACACACCACCACATGTGAGGAGGACATCGATGGACCTGCTCCATGACAAAGGTATACCTCTTGTACCCTCTTTCCAAATACATCATTGCTGATGAGATCTTCTTGTAGGATACGTGGAAAATTTTATTTTTGTTATTTCTTCTATTCTTGATTCCTCCATGATTCCTAACAAGCGTTTCATGCATCCTTGGTGTAGGCTAATTACTTTTTTTTTTAGGGAAACATCACAATATCATTAAAGGCAAGCCATATGGAATCTAAAAAATAATACTCGTACATGAATGTACCAAGCAGAACTCCTTTGGTAGACCAACATAACAGAAGACTCAGATTGGGATGCGATAGGTAAATTACATGTACCAACCCCCTTTCGTAGTGGCTGTCTAAAGCAGCTATCATAGAGGGAAGCCATCAATCTGCACGAGCCCTTGAGAATATTGGGGAAGGAGTAAGAAGTAAATCCAATGGAAATCACCATCTCATCTAAGCTTGAGGCCAGCCGATAAGTTGAGAGCACGTACGGAAATCAAACAGCAAGAAACTAAGCAAACAACACACGACAAAAAGCACAACTAAACAACAAAGGGAAACAAACAGAAGAGACAGGCCGACCACGGAGCCACCCAAAAAACCGAGCAAAACACACAGGAATAACGTCGAGCAGTAAGGGAGCACCACCCAGCAGGACCAGAAAGGAGGCCAAAACCCAAACAATGCAAATATAGAGGAAGGAGGGCTCGGGCGGATGAACGGTGGGGGTAGAAGGCACCGGGAACCCCACCACCACTCCTGGCCACCACTGCGAACAGGGGGCGGAGCACCCGCACGAGGCACAGACCCAGCTTACACCTCCTCTACCTAAAGCACCAAGGGGCGCCTGAGCTCACCGGCAGCCGGAGAAGCGACCCAAGCACGACCAAACGAACAACCTGAAACAGACTGACAAAAAGGAAAGAAAGAAAAAGGAGAAGAGAGGGGCACTCGACCCCCAGGGAAAACGTCCCCCGGTGAACAGAGCCGCCATAAAAGCACTAAGCGTGCCCCACACTGTTGAGACGCCGACTCCCAGAGACTCCCAGTGGAGCAGCCACCACCTTCCACTGAGTCATTGCACCGCTGAGGACGGGCGAGGAACGACGGAGGAGAGATAGCCAAAGACATCGACCTTTGTGGATCCCTGGAGAGGCAGAGGACGGAGAGTACCCAGGGGGAGAAGGGCTCGCGGTGCGTCGTAGGTGAGCTTCCTCTCCCCCCGAGTAGCGTCTACGGCGGCTAGCCCTAGATCGCTCTGTCGATTGAGGGAGCTAGCGGGGGCTTTGCTTAATCGTAACACAGAAGGACCTTATTTTTATTTTTTTTTGTTTAGGCTAATTACTTAATTAATAAAGAGTTACCACTTTTATTTAAAAACTAGCATTTAGGGACATGTCACTTAAATAAAATACCTTCTTCTACTAATCGTACTAAAAGACATTATCATGGGCCTAATACAATCTGTTATTTCTTTCAAATCAAGAAAATACTAGTTATATGTTTGAAGACATTTTCATATACACCATTGATTCATATGATTTATGAACAATAATATGGATGCATCCCTATTTTAAGGCTTCATCTTGTGTCTTATTTCACTTTAGTTACATCTATATCTTCCAGATTACATGTTATTCCCCTCAATATGAATATTCATGTAAAATGCACTTATGGATGTTATTTGCATATTTTTTAGGTAGTTGGACAATGATTGAATGGAAGAGAGATAAAAAGAGTGATCCTAGGGTTTCTCTACCCTTCAAAAGTCCCAAAGGAACATACTCCTAGTAGCTAAGGGTCAATCAAAGAAAAATTGCCCAAGGAAATTCAATGTACAAGAGCCAAGTGCTTCTGAGATGACCAGCATGTCCGTGGTGATGTAGAATGGTCGTGTTGGCCCAAGAAAATTCATAGAGTCAAGCAATGAAAAGTTCAGCCATATGAGTACTTGGACCATGCTTGGATGGAAGAGAGAGAAAGAATGATCCTAGGGTTTTGTATTGTTAGAGAGACCCAAAGTGATCCAAGACAACTTTAACCTACCCCTATAGCCAAGGGTCAATTGAAGCAAAGCGGCCCAAGGAAATTATAAGTACAAGAACCAAGTGTTGCTGAGAGGATCAGCACGACCGTGGAGCTATAGAGTGGTCATGCTAGCCCAAGCATACTCACCGAGTCAAGAAATGAAGATTCAAGTTTATCTTGCACAACCGCACTCAAATGACACATAATGGATCTGCTGTGTAGAACGACCACATTGCCAAGAAGACAGGACGACCATATTCTTCAAAAAGAGTAGAGCCTTCCGAAGCTAAAATGACTGTGGTAACCACCATGGTCGTGCTACTAGTGCCTCACCACGCTATGGTGACCACCAGGCTTGTGTCACTAGCCACTCGAAACCCTAAAGTTACCCTTATAACTTTTCCCAAATTCCACCTCATCTATTCCACTGCATCACGGCCATGTTCACCCCTACCCAACACGGTCGTGCTTCCTAGCACGACCGTTCTACATATAACCCTAGCAATAGATTTGCACAACATTTCCAATTCTACCCCCACTTAACCTAGTGCTTCCCCACCACCTATATTTACATAGGTGGAGGTCGGAGCATGAGTTTAGCCACCATTAGACCACTCTTAGCTCCTCCATTTTGCCTCTTATCCTTTCCCACCTAAGTTTCACCATTTCCACTACGAAAACCCTAGTTTTCTAGTGTTTTGGCCACTTCCCAACATGCATCCATGTATTCTCACCTTGGGAGAAGGAGAAGCTAAATCTATTGCTGCTAGGAGGTGGAGAAGGAGGAATCTCAACCAAGTTGACATGGCCTTTCACTCGTATACTCATTCTTCTTCCTTTATTTTTTTATTTTTTCTTTTTTTATGAGTAGCTAGCCCCCCCGGTGGGTTGTTTGGGGCCAAAAGTGTTACTTTGTAGCATGTTGGAGGAAAATGATGTGTAAACACTATCAATTTGTTTTCTAATGATTATGTTCTACTTATATCTCATTTACCATGAAGTCCTTTGTGATTTGTGCTTGAAATCACCTAGATTCTAGGAAAATTTATTATGGGTGGCTCTTTTTGTGGATGGATCCTAAGTCCAATTAATGGATCCCTAATTAGCTAATAATCTTCCTACATGTTAATAAATTCTCCTAAACTAAGGTGAGATATCTAAGTACCTAGTACATGAGCATTTAGTGTCATTATCTTGAATCCTTCTCAAGGCTAGAATGTGGGTGATGTGAGGTCTAAACTTCACTTCCACCCTATATTACTTCCCCGGACCACTAATTACCTTCAGACTTCCTATCCTAGAAACCTAGGCTTTTGACTAGACCCTATTTGAATTCCACCTAAACCCTAACCAAACTGAGCCTTGTAAGGGTTGATAGGAGGTGATAGCGACTAGTTCCCCAATTCAAAACCTATCCTATCCATGGCCAGTCAGTAGTTTAGGGAAATTCATTAGCCTAGAGCTTGTTGTTCGGTTAGTTAATCTTAATGGAAGAGTAATGTTAACATGTTATTACCCCAACACCATTGACAAGTACAACCCCAAACAGCCCACACTTCTCTTAATTTGCATTAAAACCCTAATTGCCTTCTTTATTAGCTAGTGTTAGCTTAATTATATCTTTACTCTCTTAGTTAGTTCCTTCCTTGTTCTTGTCTAGTTTGTGCTAGTTTCGGTCATTAATTTCACTTCTTCTTACTTTTCTAGATTAGTGTAATGTAGACCTCTTCTTTTTTTCCTTAGTGTGGTTTGCTCTTTTCATGCCTTTTCTTTCTTAGCTTGTCTTTCCTTACTCAATAGAATTAATTTTCTAGGGTAATGTAGGTTTTGATTCTTGTGTGTTCTCCTTTACTTGCTTGTTCACCATTAATATAATCAACAAACCAACATCAAATCCTTAAACCTAGACTCTACGATAGGGACCTAACTACAACTAACCTAGCTCTAGTGTCCCCTTTTCTCTCTTAGGTTTTACCCCTAACTTGCCACCTTCCTATACTATAACATGACACTATGCTCTTATGGGTAAGTGTGTTAGTCTATGTGAGTGATCCTATTAGGGATTTATAAATTCAAAACATCACAAGTGTGTTAAAAACCTATTAGGGTTTCTTCTAGTCACCATTTGGTTGATTAGTGTGTGGCCCCATGTGTGTGACAAATACACCAAGTTTTCTGGTGTTGTTGTCAGGGATAGAAAGTGTCATAACTACCTAGTAGTTGTGTTGTTGACTCTCCTAATTGGCATCATATTTTGTTAGTTTTTTTTGTTGCAATTGAGAAACACACCAAATATCCATCAATAGAATCACTCGAGTCTATCAAAAAATTTTTAGAAATTTAACTTAGATCCCTAGGTAGCTAGTTAGTTTTGCTTTGATCCTTTTCTAGTGCCATCATCATTGCTATTCTTTATTCTTTGTATTCTCTCTGCATATTGGTTTGATGACTTTCTTTCTTTTTTTGGTTGTGTCTTGCACATGTGACATCAACACAGGGAAGACAGTATAGAAGGCCAAAATGCACCTCACAACCACTTCAAGAATACTTCATGTCTAGAAACTACAAATTGCCAATTACTAATAGAGTTGACAAATGTCATGGGAGCAATTCTTTGTACCTCTAGAGCTTCTTGGGCTCCTACCCACCATCTAAGGCTTGGAGAGTGAGAACCCATACAAGTACTTGGATTGCTTTCTTAAAGTATGCTCCACCTTCAATACATTGACATCTAGTGATGACACAATTAGGTTGACCTTGTTCTCATTCTCCCTCAAGGATAAAGCCAATGTTTGGTATGACTCAAGAAGGGACATCATGAGTTGGGAAGAAATGAAGTTAGTCTATTTTTAGGTTGACAGAAATGTGGTATTCTGTAGTGAGTTTCAATCAAGTCGGTAATGAGTGGTTCCATGATACTTGGAAGAAATTTTAAAAGATGTTGAGAGTGTGTCCACACCATGAGATCCTTTTATGGAATCTATTTCAGTCCTTTTATTCCGATCTATCCTCAATGGGCTAAGAGATATATATATATATATATATATATATATATATATATATATATATATATATATATATATATATATATTGAAGCAAATACGTCTACTATTAAATAAAGGAGGGTTCAAATGGAATAGCATTAACAGAGGGAGGAGAATCAGAAAAGGAAATGAAACTAACACTACTTGAGACAGTCCTACGTGCAAGCTGATGTGCAAGCTCGTTTGCTTGTCTCCTACAAAAGCAAAAGGAAATTTTGGAAAAAGAAGATTTGATATGGTGGATGTTATTGAGCAATGTCCCCAGCAAGTCGGCCCTCCTGGTTCCCATCGCAATGAGGTTGATGATCATCTCCGAGTCGGATTCGACTACCAACCGCTACAGTCCCATATCCCTAGAAAGTTTGATGCCTTCCAGGATTGACCAAGCTTCGGCGCACAACACGTTTTGGATCGACGGCTTCCTACATCCTGCCGCTTTGAGCACCTCACCGTCATTTTTCCTTCATACGATCCCGGCTCCGTCATGGCCTTGGATCTCCACCGCTGCGTCACAATTCATTTTCACCATGCCCGGTTCTGGTGGTGTCCACGTCTGCGCCACCCTCGTCTGCACCTGGTAACTGTTGTTGTAGGTTGTTGTCCAGTGACCTCTCAGGAGTTCCAGTAGGGAGCGGTGGATAAAAGAGGGTGGTCTCATCTTATTCCCAAAGACCCGGTCATTCCTACGTGTCCAGATCGTCCAGAGGGAGGCTATCATATCTTCATCCTCTTCGACCGAGCTCGACCGGGTGACGCCGGCAATAGCTTCATCAATCCTCTTGTACTCTACTTCTTTCACCTTGTTTTGTGTCTCCGTAGAGCAGTCCTTCCAAAGATCCCAGGCCAGCGGGCACCGAAACAGCATGTGGTTGATGTCCTCCTTTTCCTGTCTACATATGCCAAAAATCCCATCTCCGTGGCAGTGTCTGTCGAACAAGTGACCCACTGTGGCCAAAGCACCCGAGGAGCACCGCCATAAGAAATGCGTTGCCTTGGGTAGGATGCCCCTCTTCCATATGGCTTTCCATCTACGTTCCCCATCTGTGCGGATCTACATTGCTGTGTTGGACGGCGGCTGGGACGCCATCCAATATGCCGATCTGACCGAGTATTCACCCGTTCGACTATGCTTCCAGAAAATCCCGTCAGTCTGTTGTGAGAAGCCTAGCGGAATTTCTAGTACCTTGCTTGTGATCTCGGGGGTTAATAGGGTGCTTACTGCTTCGTTGTCCCACTCCTTGGACACCTAGTTTATGAGTTGGCTAACCTTCTATATTGTATTGCAACTGATTCCGTAAGTGTCATAAATGTTGCCATGTATATTGGGAATCCAATTATCCGTCCAGATGTCAATATTTGAACCATCTCTGACTCGCCATTGCATGCCTTCCAAAATAATGCTTTTTGAGTTCCAGATGCTATGCCATGTGAAGCTCCGGTTGAAACCGCGCCTTGCCTGGAGAACTGAAGATGATGGGAAATATCTAGCCTTTAGTATCCTGCAGACTAGGGTATCTTGTCTATGGAAAAGATGTCATACTTGCTTTGCCAAGAGAGCTTGGTTGAAGATGTGCAAATTCCTGAAGCCCAAGCCTCCCTGATTCTTAGGCTTACATAAATTATCCCAACTGAGCCATGCAATTTTCCTCTCTGTGTCCTTTGCTCCACACCAAAATCTTGAGATGATACTATTAATGGAGTCTAGGAGATAAGATGGGAGTTGGAAGATACTCATTATATAAGAAGGAATAGCTTGTGCTACAACTTTTATGAGGACCTCTTTGCCGACTTTAGATAAAAGTTTCTCCGTCCACCCCTGTAGTTTCCTTCACACCCGTTCTTGGATATATTCAAAGACCTGCTTCTTGGATCTTCCTACCGCAGTGGGTATCCCCAAATATTTACCATGTCTGTCAACCTCCTTTACTTTCAGCAAGTTTAAGATTTCGTCCTTCCTTTCTCGCTCAACCCTTTTACTAAAAGCAACTTCAGTTTTGGACAAGTTAATTTTCTGACCGGATGCCCGTTCATATTGGCTGATGATGTCAGCTAATTTTAGGCATTCTTCTTTAGTTGTTTTGGTAAAAAGGATCGAGTCATCTGCAAAGAAAAGGTGAGAAATGTGGGGGACATGACGGATTGCCCGTAAGCCGTGAATACATTTTTGTTGTGATGCAAGGATAAGAGAAGTAGAAAAAGCTTCCGCACACAAAATAAAGAGATAAGGTGATAGAGGGTCACCCTGGCAAAGTCCTCTGGATGGTTGATTCTTTCTGGTACGCTCCCCGTTAATGGCGAAAGAGTGACTTACACTTGACATGCAGTCCATAACCTTTGCTCTCCATCTCTCTCTGAATCCCAACTTCATATGGATGAAATCAACAAAGTTCCATTCCACTCTATTATAAGCCTTTGACATGTCAAGCTTTAAAGCTATATGTCCTTTTTTTCTTCTTTTCTCTCCCTTCATCGTGTGAAACAGTTCATAAGCAATAAGGGTATTATCTGTGATGAGACGTCCTAGGATGAAAGCACTTTGATTTTCCGAGACGATCTTATCCATAATGGGCCTAAGTCTATTGGCCATGTCTTTGGAGGCAATCTTGTAACTGACATTACATAAACTAATGGGCCTGAAATGACCGATTTATGACGGTTTTTGTATCTTCGGAATCAAAACCACCAAAGTAGAATTGAAATCAGCAATACTCCACTCAGATTTCCACCAGCCTTTGATATAGTTGGAGACGTCCTCACCTACAATGTGCCATTATTTTTGGAAAAAGAGGGCTTTCATGCCATCAGGTCCCGACGCTTTATTAGGATGCATATTTTTCAGGGCCGCCTGGATCTCCTCATTGGAAATGTCCCTCTCTAGCGCCTTTCTCTCCGGTATTCCTATTTTTACAACAAGTCCTCTGGTCACCTTCTCCCATCCCTACAGATTAGATGACTGGAAAAGACCTTGGAAAAAATCTAGGATGACTTTCTCAATGTCTTCCTCTTTGGTTACCCATATACCATCTTCATTTTTCAGCCCTTCTATTCTATTTTTTTTCCTCCTTTGGGATGCTTTATGATGAAAGTATTAGGTATTCTTATCACCGGATTTCATTTCATTTGTCCGTGCCCTTACATGCCAGTAAGCTTCATCATGTCTGTGCCATTGTTGAAGTTCTACTGCTAGTTGTGTACATCTGTTTAGGTTCCCTCTATCCGGTGGTAACTGTTGTATTTCCCCCAGCTGTGCTTCAAGCTCTTTGATTTTCTTCTTCATTTTTCCAAATCTTTCAGAAGCCCATTCTTTTAATTTGCTGCTACACCAGTCCATCTTTGCTTGCAACCCAGATGTATGGTGTTCCTCCCAAACTGTCCTAACAATCTGTTCGCACTTTTCATCTTCCGTCCACATAGGCTCAAAAAAGAAATGTTGATGCCTCCTTACCCTCCCTTTTCTTCTCTTTTCAGTATGAATGATAATCGACACATGGTCAGATTCATATTTGGTGAGGTGTACAACTCTGGCATTGTAAAATTTGGCTTCCCAAGCCGGGCAGGCTAGGGCCCTGTCAAGTCTCTCCTGGATAAGAGTTTCTGGTGATAGTCCTCTCTGCCATGTGAAATTGTTGCCACTGTATCCCAGGTCTGTAAGATTGCAGTCATCAATGACGTTCCTGAAGTCCTGAATAAACTGAATGGGCTTATGTGCCCCCCCCCTTCTTTTCTGAGTTCAAAAGTATCTCATTGAAGTCCTCGAAGAAAATAGTGGGAAGTTCAGATTCTGCCTTCAATTCTCGTATCAGGTTCCACGTTTTATATTTTTGTTGTTGGTCAACCCAGCCATAAATGCCCACTGCCCTTGTGACTCCCTCCGTGCTTCCCTCAGAAATTTCACAGATGCAATGATTTTGAGAATAAGACGTAATTTTGAGATCAACGTCCTTCCACCATAAACCTACTCCCCTTGCTCTTCCATTTCTATCAATGCAAATGCCTTGTGTGAAACCACATTTCCTATTAACCACTTCCTGATCAGAACTAGAAATCATAGTCTCCATTAGGAAGACTATGTTTGGGCTCTCCCTCCAGCACCAAGACCTGAGGGCGTTCACTGTGTCAGGGCGGTCCAAGCCCTGACAGTTCCAACTTAAGATTTTCATTGTCTTTCGCGGGGCTGGTATGTCCCAGCCTCCACTACTTGGACTGAATTAGTCCATGTGATGACTTCCTTCTCAGCATCGATTTTTTCTTTCTTTCCTCCTCCTGTACCAACTAATACATCCATATCCTTGTCGCAATAATCTGACTGTCTGCCTCTTTTACATGTCACCGACGTCCATTTAACTTCAGCTTCTGGTATGCCTAAACGTTATGCTCTATTCATCTTAAAAACCAAGGTGATCTTTTCCTTGTCTTCCTTGCTTCTTCTCTCCCTTTGCCCGCCAGTTTCCTACTAATATCTCTTTCTTTCTGTGCTCTTGTTTTGGTATTGCTCTGCCACAGGTATTGCTCTGCCTGCTTTCCCTTGCTTTGCTGCCTTCCCCTCGATTCGAGTGCTATCTCCTGGATCTCCACATGTGTTTCATTGTCACTGTTTTCTTCCTCAGTTATTTGTCTTGGCTCTCTCAAGGATAGAAGATCAGCTTTAGTGTGGGATATTCTTCTTGCTCGGCCCTTTGGTGCAGATGTGGCTTCTGCTATGTCCTCCTCGCCGACCCTCACTCCAAGTTGTTCCGTCCCGCCGTCACCTGACGCCCGCCGGGTGTCCTTGGGACCTTCACCTCCACGCTCTCTGAAAATGTCAGTAAGATTGATATCCGATCCATTATTGCTTCCATTGTGACTCCCTGTTGGCCCCTACGGTTGTGGTTCTTCATCTCCGCACCCTTCTCGGCCATGCATCGTTCTTCCCCTGGAGTGCGATGCCTGATCCTTGCTCGTGGTTTGCGACGAGCTCTTTCCTTTCTTTGTCTGTGGTTTGTTTATGAATTGAATACTCCTCTTGATCCTCGAGTTACCGTAAATCTCCTCCTGCAACGACACTCTTGGCTTCCTTGGGGACGCTTTGAGCCAGGCCCCCCATTGGCTGCCGCTATCTTCTCCTTCCTCGTGCCCCTCGCAATCCTTCTCCGTGTGCCCTAGTTGGCCACAATGATAACATAAATTTGCCATTCTTTCATATTTGATTTCCAGGTCCATAAGCTTTCCATGATTGCCGCGGATTTTCACGATTCGTTTGAGGGGTTTTGTGACATCCAGCTTAATTCTCACGTGCGCTGACGAGTCCCAACCCAGCTCGTCTACATCCAGGTCGACGACGCCCTGGATTCTTTCGGCAATTTTCTGAATAGCTTCCTTCGATGGGCAGCCCATTGGTATCCTATATATACGAATCCAGAACAGACTATGCTCAATCACTATCTTTCCCGGCTGTTCATCGGCCTCTATGTCTTTGAGTAATAACAACCTGTTGTCAAAATTCCATGGACTTCCGTCCACAACCTTCTGCTTATTCCTCCAGTCCAGAAACTGTGTCACGAAATTGCCTCCTTCCAGTTGCTTAAAGACGACCTTATTGGCAAGTCCCCAAGCTTGTGTAAAGGTATGTTTCATGGCCCAGAAGTTGTAGGATCTGTTCGTCATTAAATGAGCGACCACCGCCAGTTCGAGGTGCGCCGCACCCTCATCCTCCATCTACTGTTGTAAGTCCAGAGGTTCCTCCTCATCTGTTGTCAACTGAAGTCGAGTGCAGCATTCTGCTAGCTCCTCTTCCATGACGGGAAGAGTACCAGCAAGATCGCCCAGTCCTTGAACCTACAAGAGAAAGACCCACGAGGGAGAAAGGTATCCCACACGCAGAACCCTAATCACCGGAGCGGTTAGGTCAGACCCGCGGGGGAGAGTACGACTCAGTATGGGCTAAGATATATTTGATTCTTCTTATAGAGGATATTATATGGATAATCCACATGAGGAGACATGGCCCTTATTTGAGTAGTTGGAGGAAAGTGTAAGGATCTGAGCTTCTAGCATAATGAATGATGGTGAATGCCCCTTTGCGGTGACATCTCCAGATCATAGTGATTCAAGCCCACAAGTGATGACAATTCTTGCTGACATGGTGGGTTTCATGAAGAACCAAGTGAGAAGTGTTCCTTGTAATATGGTCAATTTTATTGGGTCCATTGGTGAAGGAATGAAGGCACCTCAATCCTATAGCTACTCAGAACAACAAAGTCCAAGTTATAGCTCAAGGTTTGAGGAAGAGGTTACATCTAGATTGAAAAGTTTTGATGATGTCCAAAAGAATGTTACAAGGCTTGAGGAAAGGATAGATCGACTATCTTCCATACTTGCTCTCGAATAGGAAAAAATGTCTTCAAAGCCCATAATGAGTTTCAGTGAAGAATATGGACCAACGAATTCTGCTCAAGTTCTCTATAGTCTACCTCCCATGCAAGTGCAAGAGATTTACCATTTCCAAGGCCATCCAAATTCTTATACATATCCTCCCCCTCCATCACCACAACCATCCCACTGATTCACCTTCCAACCTCAGTTCTCCCCTACACCTAAATTTTAATACCAAGTGTCACCTCCACCTCCTCTACAACCACAACATGCTCCCCCTTTCCATCATGAGCAAGGTTGTACTGTGACAATTTGAAGGAGTAGGAAATCTCTAGAGCATCCCACGAGTCAAGGTAAGGTTGATATAGAAAATAAAAGGCAGCATGGAGGAAATGCTATGATTGTGTAACATCCCAGGATTTGAGGCCTTGGATAAAATACTCTTAAAAGGAATGATTGGACTAATCATATCACCAAGGTGTACCTCCTTTTCGGGGAGCTCGTCACTAAGAACTCCATAGTTAAGTGTGCTCAACTTGGAGTAGTACTAGGATGGGTGACCTGTCGGGAAGTTGATCCTGGCATGCGTGTGAGTGAAGACAAAACACAGTTATGGCTAGCTGTGGTCTGTGGGGACAATCGTCATTCCTAAAACTCTACCAGAGCCTTGGGAAGTGGGACCGGCCGTTACAAATGGTATCAGAGCCAATTCCCCTCTAGTATGTGGGGCCCACATGGGCATGGCATGCTAGTCTTGAGTCATGCGGTCCTGGCATGTAGGAAAGGGTTGTCCATGGTTGATGTAGCCACCCTTGCGCTGGTATTCTATGATCGGAAGTTGGATGTCCATTGGCCATTGTGGGTCTGCACTGAAATGGGGAGGAGATTATGAGCCCTTATTGTTGATCCTTGATGAGGACGTCAAGAGTCTAAGTGGGGGAGATTGTAACATCTCAGGATTTGAGGCCTTGGATAAAACACTCTTAAAATGAATGATTGAACTACCCATATCACCAAGGTGCACCTCCTTTTCTGGGAGCCCATCACTAAGAACTCCATAGTTAAGTGTGCTCAGCTTGGAGTAGTACTGGGATGGGTGACCTATCGAGAAGTTGATCCTGGCATGCATGTGAGTGAAGACAAAGCGCACAGTTAAGGCTAGTGGTGCTCTGTGGGGACAGTCATAATTCCTAAAACTCTACTAGAGCCTTGGGCAGTGGGCCCGAGCGTTACAGATTGAGATTACCAAATATGTTTTGTGATACCTCTTGTTGATCATGTGATGTAGTGCATTATACTTTCTACTCTATTTGCATGTTATACAGTTCCACTTGAGATTCCTGGAGTCCCTCATGTGATGCCACAAAGAATTCTTATTGAAGTGTTGTAAAAGTAAGTGAGCCACCATTATGTGAACCATTGGAGGAACCCTCAAAAGTGAAAAGGAGGAAGAAGTACAATGTTGACATTCCATAGGTGTTTCTCCAAGTGAAGGTGAACATTCAATTGTTCGATGCTATCAAGTAGATCCCATCTTATTCCAAGTTTTACAAGAACTTATGCACTACGAAGAAAAATCAATTAGGAGAATACCAAAGAGAGTCAAGTTAACTAAACAAGTGATCTCTATCATCCAACAATCACTTCCCATGAAAAGGAAACACCAAGGAGCCCCACCCATACCTGGATACATATGGGGAGATCTCATAGACAAACCCCTACTTGATTTGGTATCTAGTGTGAACCAGATGCCATTAAGTGTCTATGTTGACCTGGGGTTTGGAAAGTTGAAATTGACTCATTGTAGTCTCCAATTGGTGGATCGTTCCATCAAAGTGCTAAAAAGAAGATTGGATGATATTTTTATGATGATAGACAAAGAAAGGGCAACAATGTTCCCAGTGGATTTTATTCTTCTTGACATGGACCTAGAGATAGAAGATTCTCATCATCTTGGGAAGATCATTCTTATGCACAAATGATGTCGAGATACATGTGCATAGTGGCACAATGCTAGTCTCTTCATGGACTTGAAGGTAAAGATCAACATGTACAAGACTCCAGCTCGGCAAACCTGAGATGAGGATATTGTACATGACCACTTTAAGAGTTTAACTGATCATTTCATAGAAACAGATCCAGATGGAAGACTTGATGATAGCTTTTTTGGTGAAAGGGATGAGGAACATAGGTTGTATCAAATTTAGAGATACATTTATTACATGAGTGGATACCCAAGAATTCCAAATGGATAAATGAAGCAAGAGTCCAAAAGCCTGAATGAAGGCTTGAATCTTAGCACTAGTGGGAGGTAACCCACCTAGGTTTGGATAATTTTTTTCACCCAACCTTCAATTTTTGATGTTGTTGATTATTTTTAGACTTTTCTAAGAAAGGACAAGCACATATGATGCGATGATTTTGAGTCGCATTTAGAGACCTATTTCATATGTGTTTTGTGCTTTACTTACTCATTTTCATGGATATTATTGCATAATTCACTTTATTTGGTCTTTGCCATCATTTTATATCAAATCCCCTTTGTTTTACTATTTTGAGCATTATTTATCATCTTATTATAAATTGTGTGGATTTACTTGGGCTTGTTGTGAAATTTCAGGAAAAACAAGTATCTGCTTCCATCGATACCATCGACGGAAGTCGATACCATCGACCAAGTCACAGGTTGTCAGCCGAGAAAAGCAATATAGTGTCGATACCATCGACTCAAGTCGATGCCATCGGCACAAGGAGAGCTACAACGTCGCTAAACGACAACAACCGACGCTAAAGGAGTCGATACCATCGACACCCAAGTCGATGGTATCGAGATCACCACAGGCGCTCAGAATAAAAGAAAGGAAAGCTTCCTCTAATCCACTGGGTCGATACCATCGACCCGCGTCGATGGTATCGACGCCGGCAGATATGCGTTGGATTTGTTTTGATTTCGATCGGATGACTGTTGTTATTTGACGACCTAATTAGGGACTTATACCTAATGACGGCCGCCCAGACGGAGGGGGATCTCATTTTTAGATTGCACGAGTGCCGAGGAGGAGAGAAAGGAGAACGGAGGCCGAGAAGCTCATCCCGGGTGATTCGGACGCTGCCGAAGACAATTTCCACCACCGACAGGCGGGGAAAGCTTGTGTTCTACGACAAGGATCCACCGGTTCTTCTCCGTTCAGGGGTTTTCCCATCTATTTCACGTTTTTCTTATGAATTCCCCAATTTCTACCATGTATTTGTGTAAGATGAACATGAGAGGCTAAAACCCTCAATCTTTAGGACCGGGAGTAGCCCGGGGATACATTGTATGATGATTTTATATTGATAATTCATATTTTTCTCTCATATCCGTGGTATAAATTCGTTTTCTCTATTGCTATTGTTATGCTTGATCACCATAATAATAAATTAATGCCCTTAATCACTTCGACAGAAGGATTAACGGTTGAAAAGAAACGAATTCTACATTAATTAATAAAACCCTTGACAAAGGAGCTGTAAAATTAATGGTGGGAACTGAGGGACCGATCTTAATGCGCTTAGTTTAGGGGAATGATTACTATGACGATGGAATCAACCTAAATCTAAGTAGTGTATTACACCACGACAGTGGGTAATTCTCAATTCAGGCCACTACCCGGATAGAGAGAGAAGTGTGAGGAATTATATGAAATCTAATACAATGTTGACCTGCGGTGAAACCGCCATCCTAAAGATATCCCTTTTAATTGATTAAATTAACCTTTAATCGATTGTTTTCTTTGTTTGATTTTTATTTTCTTTTGATTTGAACAACAAAACCCTACTTTGTTAATCGGTCTAGCTGATTGCGATTAGTTAGTAGAAGTCTCCAATAATTCACGTATCCCTGAGTTCGACTCGGGCCTCACAAGGCCTATATTACTCGACGCGTATACTTGCGTTTAAGCGCGTAGTAAAATACACGTCAAGTTTTTGGCGCCGTTTCCGGGGATACGGCGAATTATTGGCACTTTGAGTGCTAAGAGCGGCCATTCTAGGCCACATTTTTTTTTTATTAATTTTAAAACAATTTCAAAAAAATTCCTTTATTTCTCTATAATTGTGTTGACTCGTTCAAAGCATTGTACTGAACCTCTATTTCCATATTTCAGGTGCTTTGCATGGTGCACACACGTAGTCGAGACTACGTGAATCGCACACCTGAGGTTCCATCTGCGGGACCAGAGGACGAGGATTACTACGAGGAGGAACACCAAAGTGATATAAATTCTGAATCTGAGCAAGAACAAGCAGAAGAAATGGCTGAAGCACAGACAATTTGGGAGAAGATCAAGGCGTCTTCTTCCTCAACATCAAAGGGGCCCATAAAGAAGCAGGCGATCAACATACCGACATACAAGATCGACCCGGCACTGATTAACTTGGTCAAATCTAACGCATTTCACGGGCTGAAAAATGAAGATCCAGTGGCACACATTAGTCAATTTGTTGAAAATTGCGATATGGTGAAGATCGACAGGTTCCCGCAAGATGCGTTGTATCTCAAGTTATTCCCAAGTTCCTTGGCTGGAGTAGCAAGAGAGTGGCTTCATAACGTCGACGACGAGTTTGTTGAATCATGGGATCACATGGTGGAGGTTTTCTTTGAGAGGTTCTTCCCTCCTGAGAAGACCAATGATATGATCCGAAAGATCCACAATTTCACCCAACAGGCGGGTGAAACCTATTCTGAGACTTGGGAGCGATTCCAAGTCATGTTGAGGAGATGTCCACACCATGGACTGGACAAGGAAACCCAAGTGAAGATCTTCTACTTTGCTCTCTCCGAGCATGATAGAAGCAATTTGGACTCGGCCGGTTCATGATTTTTCTTGAACAACACTGATACAAGATGCTGGGAGATATTGAAGAACATGGCTAGAAAACAGTCATGGGGCGACAGAGGTGCAGTAGAACATGTCAAGGCTGCCGGCGAATCCAGAACAGTTAGGGAGCTGAATGACAAGCTAGATCTTCTAGCCAAGAAGCTGCTAGCTAAGGAAGATACATCTGAGGATGAGGAAGCCCAAGTGAAGTTCATGCAACAACAGGACTATAGAAACAATGACTATGCCTGGAGAAAGGATAAAAAGTTTTCATGGAAGGATCCGAACAATTTTCTGCAGGATCCGGATGCCAAATCACAGCAAAAGGCTGAGGACAAAAACACTGAATTGCTAAGTCAAATGGTTCAGCAAAACCAAGAGATGATGACCATGTTTGGTAAACAATTACAATCTCAAGGTGACATTCTAACCAAATTTGGGCAGACGCTGCAAAGCCATGGAGCACAAATGCGGGCATTAGAGATCACCGTGGCACAAATTTCAAATGAAGTGGCGGCCATCAAGCACGCCAATCAACAGAAACCAGCGGAGAATGCGAACGTGGCTCAAGCACATCACCAGGTTAAGTACATGTCGGTGGTAAGAAATGAGGAATTTCAGGTGCAAGAAGCTGTGGAAGAAAGAAAAATGACGTTCAATGTGAATGCAACACCGGCGATACCGTATCCACGCACTTACTATAGATTGCCGGGCGGAAACCATTTCTTCAGAAAATCAGAGAGAGTTGTGAGTATGGTCTCTCCATCTAGGCAAGAGGAGCAGGTGCAGGTTGTTTGTGCACATGTGGAGACATCTAAGGCGAGAGAGGAACCACAACAAGCTGATACTTTTGAGGATGTCTTGCCAAAGCCCACGCCGGAGGGAGTAATAGAAGCAAGCTTAGGGGAGGTACCCCCGAAAAGCTCTTATGTGCCACCTCATAGGCGTGTTGAGGCAGCAGATGTGTCAAATCCGGTAAATCCGAAGTCAAAGAAAGAGCATCGTCACTTTAAAAAATTCCTGGAGATATTCCGAAAACTCCACATCAATATTCCATTAGTGGAGATGATCGAGAAAGTGCCCGCCTATGGGAGGTTCATCAAGGAAATCATTAATAAGAAGAGGCGGATAAAAGACGATGAAACTTATTGGATGAATGAGACTGTGAGCTCTATGATTCACGGGAGTGCACCAAAGAAGAGAAAGGACCCAGGAGGTTTTTACATACCGTGCTCAATAGGTGGTCAACATGTTTCTAAAGCGCAATGTGATTCCGGCGCTAGTATAAATCTCATGCCTTTGGCTACATTTCAAAAGCTGGGGTTAAAAGAGATAAAGCAGTTGGCTGCAACAATTGAATTGGCAGATGGGTCTACCGTGAGACCCTATGGAGTATGTGAAGATGTTCTCGTCAAAGTGGATAGATTCATATTTCCGGTGGATTTTGTTGTCATGGATATGCCACCACTCCAAAGTTGTGAAATTCTCCTTGGAAGACCGTTTCAAGCAACGGCGGATGTCGTGACTGCCTTAGGGAGGGGTACTTTGTCTTTGGGCATTGGAGGAGATCGTGTTGAATTCAAATTACCGCATGATCCTCTAAGTGCAGTCCCCAAGGTGAAAAGATGATGACTGTCATACGTCTAGCCTAAGACGTTAAATAAGGGCGCTTGGTGGGAGGCAACCCAACCATCGGTACATTAGGATAGTTTCATTTTAGTCATAGATTGCTTTTATTTCGTTTAAATTTTAGTTTAAAAATGATACCTTGATCCGTTTGTTGAATGTGCAGGCACAGGCAGGGTCGATACCATCGACACACTCGTCGATGGTATCGACATGGGTTCAGGTTGACAGCTGCAAAAATCGCACTGAGTCGATACTATCGACGGTCCCGTCGATGGTATCGACATACCTACAGGCAGGTTGCACAATAAAGGTCGATGGTATCAACATGCCAGTCGATACCATCGAGATCTCTGGAGATTTTCAGAAGAAATCGACTCAGTGAAGTCGATACCATCGACGTGTACGTCGATGGTATCGACATGTTCAAATGAAAAAGGCGGCGGCCGGACTCGCGAGGCAGTTGCCCTAATCAGCGAGTCGATACCATCGACTTCCGTCGATGGTATCGACGGGCACACAGCAGTGTCGGTGTCAGTTATTCAAGATGGGGTTATTGGAAAAATGCAGTCACATCATCCCGAGCAAATCCGGATCCCACGACCCACCTCCACCACCATCGGACTGATCGGGTATCACTGCTCCACCCTTAAGTTGGTTTTTGACTATGAGGCCATAGTTGAATTCAAGCTTAGGGGGGTGGCTGGAACAACTCTATCTTTTATCTTTTCTTTAGTTGTTTTTAGTTTTTGCTTTGTTATTTGTTTCTTGCATTTTTAGGTTGTGTTTAGGATCCACATCTATCTAGTGTAACCGTGGATGTTTTAAAAATTTGTCATCTCACTGTTTTCATGGGAAATTTAAGGGAATTTAAAAATTTTTGTGTCTTTTGGATAGCTTAACTTGGTTGTCCTTGGGAAACTTGTCCTATGAAATGGATTGATTATGTCAACTTTGAAGCAATATGTCACACCTACACCCCCTTTGACTCATGAAAAGTGGATAGTAACGGTTGTTTGAGCCTAACCTAATCAAATGGTAATGAGACCTTAATTGGATATACGAGAAAGAACCCTTTGAACTACTACACATGTCAGTAAGGAGGGACACATGATATTTTTCTAAGGTTCAGTAACTTAATCTTGTGATCATTCCACCCCATTTTTCCATAATCCACCGAAGAATTGGAAGTAAAGTACAGTTTTAATTCCTTCTTGCGTGCATAGCATGTAGATAGGATTTGCATTGTTATTTTCATATTTTTGCATAAAATGAAAAAAAATGTATAGTGATACATGCACATTAACTTTAGGTGCATGTCATGTAGTTGCACTCATAACTTTCATGATTTTCATGCATAAGTACACCATGTACCTCAGTTTGTCTTGAAAAGTGATCTAAATTGTCCCATACCCTCGAAATAGTACAAAGATTTCCAATCATGAAGAAAAATAGCCTAACACATGTATCTCTAAGCAATTATGGATATGTGGGCTAAGAGGAAAAGAAAAAAAAATCTGAAAATTTGAAAGAAAAAAAAAGGAAAAAAAAAGAGAATTTAGAAGGAAATGGAATAAGAGGGAGAAAGGAACATGATATCACTTACATAACAAGGAAACTGAGTACATGATGTGGCTTAATTAGATTTCTATCTCTTTTTGAGGTGGAAGGTTAGTGCATGCATCATTTCACCCAATTTTAAGCATTAGGGCATTTTCAATGTGCATTTGCATCATTTAGGGCATTTTGTTGTATGCATTTTGAAACTGTGTAATACTTCCAAATTCTTCCATGAACCACCCATTCCATCCACCCGTTGCTCGGATTGGTAGGCCACCGTGATTTTCTCCTCACTCATGTTTATCAGGAGAACTGCTTCCATGTAGATGGTAGTTAGGGCGAGCAACGTAGTGTAGGCGATCACAAGATGCACTAATGCTGAATCGGCAAATTTTATTATGTTAACTGCCTTATGTGATAGTGTTCATCGGTTTGAAGGATAATTTCTTTTATTGATGATTATTGTCGCCTGTAGGGTAATTACTGTTCTGTGATTAGGAAAGGCCAGTTTGAGAATGTCCAGTGGGAGTCATGTGGGATGTGGGGTGATGTGTTGATTGTTAGTTGACATTTGCAATTCTATTCTAAGGATTAGTTGCTCGAGGGCGAGCAATGTTTAAGCTTAGGGGAGTTTGATGCGATGATTTTGAGTCGCATTTAGAGACCTATTTCATATGTGTTTTGTGCTTTAATTACTCATTTTCATGGATATTATTGCATAATTCACTTTATTTGGTCTTTGCCATCATTTTATATCAAATCCCCTTTGTTTTACTATTTTGAGCATTATTTATCATCTTATTATAAATTGTGTGGATTTACTTGGGCTTGTTGTGAAATTTCAGGAAAAACAAGTATCTGCTTCCGTCGATACCATCGACGGAAGTCGATACCATCGACCAAGTCACAGGTTGTCAGCCGAGAAAAGCAATATAGTGTCGATACCATCGACTCAAGTCGATGCCATCGGTACAAGGAGAGCTACAGCGTCGCTAAACGACAACAACCGACGCTAAAGGAGTCGATACCATCGACACCCAAGTCGATGGTATCGAGATCACCACAGGCGCTCAGAATAAAAGAAAGGAAAGCTGCCGCTAATCCACTGGGTCGATACCATCGACCCGCGTCGATGGTATCGACGCCGGCAGATATGCGTTGGATTTGTTTTGATTTCGATCGGACGGCTGTTGTTATTTGATGACCTAATTAGGGACTTATACCTAATGACGGCCGCCCAGACGGAGGGGGATCTCATTTTTAGATTGCACGAGTGCCGAGGAGGAGAGAAAGGAGAACGGAGGCCGAGAAGCTCATCCCGGGTGATTCGGACGCTGCCGAAGACAATTTCCACCACCGACAGGCGGGGAAAGCTTGTGTTCTACGCCAAGGATCTACCGGTTCTTCTCCGTTCAGGGGTTTTCCCATCTATTTCATGTTTTTCTTATGAATTCCCCAATTTCTACCATGTATTTGTGTAAGATGAACATGAGAGGCTAAAATCCTCAATCTTTAGGACCGGGAGTAGCCCGGGGATACATTGTATGATGATTTTATATTGATAATTCATATTTTTCTCTCATATCCGTGGTATAAATTCGTTTTCTCTATTGCTATTGTTATGCTTGATCACCATAATAATAAATTAATGCCCTTAATCACTTCGACAGAAGGATTAACGGTTGAAAAGAAACGAATTCTACATTAATTAATAAAACCCTTGACAAAGGAGTTGTAAAATTAATGGTGGGAACTGAGGGACCGATCTTAATGCGCTTAGTTTAGGGGAATGATTACTATGACGATGGAATCAACCTAAATCTAAGTAGTGGATTACACCACGACAGTGGGTAATTCTCAATTCAGGCCACTACCCGGATAGAGAGAGAAGTGTGAGGAATTATATGAAATCTAATACAATGTTGACCTGCGGTGAAACCGCCATCCTAAAGATATCCCTTTTAATTGATTAAATTAACCTTTAATCGATTGTTTTCTTTGTTTGATTTTTATTTTCTTTTGATTTGAACAACAAAACCCTACTTTGTTAATCGGTCTAGCTGATTGCGATTAGTTAGTAGAAGTCTCCAATAATTCACGTATCCCTGAGTTCGACTCGGGCCTCACAAGGCCTATATTACTCGACGTGTATACTTGCGTTTAAGCGCGTAGTAAAATACACGTCAACATACACTTGTGTTTACTAGTTTATGTTTAGTTTTAGACTTTTCTAAGAAAGGACAAGCACATACACTTGTGTTTAATAGTTTTTGCTTAGTTTTAATATGCACATGTGAAAAGAGTGGTGAAATGAAGGAAACTAGCTAAAATGTGGAACAAAAAGAATGAAAATATCACTTCGTTCAAGATTTATGTTTTGATGAGATTCAATGTGAAATAACCTACTACAGTTCTCACCGTGGCCATGGTACCACAAAATGGCCTTGGTGGTATACTCAAAACAATAGGGAGATATAGAGAAATCAAGGAAAGCAATTGCAAACCTGAACGATCGTGCAAGGTAGCACGGCCACATGGCCCAGCATGACCATGTAGCTAGCCAACTACCATGGTTGTGTGGTGGAGCATGGCCATGCTGCCTACGGGTCCAAAAACTTAAGTCATGTGAGCCTCCACAATAGAAGTTATAATCTACCCTATCGTTTCTAGACTTTAGTGTCATGCTGATGAGAACATTATTCAAAATTTTGGGGTGGTAGGGTGATATGCCCTCATTTCACTATTTTTGCATTTCATATTTCCATTTACTTTTGTTTTTTTTCTATCTAGTCTAGATGTTTGCTTGCTTTACATACCTGCATGCCATATAATTCACTTTCTTGCAATATTTTCATAATTTTCAAAAACGTTTGCTCTTTTTTCCATGCATATCATGTAGCTTTTTTATTTTTTACATGTTTGTAGCTAGGATTTGCTTATTTCTTAATTTTTGTTCCAAAATGTAGATTTAGCTATGAATGGAGGCGATTTGGCACCATTTTGGATATTTTTTCCCAAATTCAGAATTTCTTACCTAAAAGCATGTTTTGACCCAATCTGTACTTATAAAGTGAAAGTTTTGATCTTTGACAAAATACGTGCTACATTAAATGACCTCAATTCTTGACTTTTTAGATGTGAATCACTGTCTATTATGCTTGTTAACTACTTTAATGAATTTTGATTGAAGAAATCTGCAAACACTTAGGGTTTGTAGAATCTCATGATAAAATGTGGTTTTCATATTTCTCATTCATGTTGTGTGTCGTTACTTGATGAAATTCTTGGAGAAAATTTCATGCTAGAGATCTCATGTTGAAATCCATACTAGTAACCCCTCTTTGACTCACTTTTATTCTATCATCTTCTTACCTCTTCGCCTTCTGAAAGGATGCCAAAGTGAGCATATTCATCCTTTGCCACCTCCAAAAGTTTGGGGTGGCCATATCGATATCTCCCCTGCTTCATTTTCACCACCATGTGCCCTAGATACACCAAGGGCAAAGAAAAAGAACAAAAACAAAAACAAAATAAAAGATTCTCCTATGTAATGACATCAAAACAAAGAAAAGATGAGTTCTCCCATATAACAACTCTCCAAACTCTTACCGCATACTCCTTTCTTCCATTTTCATGCCCATTGATCTAGAAACATCAATCCTAGATCTTTTTTTTTGCAGTCACGTGGGTTAATTAGAGTGGGTTGACATATGAGATTTAATGTGTGAATGTAAACAACAAAATTAGTCATTTTTTATCTTCACCACCATGAAAAGGTTTACCTGTAGTTATATGCAACCATATGGATTGATTGTGTTTTCTATGATCTATATTTGTAGTTTGCATTATCAATGCTTTAATCATGATTTTTTTGTGAAAGAGGAGAAAAGAGATGTGAATGCATGTACCTAGTAATCATTGAGCCCATTTAGCCAATATTCATCCATTCTAATGCATTTTTCATTTCTTGATTGTAAAAAATTGTAGAGAGATTGAGTTGGAGCATACTTGAGTGTGATGACGCCATGTTCTAGGGCTTCATCTTGTGTCTTATTGTAATTTAAACACATATATATCTGCTAGATTACATATTATTCCCATCAATAAGAATATTTATGGAAAATGCACTTATGGACGTTATTTGATTTTTTAGGTACTTCGACCATGCTTGGATGGAAGACAGAGAAAAAGAGTAATCACAAGGTTTATCTACCTTAGAGAGATTGAAAGTGAAGTCCAAGACTCCATAAACCTACCCCTAGTCGTCATGGGTCAGTTGAAGCAAAGTAGCGCAAGAAAATTCAAAGTACAAGAGAAAAGTGTTGTTGAGAAAACCAACACGACCATTGTGTAAGAAAATGGTCATTCTGGCCATACCAAATCCATAGAGTCAAGCAATGAAGATTCAAATTTACAAGGATGTATACTTGGACCATGCTTGAATGGAAGAGGAGAGAGAAAGAGTGATCCTATGGTTTCTCTACCCTTAGAGAGACCCAAATTAAATTCAAAGACTCCCTCAATCTTCCCCTAGTGGCCAAGGGTCAATTGAAGCAAAGCGACGAAGGAAATTCAAAGTAAAAAAGCAAAGTATTTTTTAGAAGACCAGCATGGCGTGGTGCGACAGAGAGGATGTGTTGGCCCTAGAAAATCCACATAGTCCAGCAATGAAGATTCAAGTTCAACATAACAGTCGCGTAGGATGACATGATCGTGCTCACATGACCCAGAACGGTCATGATGTGCATCACAATGGTATTGTAGAGACAAAACGAATATATTCCTCAAAATGGGTAGAGCCTCCCTAAGCCAAAATGATTGTGGTAACCACTATGACCATGCTACAAGTGCCTCACAATGACTGTGCTACCAACCACTTAAAACCTACCACCAACCACTTAAAACCCCCAAAGTTCCCTATAACTTTTGCCAAATTCCACCTCACTCATTCCTCTCCACCATGACCATGTTCACCCCTACCCACCAAGGCCGTGATGCCCAACCAGTCATTCTACATACAACCCTAGAAGTAGATTTATATTGCATTTCCTATTCTATCCTCACTTAACCTAGTACTTCCCCACCAACTTTATATACATAGGTGGTGGAGGGAGCTTGAGGTTAGCCACTAGTAGACCACTCTCATCTCCCCCATTTTGCCTCTCATCCATTCCCACCTCATTCCACCTCCATTTCACTTTTCCATCACCAAAACCCTAGTTTTCTACGGTTTTGGCCACATCCCACCATACATCCATACCATATCACCTTGAAAGAAGGAGAAGCTTGAGCTTCTACTACTAAGAGGTGGAGAAGGAGGAGTCTCCATCAATCTACCATGGCTTTCCACTCCTCTACTCATTCTTCTTCATTTCTTTTTGTATTTTCTTGTTATGAGTAACTAGCCCCCGTAGGTGGGATGTTTGGGGTTAAAAATGTTATTTTGATACCATGTTAGGGAAAATGATATGTGAACATTAAGATTTCATTTGATAATGGTTATGTTCTACTTCGGTCTCATTTCCCATGAATTGCATTGTGGTTTGTTCTTGAAATCACATAGATTCTAGGAAATTTCTTATATGTGGCTCTTTTTTGATATTGTTTCTAAGTCTAATTAATGGATCCCTAGTTAGCAATTCATCTTCCCACATGTTAATCAATTCTCCTACTCATAGGTGAGATATCTATGTAGCTAGTATAAGAGCATTTTAGTGTAATTAGATTGGAGTCTTTTCAAGGCTAGAATGTGGGTGATGTGAGGTATAAAACCTCACTTCCACCCTACATTACTACCTTCAGCCCCTAATTACCCTAAGAGTTCGTATTCTAGAAAACTAGATTTGACTAGACTCTAATTTAGTTCCACCTAAACCCTAACCCAATTGAGCCTCATAAGGGTGAATAAGTGGTGATAGGGACTAGTTCTGTCATACACAACCTATCCTATCAGTGGCAGTTAGTAGTTTTTGGCAATTCATTAGCCTCTAGCTTGTTGTTTGATTTGGTAATATAAATGGAAGAGTAAAGTTAACATGTTATAATCCCAACAAAATTAACAAGCGCATCCCCTAAACAACCCACAATTCTCTTAATTTGCATTAAAACCCTAATTGTCTTCTTATTTAGCTAGTGTTAGCTTAATTAGGTCTTTACTTGCTTAGTTAGTTCATTGCCTTATTCTTGTCTAGTTTTGCTAGTTTAGGTCTTTAATTGCTCTTGTGCTTAGTTTTCTAGCTTAGTGTAGTGTAGACCTTTCATTGCTTGCCTTAGTGGAGTTTTCTCTTTTCTTGCCTTTTGTTGCTTAGCTTGTCTTTCCTTGCTCAGTAGAATTAATTGTCTAGGGTAATTTAGGTCTTGATTATTGTTTGTTCTCCTTTACTTGCTTGTTCACCATTAGTGTAATCAACAAACCAGCATTAAATCCAAAACCCTGGATTCCACAGTAGGAACCTAGCTAAAACTAACCTAGCTAGCTCTAGTGCCCCCTTTTCTCTCTTTGGTTCGACCCCCAACTTGCCACCCTCCTATACTATAACAAGACCCTATGCGCTTGTGGATAAGTGTGTTAGTCTATGTGAGAAAACGAATTAGGTCTTCATAAATTCAAAAGATCCCAAATGTGTTCAAAACCTCTTAGGGTTGCATCTAGCCACCATTCAGTTGATTAGTGTGTGGCTCCAAGTGTGTGAAAAACACACCAAACTTTCTGGCGTTGTTGTCGGGGACAGATATCTCTATAGCTACCTAGTAGTTGTGGTGTTGACTCTCCCCTTTGGCTCTGTTTTTTTCCAGTTTGTTTTGTTGTGTTTGTAAAACACACCAAATATCCATCAATATAATGACTTGAATCTATCAAAAATTATTTAGAAAACTCACTTAGATCCATAAAATTGGTAAATTACCTTGCATATTACTTCTTCTAAGATTTGATATGGAGGATGTGAATATCTGTTTGAAATCCTGACTACAAGTATATGCCAACTTCTTGATAGTTCAGAAACTAGTGCTATTTTATAGTCTGTTATCTTCAGGTTGTACTAATCAATTGGGCAGCACTAATGGACGTTATAAAACATAACCTGGAGACTTGTTCAAAATTTTTAAGTAACAAAGCGGAAGCAAAATGTAGAACACATCCTTTGTGCTTGGTTTTTATGCTTCTCTGGTTTCTATGATATTTTTATACAAAACCAGGTGCCTGGGTAGATTAAATAGTTCTTTGGCAAGACAATGAATAGGTCCGTCAAGGTGTTCTCACCTGATATGGATAGAGAATTTAGCTTCAAGTCGTCATGGAAACAGTTCAAGAGTCAAGTTGGTATAGTTTGCTACTTGCTTGTCTGTTGCTGGTATACCTCATTATATTTTTTTAAGGTAAGACTTGTAAATTAACTATGGTCCTCCACCAGAGATCCCAAGTCGTCTGATTCTGTGGGGATTCTACTTGTCCCATCACTATTAGGCCATGGTGTCCCGACGCAAGACTTCAGTGAGTTTTTGAGCTGGGCCAACTTTGCAAGTATTGACCCTTGACTACGGAATGGCGTGAACAGGCAAGGACAAGGACAACGCGCTAGCAAGCCTTCCCATTTTGACTGGCAGAACAGCCAGATCTTCTTACACGTCCCAAAACCACAATTCGCTGGATCTGTGGTCTCCTTCCAGCCGCAACACTATTGACTCAACTGCCACCATACGGCGAAGGCTCGCGATCCCTTTATATACAATTAACTCGACCAAACAATTGCACCCACCAGATAGTTCGTTGCTTGCATCCGCTGTATAAGCGCATCAAGCATCACTACGGCTGTCTTGTTCTTGTTCATTTCTTCTTCAAGATGGAGGAGTTCGGGTCACACCAGCAGCGCCTGCACCAGTTCCTCCCTCTCGATGGCTCCTCGTCTTACACGCAGCTGCACTGCATCCGGAAGTCTAACCCCAAGCCATGGAGAGCCACCGCTAAGTCATCCATCACCTATCATGTTCCAGGTGCTGGTGACAGCCGCTCATCTTCCACCCCGCCCAAGGTGTACCGTGTCAACCCCAGGGGGTTCCGGCAGCTCGTCCAGAAACTCACCGGTGCATCTACTACTGCTTCTACTAATCCGGCTCCAAAACAACGTCGTCTACGAGACGCAGCACCGGCTCCGCTCCAGTTATTCCACCAAACACCGGTATCCGTGCCGCAACAGCACATGTTCTTCCCCGTCCAACCTCAATATACCCAGTATACGGCAGCATACCAACATCGACCTATGTTCGAGAAACAGATGGAGCAGCCAATTGAGGTGGTAGATGTTTCAGACGACAATTATTGTGCGCCACCTCCAGCCTGTGAGCTGCAGCAGCAGGCCCCTCTCCCATCTCCCAACGCCAAGATGGCCACGGGCTGCTCGTCTCCTGGAGACTGGGCGGCGCTGTTGTCTCCCTCCGTCTTCTCCGCGTGGTCTTCGTTCCCGCTGCTCAGCCCAGGAAACATGACGCCCATAAAGACCGGCACTGTCAACTGATTTATTCATCGTTCCGTTTCTTTGTTAGTTCGTTCGTTCGTTGATCAATAATTCCTATAGTAAAGCAGTAGATATATGCTATTTATCATGTATACGTAAAAAGATTACTACAAATAAGCACTTGTACATTTATTCCTATATTCAGATAGAGTTAAAGGTTATCATAGTTCATCCTAGAACGTAAGCATGTAAAAAATATTGTAAGATGTGATATCAAATGAATGTTTTTCTTCAACTATTTTGGTCTCATGTAGACTCTACGTTAGCTGACCAACTCACCACGTAGTTCCTTTCACAAAGCATAAGGTTGAACTTTACCAAGAACATATATTGCCTCCATGACAGTCTTTTGAGAATAATGCTATTCAGAGTCAAAATTGAACTTCTTTTGGGACCTTTTTTGACATTTAGTGTCTTAGATAACAAAAGAGAGGTTACTTCCCACCTCTCTTTTGTCATCTAGCAGGCTAAATGATAAAAAGGTCCCAAATGGAGTTCAATTTTGACTTTGCATAGCAGATCTCATCTTTTAACAAGTAACTAGTGTGCAAGATACTCCTTCTAGTTGAAATTTACGGATGACAATCTTATCACTGTCTTCGTCTCTCCTCATTCTCACTTCTATCCCTCCATACGTCCCCGTCGTACTAGCTGTGGGTATATTTTTAAAGGTATATGGAGTGGTAAAAAAACTATCTTCCTTTTATATAAGATGATGTTGACTAACTGTGAGTTACAAAGAATATAGAGGTGGAGAGATAGTATATATGGGTAGTGAGTATCAACTAGTTCATCAAAAAATGAAACATGCTTTCTGCGAGGTGGAGAGCAGAACTAGACTGAAATATTGATTTTAAGTAAGCAACATATGTTAGGATACTTAAGGACTAAAACTTGTAGGTCATTCTTGTAGTTAGTTGAAAAATACAGTCATTTGTGACTACAAGATTGTAAACAGTTTCGGTAAAAATGACGGCTATGAAAGACGATTGAGTATGGTTTCTTGTAGTCATTACAAGGAGAGATGTTCTATCGAATTAAACTCATGGAAGAATGTTTACTTATTTAGTCCTTATGACTGTCATTCAAAAACAATTTAAGTTTTACCGTCATATGCATGCTACACGCAACACATAGTATGCACATGAGTTGGGTGATTTTGGGAGATGAGTAAAGTGAAGCGGAAAGCAATGAGGAGAAAAGGGAAGTAATATCAATTGAGGAGGAAAGTAATGAGAGGAGATGACAGAAGTGATGAGGGAAGTAATCAGATATATGAGTTGGAAGTGATGATGATATAAGTGTGGAGTAAAGTGACCAAGAGAGAGAAGACAAGTAAGGAGGGAAATAATGGGAGAGATGTGGGAAGTGAGAGGGTAGTAAATGAATGAGAGGTAAGAATTGAGGAGGGAAGTAATATGGAGAGAGGAGGGAAGAGACGGAAAATGATGAGAGAAGACAGAAGTGTTAGAAAAGGAGGCACAAAGTGGAAAACAAAAATATTTTATCTAAGAGAAAAAATCTTATGAGAAGCTAATTTTGCAGTCTCATAAAACTCACAAAAATAATCAAAAAAAAAATCTCTGAGGGGGGAGAGAGATGAGAAGTGAGAAGGGAAATAATAGAATGAAGGGAAAGAAGTGAGGAGGGAACTAAAACAGAGAAAGGAGTAAGTGGGGAGGGAAGAGAAGTGAAATGTTGGGGGAGGGAAAAGGAGGCACAAAGTGGGAAGAGGAAGTGTTTTTCCCATGAGAAACAACTTATGAGAAGCTAACTCAGAGAACACATAAAACTCATTAAAAAGTAAAAAAAGGAAAGATCTAAGAGTCGACACAATGTTTCATGCAAAAAATAAAGAAAATTAGAGGTTGTCATTTAAATCAATGGAAAAATATGAGTGAACTGAAAAGTTGACTTTACCCAAAGGAGGACATAAAGTAGAAAGTGTGGACAAAGGCATGATTCCATAGTCATGTTATGATTGGAGAAGGTATTTGGCACTCTGATGTCACTCTTTAAAATTGTAACACTTTTCATACATCCCAAGTACAATATAAGAGTCACTTTTAATGAATTTTTGAAACCAAAGACATAAAATGAGTAAACGTGGTCTTTGGTTTACACATATTTTGAGGACTAGAGCTTACTTTGGCCTTTTTATCATCTCAGTAAAGATCCTAGCTTTAGATGTAGGAACTCAATTGCCTCATGATATGATGGAGATCCATCCTAAAAATGTTAGAAATAATAGAGACAAACAATAAGAAATTTCATATGAGTCTGATATAATTTTTATTTGAATTAAATCATGAAAAATTAGGAATTATAGGTCGTATGTGAGTAGATCTAGATCATGTAATTATGATTGACAATTTGATAATAGAGCATCTTTAATATTTGATCTTCAATTAGTTGTTTAGGAGAAATTGATTAATAATTAAGAAATCATGAAGCAATTTGGATCGTAAAATCTATGCATTGTCACCCTCTTATCATTTCTACAAGCATTCAACATTTAGAAAGAAGTTCTAGTAGAGGAAGGATCCTCTTGTCACTCAACCAACTAAATGTTAATTGGAAGACAATATGCTCTCTAGATCATGAGGGTTGAAAGGTTAAACCATGTAAAATGGGTATGTAGCTTATTTATACCTGAGAGTTAGGGTTAGAAACTCTAAAAATAAGTTTCAAGAGTGTATCTATTCAAATTAGAAAGGGAAGTAATGAAACTTCTTTTCAGAGTGTCAAACCTAATTTTCTCTCTAAATCAAGAGGGTTAAAAGGTTTAACCATGGAAAATGGGTATGTGGGGTATTTATACCAGAGGGTTAGGGTATGGGTGTATTTATACAACCTTTCAATATTTAGAAAGTAGTCGTGAAAGAGGGAGGATCCTCTTGTCACTCTGACAACTAAAAGTAAATAGGAAAATAGTTTTCTCTCTAGATCAAAAGGGCTGAAAGGTTAAACCATGGACAATGTGTATGGGGTGTATTTATAACTAATTAAACATTTGATTCTAGGTGTCCCCATGTAAGAAAAGTTGGTGTTATCCTACCCAAGTTTTTGGATATTCCAGATTTTTTTGGAGATATTTTCAAAAGAAATAATTTTGATTATGGTATTGATTTTATTTATATTAATAGACGAAGAGAGACAAAACTTGAAGGCCAAGTCTTCCCCTTTTCTTGATTTCTTGACTAGAATGGTATGTAATGAAAAGAATTATCTTTTCCATTATGATAATGGCAAAAAGAAGACAAAATGAATTTCTCATTGCATTGAAATTAGATATTATACTTTAGAAAATTGAACAATAAATTGATGAAAAATAGTCTAGAAATAACAACTAAAGGGAAAATCACATGAAAGTTAAGAAAATTTATTTTCCATGCTTAGAACCTAGGTGAGGGGGAAATGGGTGAAATGAGTGGATTAAATAAGTGAAATAATATGGGAAAATGTGGAATAAATAGAATGAATGCCATCATTATATAGAGAGCATATTTGATCTTGATTGTTGAATGAATGACCAAGAATGAGGTTTCAATAGGGATCATACGAGAAGAAAATAAGGTGTTAATTAGGGAAAAGGAGGAGAAAAGAGAAGAAAAGAAGGTGCTAGAAGAATTAAAGAAGGCACAAAATGGGTCAAAGGAGGTGTAAAGCAAAGCAGAAGGAAATGAAAAAAGAAGAAGACAAGAATATGCAAATTGAGAAAAGGGGGCACAAATAGAAGGAAATGAGGTGTAAAAAGAAATAAAGTAGGCATGACATAGAGAAAGGAGGTGTAAGGATAAATGAAAGGAGGAAAAAAAAGAAAAAGGAAGAAAGGAGGCATGGAAAAGGAGTTTTGAAGAAAAGTAAAGAAAAAAAAGTGTGGAAAAGGACACACAAATGGAATAAGTAGGCATAAAAAGTATAAAAGGAGGTGGGATGTGGGGAAGGATGAACAAATTGAAGAAAAGGAGGCCAAAAAATAAGAAAAAAAAGTGCAAAGTGGATAAAAGAGACACAAAGATAATTAAAAGGAGGCATAAAAAGATGAAAAGAATGAGTGAATTATTGAAAAGAGAACACAAAGAGAAGCAAAAGGAGGAAGAAAAAGAAGAAAAGGTGCAAAGTGGGGAAAAGGAGGTAGAAAGAGATGAAAAGTAGGCACATATAGAAGAACATGAGGCTCTAAGTGGGGAAAAATGAAAAGAAAAAGGAGAGTCAAAAGAATAAAAGGAGTTCAGTGGGGAAAATGAGGTGCAAAGAGAATAAAAGGAGGCATAAAAGAAGAAAATGATGCATGAAACGGGAAACAGAGGCACAAAGATAAGTAAAAAAAGGTAAAACATAATCTAAGTGGGGGTGATTCATAAATTCTAAGTAGGCACAAAGAGAGAAAAATACTTCCCTCCTCTCTCCTCATTACTTCCATGCTCTTCACAATCCACTCTCCATTACTTCTCTCCTAACATTCCTCATCTCCATCCTCACTTCCTTCATCCCCCTGTTACTTATCTCTTTATTTCTTTTCAACTTTATTTTTTCTTTCTCCTATAAAATTGAGGCAAAAGATGAATAAATGGAGAAAGTAGATTGGAGGGGGAGAGTAGACAAGTGGTAGCACATGAGTAGGAATCAGGTGGCAACATGTTAATACAATAATTATGACACTAGATTTTATAGTGATAAATTCAACCCTAAGAAGTTTGTACAAACTGCACATAAACATGAACGGTCAATTTTCAAATAGTGAATGAACTTTTCTTGTCATCTATAAAAACATAATACCTTAGCTGGATATCCCATCTACATGGCCCATGCTAAAAATTGTTGGATTAGAACTATGATCTTGCATTACTCTATTATTTTATCCTGAAATTCTATGCGAAGACATCCACACTTGTTCCTAATATATATTACCTATTTAACTAAGAATACAAAACTAAATCTTTGTGACAACGAGTGAAAAAACAATATACAATAAGAGAATATGTAAGAACACAACATTGATTAATCATGATGACCTACTCCATGAGGAGAGATAAAGAGTTGTACTATGTGTGCAAGTAGAAGGATATTTAATGAGACATAATACACATGAATCCAAATCTACAAGGGTCACATATCTATAAAAAAATTATATATCCACCACTCTCTCCATTTCCATTTCTCATAGAATATTGAGCTTGCCTTTGTGAAACCCACTGTATGTAATACTTGAATGATGAGTGATGGTACATGTCATTTTTATTATCAAAATATTCATAAGGTGAAAAAATCATCATTATACTACTTACTGTAGCTACTTATCATAATCTTTGAATTTAATTTTTTAGAAATCTAGACTGATTACGACTATGAAAATTGATCCCTTTTTAAGTAAACTCATCATACTTTTTTTTCATATTTTGCATGGATACACACACAGGGAAGTGATAACGTGACATGAAAATAAGTGTGTGTGTGAGAGGCATTTAAGAAATTATTTAATTTTTTATTCGATTCATGGTCATTTATAGATTGGTGTATTAGTATTTCACATGTGTATAAAGGTTCATAAATATATCATTTTGACTTCAGACTAGCTTGGGTCACAAATTTATTAGATGTGTTGATTGAATGAAAGAAATTAAATCATTATACTTTCTATTTATATGATATTTTAAAAAGATCAATAATGGAGGAGGTCATAAAAACCATTAGATACCTACCCATATAAATTTATTTTTTTGGTTGTTTCTACCTATATTTCACCATGGTTGCATCGAGTTATAATAACCATGTTAATGACTCAGAAATGATAAACTGTCACTAATCTACACTATATACCCATACCTAACTCCAGAGAGCTAGTGTCACCACAAAAAAAATTGAACTAGTAGTTGTTGGTGTGTATGTTGTTAGAACTAGTCATGTGATGATTAATAACAAAGGAAATTTACATTTATTATGTTTGTTCATATATAAGATTATGATATAAAATAATATATGTCTAAACAATGTTATTATTTGATGACATATGGTTTGGGTTGAGGACATACGAATGATATCATTTGTAATATTTGAGTATATATATTCTTGCAATGTCCCTAATCAGATATTACTACAGAAGCTATATAGAAACAATAATACTTAAGACTAAAATGTGTGTTCATGGAGAACAAGTTTAGCAGACATGATCACCTTGAGAATGATAGATAGAAACCATTTAATGGTATCCAGAATCATGTCTCAATGTAATAGTGGTGATTGTGGTTCTTAGACCTAAATTCACTACAATAATAACATGGCATTCAGTGGACTATAACACCATTTAATGTGATCTTGAATAAGGGTTGCTATAAAAATGGTTGTTGGGTACATCGTGACTAATGGGTATTGTTTTGAGTGATGTAGATGGATTTTTTCCTCCTATTGGAGTAATATCCTGATCACTAGATAAGTGAGAATGTGAAGCACATGGACATCATGTGAGTCAATATGTGATATTTATCTCACATGCATCACAACAATATACTTTGGTTCAAGAAATATATATTGAATATTAAGAGGATGGGGACAACATACCACATGTTTAATCTAGTTATCTATGAAAAAATAATTATATGATAATTGTAACACTAGTTAAAAGTCTAGGTTGAAGTTATACTCCAACTTATCAAATTATGTGGGTGGCAATGTTGTATTTCTAGGTACCGCTCATTTCCTGTGAAGTTGAATATGATTATGAATATCACCGCCAATGTAATTTGGAACCTTTAGGGTCACACACATAGAATGCACTGGAAAAGGAGTTTAATCATGGACAAGATTAATAAGGTTTCTAAAATGTTTAGGTAATCAAACTATATAATATTAGAAATGTCAATCAACTTACTGGAGAATCCAGTATACTAACTGAAGAGTCTAATCAACGATTGGACAACATCTTTTGGGGTTGGTTACTAGTTGAACGACTAAAAAGCTCAATCGAATGACATGATAGTGTTACCTAACATATGACTAGAATGGCCAATCGACCGACTGTGTTAAATCGACTAGTTGGATTTGGTCAAATTATTAATGGTATGTATAATAGTGCCCATTAATTGTTTTATTAAAATCCAATTTTATTGCACAACTAGAAGCATGCCAGTCGAGTGAGTGGATAGTCAACTAACCTATTCACTATGCACAGCCTGTGACAACAAGTCAATCAAGAAATTGATATTCCAATCAACTGAGTGACCATGCACAACCATTGTCCAACCATGAAAGCTTTACATGTTGTCTCTCAGGTTTTTGGAAACTCTATCCACACCACTTCTTTCAAAATGGGAACTGGCCAAGAATTTCTATGCACATCTTCTCATGGTAGTAATATGTTAGGCTAGCCATCTTAGCAGAGAAAGGGAGAGATAGGAAGGAGATAAAGTTGATGGTAGCACTTCAACAAACAAAAGGGCTACTCCTTCCCTCCGCCTCAAGAAGCATGATGTGGAGTTCCTAGCGGTCTGGGTGGACTATGTAGTGATGAAGAAGCTTTTTTGTTGTGCTAGGAAGACTTTGTCTACCTCCATCCCTAAGCCAATAAAGAAGGAGGTATATTTGGGTATAAGAATAGTGCTAGACTTGCTGTAGGACAAGGTATATCTTTCACCCACTTTCCTACACATCATTGTTGACACAATCTTCTAGTTAGGAAATATAGAATGTTTTTTGTTTCAATTGAAACTTTATCACTCTACATTTAGGAACATTGGTATTAGAGCCAGAATAATTTTTAATGTATTAGGATTTAATCGATACAATCATATTTTGTTTTATCATTTATTTTGTTTCTTTTGAAGCTAACATTTAAGTGATTAATATGAATATTTGATTAAATATCATGTCTGCTAGTGAACATCCCGTACATCATTTATATATATGATACTTATGAAAATCAAATGTGTCACTTTAAAAATGCATTTGTTGGTGGATGTTTGTGTGGTTATGGCCAAAAACCCCTTGGATGCTTGTATGTGAATGATGAATGGTTTAAATCCTATTTGTAGTATTCAGTTTGCATACCAAGCCTTCCTTTTTTTTATCTCCAAATATAATATGATGCTTAACCCTAATTTTCTGCTCAAATATAACTCATTTTTTTCACTTTACATCCTGTAATAGTAGATTGGAATGATATTAGTTTAGATATTCTTGGCAAAAGGAGGCTTTTCTGTACATGCTAGTTTATGGAGTAAGGAGCCCAATCGGCTGAATGAGTAGGAGTCTAACTGATTGATTATAGGCCCAACCGACCGACTGAGAGAATCCCAACTGAACGACTGAAAGGAGAAACCATTCAACTAAAGGGTTCAATTGACTGACGGAGCATGAGGTCCAACTGATCAAATAAAGGATTCCATTCAACCAGCCTAGCTATTTCCAACACCATGGTTTTCCTTTTCACATTCATACATGTGATATTTGATCTTAGGTGGACAACAATCCTTTGTGGCTTCAAGGGATTGCATTAGTATGGCCATAACTATTTCCTATATGTGAATGCATGATTTTGTTTGTGGGTATAGTATGTATATGATACATATTATATATAAGTGGTTATTAAATATGTATATATTTATATATATAAATAAAACCCCCTTGATTAAATATTCAATATTAGATACTTCCCAAAGCAACAAACATAAAAAGCTTGATCGACTACGAGTGTGCTTGCCAAACTGTGGTGTGGTGGTATGTATGCCCAGAGAGACAATCATGTGATGATTTTAACCACATTATTTGTAAATGACTTGTTCAATAAATGAAAGCAAGCTTCAAATTTATTCTATTTAGTTTAGTTATGGGATAATGATGTAACATTATCAATGTCTAGAGAATAATATTACTCAATGATGAATGTCTTCATGTAGTTATGGGAAAAATGAGATCATACAGATATTTAGAGTACATATTATATTCTCATTATGTCCCTGAGTAGTTGTTATTGTGGAAGGTTGATAGACAATAATGGCACATAAATCAGAGTGTGTGTTGGTTGATGACAATGCCTCATTAGTCATGATATGGATATATCCAACCAATCACAGAGATACATGTTAGAGAATAGTGTATCCGACAGACCAAATGTAAGACTGACACACAGAAACCATTACCATGGTAGTCATAGTTAGCTCTCTCTGTGACGGTGGTGGTTGTGGTTCATAGAGCTAAAATCACTCACTCATGACATGTTGTTTAGTATGCTTTGACATCATCAAACACATTCCTAAAATATGGTTTGTTATAACGATGATGATTTGGTGACTATGATACATGCAGATAGACTGTGAGGGATAGAGATAGGATTTGTGCCTCCTACAGGAGTATGATATCCTAGGCCTCTTGATAAGGGAGATTGACAAATGCATGGCCTTTTACATGTGAGTCAATATGTGATATTGAGCTTATGCATATCTCAGACAGTCTACTCTTGATTCAAGAAATAAGATAGAATGTTGAATAGGGTGACTACTCCATGTCGTGAGTTCAATCTAGATATCAGTGACAAAGGAACTATACAAGAACTGTAACCCCTACATAGATCCAACTTTCCATTTACTTGAGTAGCATTGATGTGTGACTAGGCATCACTTATTACTTATGATGTCATAAGTTGTTATTGACATTCATTGCCAATGTAATATCAGACCTATATAGTTCTCGGCCTAGAAGAGGAGTTTAATCTTGAATGATGATTGAATTAATTATTAAAGGATTTAGTCAATTGATTCACGTAACATGTCAACTAGTACCAGATGTAATCTTAATGGGTGAGATGGCCATTTGGAGTGCCAAATGGTCATCTCAAGGGTTGATATGGGTATTTAGGGAAATAGGTTGATTCGAGTTGAAATTGGATATGGGTTGAACTGACCAACTCAACTTGGCTCACCATACAACAATCTAGTGAGTGAGATTTCCATCTCACATGGGAGAGACTGATCAGTTCATCTAGAGAAGGTTCTATATACTTTTTGAGATTCTTTTAGATTGCACATTACTTGTTGTGCAAGGAATTAATGTTTACTCTGCCAGTGTGGCTTAGGTGGTTCGGTCCGGCTTGTCCTCCCTGGGGGACCCGGGTTCGAATCCCCTTGAGTGCACTGTAATTACCAACTCCTTGGGTCATCCGGGCTCTGGCACCTATTTGAGGAGGAGGGGGAGCGGGGTCTCCCTAAGACTCAAAAAAAAGGAATTAATGTTTAGCACTGATGGGAAATGAATTGGCAATTTTATATGCAATTAGGAAACTGCAAATTGGACATCTTGCATTGTGAGATTGTTGTCTATCATGCCAGATGACCGTCTAGGTTACCAGATGGTTGTTTGTCTAGTTGGAGGTTGAGAAAATTTGAGATCTTCTGGCCCTTTCCACTCCTGCATAGACTAGGAACCCTGACCCTGGCCTGTACTGTAAATGGCCTGTATTGTAAATAGAGGGGTACTGGGGGCTTCACAGAGCACAACACAAATAATTGAGAATTAGTTACTCTAACAATTGTTCTCCTCTCTAGTTGTGGTATCCAAGAGAGCCCAAGAAAGTCCTACCTAACTAGGGAGGGATAGATACCAGAGAGATGACTAGATCATTGTTATCGGAGATCAAGTTGGTTATAATTACACCAACAGAAGGGACAACTCCTTCTATGCATTTTAGTAGGACGACATGAGTTCTAGAAAGTCTGTGTGGACTTCTCTAGAGTCAGGAGGTCATTCTCTGCTACCAGGAGAACTAAGTCAACCAACAGTCCATTGAGAGAGGGGTTGTTGCAGACGATGATGTTTGAGACTGTAGTCCGTGGTGCAGACCAGAAGGCACAATAGTTATATGAGTCCTTGTGCAACTAGAAGATAGTTGTGGATCTATGAAGACAAGGAGATGTCACTAGACTTGCTCCAGGACCAGTTATATCCTCAAAACCATCCTTGCCATCTTATAGTTATTGATGCAATCTATTGATTATGGGGAATATGATAGATAAAAGTTTTTATTTCCACTACCTACTATGTAACCAAATTTTCTTACAGTGGTATCAGAGCCAACGTCAATTTACTACATTATGGGATAATTGATATAATCGGATTTTGGTTTTTTCATTTAATTATTGATGCGATGTGAATAATATCTATCTAATCAAATACCATGAGAATCCCAAACTAATTTATATATGATATATATGCAATTTGCATGTGTTGCCTTAAAAGTGGTTTTGATGGCGGATGCGTAGCATGGTTATGGCCAATAATGTTGGTATGTATGCCCTGAGAGCCAATCATGGGATGATTGGTGGGATACAATAAGATTGATTTGATAAACATCAAAGGCGAGCTTCCAATTCTTTCTGGTTCAGTCATATGAGATAGTGATAGAAAAGATTGAATGTCTAAAGAATGACAATACTCAATGACGTATGCTTTCAGGTTGAGGACCTGAACGATGAGATCATACGGATGCTAAGAGTTTGTACATTCTTGTTATGTCCCTAGTCGGATGTCATTGTGGAAGGTAGATAGACAACAATGACACACACGACTAGATTGTGGTGTTGGTTGATGACAGAATCTCATTAGTCATGATATAGAGATATCAAACCAAACACATAGGTACTTGTTAGAGAACAAGTGTACCGGACAGACCCACCGTGAGTTTGACACATGGAACCATAAGATGGTAGTCACAGTCAGTACTCACAGTGATGGTGGTGAGTGTGATTCTTTGACCTGAAATCACTGCACTCAACACATGTCGTTGGGCACACTTTGACATCATCAAACGCATTCCTGAAACATGGGTTGTTATAAAGGTGATGATTGGGTGGCTTTGACACATGGGGCTTTTGAGGGGTGAGTGATAGATATGAGATTTGTCCCTCCTGAGGGAGTTTGATACCCATGGCCACTTGATGAGTAGGATTGAGAAAGGCGTGCACGCATGTGTGAATCAGTATATGATATTGATGTCATACATATCTCTTCCAGTCTACTCTGAGATCAAGGAAGTGAATGAACGTTGACAGGATGATTGTTCCATGCCTCGAGTTCATTCGGGATATCAATGACAAAGGAATTATACATTCGCTGTAACACCATTCACGAATTGTAGGATGAAAGTTGTTCTCCAACTTTCTACTTTCACTTGGGTAGCACTGATGTGTGACTAGGCACCGCTCTTTGCTTGTGAAGTCATAAGTGTTATGGACTTTCACTGCCAACGTGAAATGGACCTGTAGGATCACACACATAGGATTTAACCTGGAAGAGGAGTTTTGTCCACAAAGCAATGTTTAGATTGATTACTAAAGGAGTTTAGTAGTTCAATTAAACACTCAATCAGTTGATAGCTCAATATCGTATGGTTCAAGGTGTTGGACGCATTGATTGGAGTATCAGATTGATTGAAATCACAATTGACTGATTTTGCCCAACCTGTGCTCCCAACCGATCGGTTCATGTGATAAACCGGTCGGCTGAGGTTGCTGAACCGGTCGGCTGGAGTGTTCAGGCCGATCGGCTCATGCCCAGGTTGAAACGACCGGTTCAAGGGTTGAACCGATCGGCTCAATTGGTGCAACCGACTAGTTGGAAAAAGTCATGTCGGCAAGGATTTTCCTTTGGTTTCAAATTGCCCAATTCGATTGGGAATAATATTGGTATTCGATACCAATTGGGAAAGAAACAAGGAAAGTCTTTTTGAGACGGATTAGGACCATGAACCGATCGGTTCAGGGCACCAACCGATTGATTGGAGTGCCCCAAACGATCGGCTCAGGTCCAACCGATCGGCTCAATGGCCGAACCAATCGGTTCAGTTGTGAACCGATCATTTCAAGTTGCGAACCGGTTGCTTTTTGTGGAAAATTCTCGAACCCTTCTACTCCTGCTTTAGTCCCGCATTTCCCGGGATGGAGAACCCTGTCCCATGATTCTCCTATATATATAGGGGTATTGGGGGCTTCTCAAAGTACAGCTCAGTGCAACCAGTTGCTCTGCAAGTTGTCGTTCTCTCTAGTTTTGGTAACCGTGAGAGAGCCCGAGCAAGTGCTTCCCACAAAGGGAGGTGCAGCAAGGGAAGGACAACTGCAGTTGCAATAGGAGGCAGGAGAGCGTGTTGGCGACTAGTACATCAACAGGAGGGTGAGACTCCTTCCACTTCCTTGTGGGACAAGGAGTGTGGAGTTCCAGGTGGTCCGTGTGGACTACTACAGAGGCGGGAGGACACTGCCATTAAGGAGGACAACTGTCATCTGACAGTCCGGTTTGAGTAGGAGTTATCAGTCCCGGTGCGACCAGGAGCTGCACAGACACCGTCGAAGTCCGGAGTTGAAGACCGCACATTGCGCGAGGTATTGTCACCGAGCAAGCCTCGGGACAAGGTATGATTCCGCAAACCATCCTTTCCTATTATATAGACGTTGACGCGTTTCCTCGGTATGGGTTGGGGAGGATTTTTTTTTTGTTTCCGCTGCCTTCTCTGTCTCCCCTAAAACCCAACAGTGGTATGAGAGCCACGTCAACTGCTCTATATTTTAGGAATATCGATATGATCGATTTTGGTTTGTAGCCTTTATTGCATGCGATGCGAATAATATTGGCTTTGTGCATGTCCAATCCTAGATCCACAAATCCCAAATTACATATATGATATGTATTATTAATGCACTCGATACGCGTCGCCCTTAAACGAGTTTTGTGGTGGATGTGTGTAGTGTGATTATGGCCTATAAACCCCTATCTGTGATTGGTTGTGTGTGGTTGCTTGCATCTCGGTCTGTGCACCCATCTTCCCTCTCTTATTCCTGATGTAACTCGAAATAATTCGAGATTCCTTCCTACCTTTCTCCCCCCGAATGTAACTCGGGGTTTCCCTTTTTAAAGTAATGTAATAGAATAGGATTTTATTTCCTGTTATGTCAAAGACCGGCTGACATCAAGACTACTGCTTAGACGGTCGGTTCAAGGAGTGAACCGATCGGTTGACCTTCTAGACGGTCGGTTCAAGGAGTGAACCGATCGGTTGATGACCGGTTCCAGGAGTGAGATGAGCGGGTGGCGGACATTACGAGATGCACGATGACCAGGCGAACCGATCGGTTGGAGGATCCAACCGATCGGCTGGTGGCACCCAGACGACATGTTGAAGAGTACAAATCATTCATGTGATGAGTTGATCAACTCGGATGGCAAGGCACAAATGTTCATCTTGTACAGGTTGCATGTGATGTAGACCTAGATGAACGTGATTCCTCTTGGCTCGAGGAATCACATTAGGATGGTCGTAATCATCGCTTTTTATCATTTGTGCATGTTTTCTGTGGGATATAGCATGTATATTATACGTACTATGTATTGTGGTGATTGGATATGTATATGTATATATAAAACCAAATCCCTCATTAAAATATTAAGTTTTAGATGCCTTCCAAATGTGACACACGTGAAAAGCTTGATCGACCAAGTGTGGGCACGCCAAAGCATGGTGCACCGTCTATCTCGTGGAAGCGTGAAGGATGAATATGTGGGTCTGCCAAAGCAGGGTGCATATTCATCGTGTTTGCTTTGGGTCAGACTTAACAAGGTGATCTAGATGGGATCTAGTACCTTGAGGCATAGAGATGATCATTGCAAGGAGTTGTAGATGACATCTTATCAAGAGTTGCATATGATGCAATTGGCAAGAGTTGCCTACCTGAGAGATCTATGTTGTGGGCGATCAGCCAAAGCTGACTCATGATTTAGAGGATTTCAGGATCTTGCCCACTACAAGATTGTACGCTGCAATCTTCCAAATTGATGGTGAGGGCTATCAATTTGAAGTAAAATAGTGGGAGCGATAATTAATTAAAGCCCTAATTATATCGTCAAATTTTCAAATCAATCAAATAAGTAAAAAAAAATGAGTTTTGGACTAAAATTGCATATTTTCCTTTTGTAGTTCAAATGGCAACAAACAACAACAACTTTTCTTTGCGATCGGTCCTTGACAAGGACAAGCTAAATGGGAAAAACTTCCACGACTGGTATCGGACATTGAGAATTGTTCTCACTCAAGAGCGCAAGCTCTATGTCCTGGATACTCCAATTCCAGAGGAACCCGCTCCTAATGCACCAAAGGCAGAAAGGGATGCTTACAAGAAGCATTCTGATGATGCCATTGATGCAAAGTGCTTGATGCTATGTTCAATGAACCATGAGTTGCAGAGGCAACATGAGAACATGGGTGTCATAGAGATGATTCTGCATCTCAAGAACATGTATGAAGATCAGGCACGGCAAGAGAGGTACAATGTTTCTAGGGCGCTGTTCAAGTGCGTCATGACAGAAGGAGATCCAGTTGGTCCTCTCACACTCAAGATGATTGGGTATGTGGAGAACCTACAGAGACTGGGATTTCCACTGAGCCAAGAGTTGGCTACTGACATGATACTGCAATCATTGCTAGAATCTTACAGTCAGTTTGTGATGAACTACAGCATGAACAACTTTGATAGGCCACTGTCAGAGTTGTTGGGCATGTTGAGGACAGCCGGGTTACAGATGAAGAAGGACAAGCCTAAGTCCGTGATGGTGATCACGAGCAAGAAAGGCAAGTCCAAGCGCAAGGGCAAGGGCAAAGCTAAGAAAGGTTCTGAAGCTAGCCAGGAGTCCAAGCCATCTTCAGCTCTCAAGGCAAAGGGAGGCGTGACCAAGAAAGGAAATTGCCACCATTGTCAAAAACTAGGACATTGGAAAAGGAATTGTCCTATCTACCTGGAAGAACAAAAGAAGAAGGAGGCGACTGAAGCCTCTACTTGAAGGTGTCATGTAAATAAACTTGTAGCACTTTTTGAGGTATATGATACCAAGATGTAAAGTGTAAAGCATTCTTACTTGGGGCAAGTGTTGCCTTTATAGATAGGAATACTTTAGTTTATTTTCAGCCAATAAGGCATGTAATACAGTTATGAACTGCTATTTCATACTTGCCAATAGATAGAAACACTTTATTTTTGCATATTGTATGACAATGATGGCAATTAATAAAGAGATGTTTCAATTTATAAAGATATGATCTTTGTGGCAATGCCTTATTTATCTTGTGATATTTGATATGCATGAGATAAGACGATACCTAAAAGTTATAGATAACTCAAACATTTTTTTTTTAGCATTAATCATGAGAAATTCATTTCTAGTTTCCATGTGATGGATAAAACTAGACTCTTTTGGTTAGAGAACCAGTAAGGGACATGAATATTTTGGACATGATTAAAAACTCTTCACTAATGTAGTGGGAGAATGATTATCCTATTAGGTATAATACATGTGATGTATTTGCATACCTATTGGAATAAATGCTAATACTTCAAATGGTGTTTAGAGAAATACCAATATGAATATCTTGAAGTGTTCAAGATTATCATAAATGAAGTACAAATTTGGTATAGTATTAATTCTTGATGAGATCGATGAATGAAATACTTGGACCAAATGTTTGAGATCCTTATGAGTGATTATGATAGTGTATCATAGTAAACTCATGATTAAGGCATGGTGATGTCTGAATCAAGAAGGAAGCATACTCTAAGGAGTTAGAGAATGATTATCAAATAATTGAATTCTTCTTAATAAATGAATACCCCACACTAATAAAAGAAATTAAGAATCACAAGGGTTGTGAGTTCTTATATCTTTAACAGATACACCTCAATTATCTATGTGATCAGTTGTTCATGTGATGAGTCAACTATCAAGATGAATATGAGGAACCGAATCTTGAGTTATGGTTTATGACCGTTACATCCTAAATGACATCCATGTGAACCATAAGGTATGACCTTGATGGTAGCACTCATTGGATCATATCCATAAGTACAAACGAGTCTTAAATGTTAAGACACATGGATAACATTTTGAGAAGGATGATGCTTGTTGATTGCAACTTAATGACTAAGACATTTGGCATATGGATACTAAAACTACATTCCTATGAGGAATAAAACCAGGAAGTGTACGTGACACAACCTATAAGGTTTATGAATCCACTAATGCAAATGAAGTCTATAAGTTATAATGGACTAATCAATGTGATTGATTGAGTACAAGCAACTCAAAATTGGATCTTTACTTGGATGATATAGTCAAAGGGTTTGACTGATATGTCAAAGATAAAGAAGGGATCTGTGATTTAGTGGGAGCATATTCGCATTCCACATATTGATGTGAAATGGAAATGTTCTAGATTGGAAATCCAAAAGTGGAAATTATCTTTAAGGAGGATAGAGATGTTTCCTATGTGATAGGAATAGAGATCTATAAAGATATTTCTCGGAAAATCTCTTGACCTGGAAAGAGAAAGCATACACAGGGAATCTGTACTGAAGTGTTCAGTATGTACAGATTCGGTGGGAGAAAACTTGTCCACGTTACATGGAGTTAGTATCCCAAGGCCAAGTGTCCAATTCTTATGAAGAATGGGAACACTAAGAATAGATATGGATCTATCATATATGTAATCATCCCATTATCTTGCATGTATGACATGGCAAGAATAAAATGCATTCATCATCTTGTATGGAGGACATGGCAATATGATGTGCTCATCCTGATAACTCGTATGTAGGACATGACGAGTGGATGTCTGTCTACTTCCAGTAAGGGTTACAGGAATACCATAAGAACTTGATAAGTGCTTGTGAAGTACTAGTTATATGGAGATAAGGAAGAGTTCGATGTAAAGAGTTACATTGATGCGAACTTCCGAAAGGACAGAAAATTAATCGCAATATATATACATAAGATGTATAAAAGTGAAAGTTTATTGGAAATGTTCCAATAAAGCCATTTAAAAGGGAAATGCCGAGTATCTATGTGTTAGAGAACATCAATGGATACTATATGGATCTGAAAGTTCATGAGATGAACTTATATTCCACTCATTGATGACAAGTCTGGAATCCTTGATCATGCAATGTGGCTAAAGGTTAGCAATGGAATACTAGATCCCATATTACGGCAACTCCATCTCATACGTGTGACGTACATCGAAGAGATGTGAGAAATGCAATTTGTACATATTTTGGCAAGGTGTTGCCATTTCTCACTATGTTGGCACTAGAGCGCAGTAACATGTGGGACATGTCTGAAGATCACTATGAATATGATTCAAGGGTGATTGGCTCGCAATGCAAGTGGGAGTCTGTTGGTATGTATGCCCTGAGAGCCAATCATGGGATGATTGGTGGGATACAATAAGATTGATTTGATAAACATCAAAGGCGAGCTTCCAATTCTTTATGGTTCAGTCATATGAGATAGTGATAGAACAGATTGAATGTCTAAAGAATGACAGTACTCAATGACGTATGCTTTCAGGTTGAGGACCTGAACGATGAGATCATACGGATGCTAAGAGTTTGTACATTCTTGTTATGTCCCTAGTCGGATGTCATTGTGGAAGGTAGATAGACAACAATGACACACAAGACTAGATTGTGGTGTTGGTTGATGACAGAATCTGATTAGTCATGATATAGAGATATCAAACCAAACACATAGGTACTTGTTAGAGAACAAGTGTACCAGACAGACCCACCGTGAGTTTGACAAATGGAACCATAAGATGGTAGTCACAGTCAGTACTCACAGTGATGGTGGTGAGTGTGATTCTTTGACCTGAAATCACTGCACTCAACACATGTCGTTGGGCACACTTTGACATCATCAAACGCAGTCCTGAAACATGGGTTGTTATAAAGGTGATGATTGGGTGGCTTTGACACATGGGGCTTTTGAGGGGTGAGTGATAGATATGGGATTTGTCCCTCCTGAGGGAGTTTGATACCCATGGCCACTTGATGAGTAGGATTGAGAAAGGCGTTCACGCATGTGTGAATCAGTATATGATATTGATGTCATACATATCTCTTCCAGTCTACTCTGAGATCAAGGAAGTGAATGAACGTTGACAGGATGACTGTTCCATGCCTCGAGTTCATTCGGGATATCAGTGACAAAGGAATTATACATTCGCTATAACACCATTCACGGATTGTAGGATGAAAGTTGTTCTCCAACTTTCTACTTTCACTTGGGTAGCACTGATGTGTGACTAGGCACCACTCTTTGCTTGTGAAGTCATAAGTGTTATGGACTTTCACTGCCAACGTGAAATGGACTTGCAGGGTCACACACATAGGATTTAACCTGGAAGAGGAGTTTTGTCCACAAAGCAATGTTTAGATTGATTACTAAAGGAGTTTGGTAGTTCAATTAAACAGTCAATCAGTCGATAGCTCAATATCGTATGGTTCAAGGTGTTGGACGCATTGATTGGAGTATCGGATTGATTGAAATCGCAATTGACTGATTTTGCCCAACCTGTGCTCCCAACCGATCGGTTCATGTGATGAACCGGTCGGCTAAGGTTGTTGAACCGGTCGGATGGAGTGTCCAGGCCGATCGGCTCATGCCCAGGTTGAAACGACCGGTTCAAGGGTTGAACCGATCGACTCAACTGGTGCAACCGACCAGTTGGAAAAAGTCATGTCGGCAAGAATTTTCCTTTGGTTTCAAATTTCCCAATTCGATTGGGAATAATATTGGTATTCGATACCAATTGGGAAAGAAACAAGGAAAGTCTTTTTGAGCCGGATTAGGACCATGAACCGATCAGTTCAGGGCACCAACCGATTGGTTGGAGTGCCCCAAATGATCGACTCAGGTCCAACCGATCGGCTCTATGGCCGAACCGATCGGTTCAGTTGTGAACCGATCATTTCAAGTTGCGAACCGGTTGCTTTTTGTGGAAAATTCTCGAACCCTTCTACTCCTGCTTTAGTCCCGCATTGCCCGGGATGGAGAACCATGTCCCATGACTCTCCTATATATATAGGGGTATTGGGGGCTTCTCAAATTACAGCTCAGTGCAACCAGTTGCTCTGCAAGTTGTCGTTCTCTCTGGTTTTGGTAACTGTGAGAGAGCCCGAGCAAGTGCTTCCCGCAAAGGGAGGTGCAGCAAGGGAAGGACAACTGCAGTTGCAATAGGAGGCAGGAGAGCGTGTTGGCGACTAGTACATCAACAGGAGGGTGAGACTCCTTCCACTTCCTTGTGGGACAAGGAGTGTGGAGTTCCAGGTGGTCCGTGTGGACTACTACAGAGGCGGGAGGACACTGCCATTAAGGAGGACAACTGTCATCTGACAGTCCGGTTTGAGTAGGAGTTATCAGTCCCGGTGCGACCAGGAGCTGCACAGACACCGTCGAAGTCCGGAGTTGAAGACCGCACATTGCGCGAGGTATTGTCGCCGAGCAAGCCTCGGGACAAGGTATGATTCCGCAAACCATCCTTTCCTATTATATAGACGTTGACGCGTTTCCTCGGTATGGGTTGGGGAGAAATTTTTTTTTGTTTCCGCTGCCTTCTCTGTCTCCCCTAAAACCCAACAAATAAACCCTATCATCTATGTATGGTTGGGTTATCCTTTTATCTCGATATGCAAATCAACCCTCCATCTCATCTTCACAATGTAAAGTTCATTCTTTCCTACCCATGATCCCCTCAACGTAACTTGAGGCTCTCTATAATTATGTAAAAGTAGGATAGTTTACTTTCTTGTTATGACAATGAAGTGTCTCGAAGACGAGCCACAAGATGGAGGACCAAGGAGGATAATGTGGACAAGATGAACTCATCAGCTAGTGGACCTGACCAATCAGCTGGAGGAGCCAGCAGATGGTGGACCGACATAACCAAATGACTAGTGAGACAACCAAATGATCGACCAACAGGCGAGCTGATCAGTTCAAGGGTTGAACTGGTCAACTCAGATTGGCAACTACAAATCTTCATCAACAATATGTTTCTGCATGTGATGTAGACCTAGATGTGGTAATTTCTTGTGGCTCCAAGGAGTTCCATTAGGCTGGCCATAACTATCACTTTTATTTATTGCATGTTTTTGTTGTGGGATAAATCATATATATGATATGTATTATATATATAGTGATTAGATAAAGTATATGCATTTATAAAAAGTCCCACAATTAAAATAATAAGTATTATATACTTTCCAAAAGAGGTACACATGAAAAGCTTGATCGACCAATCATAGGTTACGCTAAAGTGTGGTGTGCCATCTATCTTGTGGAATTGTGATGATAGATATGTAGGTTATGCTAAAGAAGGGTGCACATTCTATCATGTCGGATTTTTGGTAAGGCTTAATTGGTGATTCTTAGAGAGTCTAAGCCCAGAATTATACACATGATTATGGCAAGTATCTACACATATCATCTATCCAAGAGTTGCATATGATGCAATTGGCATGATTTCCTACCTTAACAATCGACTATGGACGCTGGAGTAGGTCGGGTAATAGTTGAATTATTTTGGATCTTAGCCCACTAGAATATTGTACACTGTAATATTTTGAATTGATATGTGAGGGCTATCAATTTGAATAGAATAGTGGGAGTGGTAATAATAAAAGTCCTAATTAATGTTGTAAAAAATTTCAAATCAAATCAAACGGTGTTTGACAAATGTAAATTTTCTATTGTAGAATGAAATGACGAACAAATCCATATTGTGATTGGTCTTTAAGAAGGACAAACTTGATGGGACATATTTCCATGACTAGTTTTGGACTTTGAGAAGGGTTCAAAATGAATAGTGCAAGCTCTACGTCCTTAAAAAACTAGTGCCAAAAACATATGTTCCTGATGCACCTAGGGAACAAGTGGATGCTTACTGGAAGCATACCAATGATGTCTTGGAGATAAAGTACCTTATACTTAGATGCATGAACTATGAGTTGCATGAGTAAGGAAAGAACATGAGTGTTCTTATGATGGTGACACATATATATTAAGGAAGTGACACTTGCTCTTATAAAGAAAAAGAGGGACGCTATCCTAAAGGTGCTACTTGAGTCTAAGCTTATAGAGGGAAGCTCAGTAGAAGAACATGTGCTGAATATGATTGGACATGTATATCATATTGATGAATTGGGATTCACCTTGAGCCAAGAGATGTGCACTGATATGATTCTAAGGACAATGCCAGAATGGTATAGCCATTTTATTTCATGCTATCGTGTGAATAATATGGTTGGACAAATGTCAGACTTTGTTCCCATGTTTATTCATGCTAAAGAAAAATTAAAGAAAGAAAAGCCCGTGATGGTGATCAGGAAGTTGAGTGTAAGGATCAAACCAAGACCGATAAGAGTTATAAGGTCAATCCTAAATCCAAATATTCAATAATTAAGATAAGGACAAAGAAAAGTAAAGGGGAACTCATCCTTTGTACTTGATGGCATTCATGAAGAAGAAGATGGGGATGGTGATATCCACTTTAGGTATATACATTATTAAGATAAGTCTATCTACTTCATCATCATGGGTAGTAGATACCGGACGTGGATCTCACATATGTTCTCATATGCAAGATATGAAAGGAAGTATGCCTTTCGCAAAAGACAAGGTAGAACAACAAGTTGCTAATGGCACAAGAGTTGCGGCCAACACAATTGGGACCTATAGTTTATCTCCACCCATAGGGCTTGTAATAGAGTTACATAAATTATACTATGTACTTATTATAAATAGAAACATCAATTCTGTATCTTTTATAGGCAAGGATGCATTTGAATTCCATATTAAAAATGGTCGATATTCTATTTAAAAAGATGACATCTTTTAGTGCAGTGCCCCAATGTCTTATGATCTTAATTTGTTAGAAATAAAGACATATGTTTATTACTTAAATGCCATAAAGAATAAAAATTGACAACTTAAACAAGACATACCTTTGGCATTGTTGTCTAGGGAACATAAATGATAAACACATATCTATACTCCATAAAGATGGTTATCTGGACTCTTTTGATTTTGAATCAAAAGAGGCATGTGAATCTTGTTTGTTGGGCAAGATGGCTAAGACCCCTTTCACTAGAAATAATGAAATGGCTAGTGATCTATTATGACTCATACATAGTGATGTATGTGGACCTTTTAGAACAAGGGCTAGAGGTGGGTATCATTACTTCATTACCTTCACTGATGACTTCAATAGGTATGACTATTTTTATTTAATGAAACATAAGTCAGAAACTCTTGAAAAGTTCAACATATTTATGAATGAAGTATAGAACCAACTTGGAAAAAGTATTAAGGCAATTTTTTATGATCGAGGTGGATAATACTTAAACTATAAGTTTGAGAACCTTCTTAGACCCATGGGATTGTATCTTAGTGGACTCCACCTGGAACACCTCAGCATATTTATCTTTCAGAAAGAAGGAATCACACGTTACTGGATATGGTGCAATCAATGATGAGTTTAGTTGAGCTTCTAACTACCTTATTTGGGTTTTCTCTAGAAACTGCGACGTTTACACTAAACTGAGTACAATCTAAATTGGTTCAAAAGACACCATATGAGATATGGACTGAGAAGTGTCTGAAAATGTCTTATAAGAGGATTTGGGTGTTTGAAGCTTATGTCAAGAATTTCCTAAAAAGCTTCAACCTAGATCTAAAAATGTTATTTTGTTGGATGTCCCAAAGAAACCATGGGATACTATTAGTATAATCCATCTGACAATAAAGTGTTAGTTGCCAGAAATGTTGTATTTCTTGAAATGGATCATATTCTCAAAGGAATCAATGGAAGGCAAGTGCAACTCAAAGAGATTCGAGACCAACAAGAAAACATGGAATCTCAAATTCCTCATGTGACATAGGAATATTATAGATCTAATAGGAAATGTCTTGATCCTGAAAGATTTGGATATCTTGTGACTCAGGAAGGCAGTGAATCGGTCATAGAGAAATGGGTTGAGGCCATGAGATCTGAGATGGAATCCATGTGTATTAATAAAGTATGGACTTTGGTGGATATACCTGAAGGGGTAAAACCCATAGGGTGCAAGTGGGTCTTCAATAAAAAAGATCAAAATGGATGGAAAAGTTCAAACCTATAAGGGAAGATTGGTTGGAAAGGGTTTCAGATAAGTTCAAGGTGTTGACTATGATGAAACCTTTTCTCCATTGGCCATGGTAAAGTCCATCAGGATCATGCTTGCTATTGCAGCTTATCATGACTATGAGATTTGGCAAATGTATTTTAGAACCACATTTCGTAACATGAATCTAGTTGAGGATGTGTACATGACACATCCTTAGGGTTTTATAGATCCAAAGTTTGTAAATAAATTATGTGAGCTACAATGGTAAATCTATGGATTGAAGCAAGCATCTTAGAGCTGGAATCTTCTTTTTGATGAGACAATCAAAGAGTTTGTCTTTATTTAAAATGAAGATGAACCTTGTGAGTCCAAGAAGGTTAGTGGAAGCATAATAACATTCCACATATTGTATGTATATGGCATACTATTTATGGGGAATGGCATCCCTACTTTACAAAAAGGTAAAGACATGGCTTGGAAATACATTCTCTATGAAAGACTTGGGAGAAGAATCCTACATCTTGGGGACAAATATCTATAGAGATAGATAAAGAAGGCTTCTTGGACTAAATCAGAGCACATACATTGATGAAGTGTTGAAGAGGTTCATCATGGAGAACTCAAAGAGAGAAAGCACACATGTGCATCATGATGTCCCCATCTCTACAGCTCAATGTCCTAGTTCATATGAAGAATGGGAACACATGAATTTGATTCCTAATACCTCAGAAATTGGATCAATCATGTATGCAATGTTGTGTACCCGTCTACATGTCTTGTATGCATTGGGCATGATGACCATATATCAGTCAGATCAAGGTGATGCTCAAGGATAGCCATAAAGAACATCCTCAAGTACTTGAGAAGGACTAAGGATTAGTTATTCGTCTACAATAGAGAGGAAGAGTTGGTGGTAAAGGGTTACACCGATGCCAGCTTCCAGAATGATCAAGATGATTACAATTCACAATCAGGATTTATGTTCTACCTAAACAATGGGTTGTAAGCTAGAAGAGTTCCAAGAAAGGGATAGTTTCAAATTATAAATCAAAGGCTGAGTATATATATACATCAAATGCAATAAAGGAGGCTTTATGGATCAAGAAATTCATTATATAACTTGTGGTTATTCCAAGCATCAACAATGCAATCGAGCTATATTGTGACAACAATGGAGCTATTGCAAAATATAAGGAACCTAGACCGCATTAGCGCTCAAGGCATATACATAAGTAAAATCATCTCATATGAGAGATTGTACAATGAGGAGATGTAAGGGTTGGCAAAGTACCAACTGAGAACAATGTTGTTGACAACTTGAAAAAAGAACTTTCACAACATAAGCATGATGTTCATGTTAGGTCACTCAGAATATGATTTGTGGGTGATCGACTCTAAGTAAAAGTGGGAGTATTATGGTATGTATGCCCAGAGAGCCAATCATTGATGATTGTAACAACATTATTTGGAATGATTTGATTAATAAATAAAGGCAAGCTTCCAATTTATTTTGTTAATTTAATTATAAGATAATGATGTAACATCATAAATGTCTAGAGAACAATATTACTCAATGATGTATGTCTTTTAGTACATGACTTGGAAGAATGAGATCATACATATTTTAAGAGTACACATATATATATTCTTATTATGTCCCTGATCAGTTTCTATTGTGGAAGTTTGATAGACAACAATGACACATCAAATCAAAGTATGGGTTGGTTGATGACAACGTCTCACTAGTCATGATAAGGGTATATCAAACCAATCACATAGATACATGTTAGAGACGAGTGTATCAGATAGACCCACCGTGAGACTAACACATGCAAACCTTTACCAAGGTAATCACAGTCATCTCTCACAATGATGGTGGTGGTTGTGGTTCTTGGACCTGAAATCACTACATTCATCACATGTTGTTTGGTATACTTTGACACCATCAAACACAATCCTAAAACATGGGTTGTTATAACCGTGATGATTGGGTGATTGTGACACATGGGGATAGAATATGAGTGATAGAGATGGTATTTGTCCCTCCTACATGATTATGATATCCTAGGTCTCTTGATAAGAGAGATTGAGAAATGCATGGACATGCAAATGTGAGTCAATATGTGATATTGGGCTTACATATATATCAGACGTTTTGATCTTGGTTTAAGAAACAAGATTGAATGTTGAAGAGGGTGGCTACTCCATGCCTTGAGTTCAATATGGATATCAGTGACAAAGGAACTATACAAGCATTGTAACACCACACACACATTGTAGGTTGAATTTGTTCCCCAACTTTCCATTTACTTGAGTAGGATTGATGTACAACTAGGCACCACTCATTGCTTGTGATGTCATAAGTTGTTATAGACATTCACTGCTTACGTAATATGGGACCTATAGGGTCACACACATAGCTATTGACCTAGAAGAGGAGTTTATTCTGGAATGATGACTGAATTAATTACTAAAGAATTTAGGTAATTGATTCACACAATATATCATCTAGCTACACTACCAGACACCCATATTACAAGGTGAGACAGCCGTTTGGAGTACCAAACATTTGTCTCAAGGGTTGACATGGCATTTGGAGAGCCAAGTTGATTCGAGTCGAAATTGGCTATGGGTTGAACTGATCGGCTCGGCTTGACTCACTAGACGACCATCAGGGTGAGCAAGATCACCATGTCACATTGTTCATACATACTTGTTTGGCCAGAGGAAGGTTCTATATACTTTCCCAGATTCATTTGGATTGTATATTACTTGTTGTGTAAGTAATTAATGTGTTTAGCATTAATGGGAAACAAATCGTCAATTTTGTATGGGATTGGGAAACTACAGAATGGATCCATCACAATGTGAGATGATTGTCTCACATGCCCAGATGACCACTTGGGTGGCTGTAGGTTGTGAAAATTCAAGATCTTTTATTCCCTTCCACTCCCGCATAGACTGGGAACCCTAACCCTTGCCTCTACTATAAATATAGAGGTACTGGGGGATTCCTAGAGCACAACACATACAATTGAGAATTAGTTTCTCTAAAACTTGTTGTCCATTCTAGTTGTGGTAACCAAGAGAGTCCAAGCAAGTTCTACCTGACTAGGGAGGGATAACTATGATAGAGAACAACTAAGATCATTGTTGTGGTAGAGCAAGTTGGTGACTAGTATTCCAACGAAAGGGACAAATCTTTCCTGTCCATTCTAGTAGGACGAAAGGAGTTCTAGGTGGTCTATGTGGACTTCTCTAGCGGTGGGAGGCCATTGTCTACCGCTAGGAGAACAACACCAACCAGTAGTCCATTGAGAGAGGAGCTGTTGCAAACAATGATGTTCAAGGTTGTAGTCCATGGTGCAGACCGGAAGGCACATTAGTCAAACAAGTCCTAGTGCAACTAGATGCTAGTTGCACATCTAGGATGATGAGGATAAGTCACTGGACTTGCTACAGGACCAAGTATATCCTCAAAACTATCCATCCAATCTTATAGTTATTGACACGATATGTTGTTATGGGGAATATGGTAGATAAAGTTTTTTATTTCCACTGTCTACTCTATAACCATATTTCCTTACATGGAGTGCTATCTATATCATGGAAGTGTGCCAATGGATATGTAGTTCTTCAAAAGTAGGCTGCATATTCTATTATGTTGGCTTTTAAATTAGGCTTAACTGGGTGAATTAATAAGATTAAGTTCCTAGAAGCATAGAGATGGAATATGACAATTAGTTGTACATGCCATCTATCAAGAGTTTCATCAAATACAATTGGAAAATGTTACCTTCCTAAATAATCAATGTGGGCCATCAACCAAAGCTAATTCATTATTTGATGAAATATCAATGTTTCCCCACTAGAAGATTGTATGTTGCAATCTTTCTGAATTAGTATTGAGGGATATTAATTTGAAGTAAAATTGTGAGAGTGATAATTAACTAAAGGCCTATTACATTATCAATATTTTTTAAATCAATCAAATGAAAAGTTTTTTTAACTTATGCAAATTTTATATTTTTGAAACAAATGGCAAATAAAAAAATGCTTTTATTGTGATCGATTCTTGAGAAGGACAACCTAAATGGGAAAAACTTCCATGGATAGTTCATGACTTTGAGAATTGTTCTCACACATGTGTGTCAACTCTTTGTCATGGATATACTAATACCAGAGGAACCTATTCCCAACGTGCCTAGGGCTAAGAGGGATTCTTTCTGTAAGCATTTCAATGGAACCATTGATGTAAAATTCCTCATGCTATCCTCCTTGAACTATGAGAAGTAGAAGCAACACGAGAACATGGGTTTTATTAAGAGAATGACAAATCCTAAGAACAACTACAATGAACAAAGAATGAAGGAGAGGTAAGATGTCCTCAAGGCATTGTTTAAGTGAAATATGGAAGATGAGATTTAGTGATGCCTCGTGTTCTCAAATTAATTGGGTACGTGTAAAACCTAGAATGATTAGGATTTCCTTTAGTCCAAGAATTGTCAATGAATGTGGTTCTGCAGTCATTCCTAATTCATTTAGCCAATTTTTCATGAATTATAACATAACCATTTTGTTAAACCAATTGTATGATTTTTTTGGCATGTTGAGAACTTTTGAAGCTCAAATGAAGAAGGACATACCTAAATCAATATTATGGTCAGTAAGGAAATGGAGACGTCAAGGGAGACGAAAAATCCAAGAAGGATTTTAAGGCAAGCTAAAAGTCAAAGTATTCCACACTTAAGGTGAAGGGGGTGTGGGTAAGGAAGGTAATTGTCATTGTTGTCACAAAGCTAGACACTGGAAAAGATATTTCCCTCTTTACTTAGAGGAACTCAAGGAGAAGAAGTAGGGTATGAAGATCTCCACTTTAGGTATATACATTATAGAGATAAACTTATCACTTCTTCATCATGGGTATTTGATACCGGTTGTGGAACTAACATATGCTCAAATATAACATGATTTGAAAAATGTAGACTCCTGAAGAAGGGTGAGGTGGAACTACATATTTTGTATGGAGTAAGAGTTGCTTCCACTATAGTAGGCACCTACAATTTATGTCTACCCATTGGGTTTTTCATTGAGTTAGAGAACTACTATTATATACATACTATTTATGAAAAAATTATTTCTATTTCCTATTTGAACAAATCAGGATTTAAATTTCAGATAAAGAATGTTAGATGATTTATTATAAATGATGAGATATTATATGGCAATGCCCCTATGTCTTATGGACTTTACTTTAGATCTCGAGACAAGCATATATAACACAAATACTAAAAGTATAAAACTCAATGATTTGGACAATACATACCTTTGATATTGTCATCTAGGGCGCAATGAGAAATGCATTTTAAAGTCCATAAAGATGGTTATATAGACTTTTTTGACTTTGTATCAATAGAGACATGTGATCTCATTTATTGGTCAAAATGAAAAAAAACTCCTTTAGTTGGAAATAGTGAGAGATCAAGTGATCTATTGAGACTCATACATACTATCATACGTGGACCTTTTAGCAAAAATTCTAGAGGTGATTACCTTTACTTCATTTTATATACAAATGATCTCAATAGATATGGATATGTGTATATTATGAAACACAAGTTTGAATCCATAGAAAGGTTCAAATATTTTATGAATGAAGTATAATACCAAGTTGGTAAAATTATTAAAGAAGTTTAATTCAGTTGAGGTGGAATATACCTAATACAATAATTTGAGGACCTTTTATGAGACTGTGGTATTATGTCATAATGGAATTCTCCTTGAACACCACAACATAATGGTGTATCACAAAGAAGGAATCACACCATGTTAGACATGGTACGATCAATGATGAATTTAGTTGATCTTTTGATTTCCTTCTATGATATGCTATATAGAAACCATAATGTTTACAGTTAAATATGTACCTTCTAATCGGTCCAAAAGATACAATTTGAGATATGGACTTGGAAACATGCCAACATGTCTTTTACGAAGATTTGGGGATGTGAAGCTTATGTTAGGAAACAATTTCTGGAAACCCAAGTCAAGTAACTATTATCTTGTTGGATATACTAAGTAAACCAAGTTATACTTTTTTTGTGTTCCATCTGAAAACAAAGTGTTTTTTGCTAGGAGTATTGTATTCCTTAGAAAGGAATCTATATCCAAAGGAACTAGTGGGAGGAAAGTAGAACTCAAAGAATTTTGAGACCAATAAGAAAATGTTGAATGTGCAAAGGTATAAAAGGAATAAGAAGATTCACAAGAAGTTGTAGAATATTAAATTTCTCTTGTAGAACATAAACCTATAATATCTAGTAGGACATACCTTGAGCTAGAGAGATTTGGATATCTTGTGACTCAACAAGGCCATGAGTTGGTCATAAATGATGATGAACCAACAACCTACTTAGAAGCTACTGAGGGAGCATGTTCTGAATAATGGCTTGCCGCCATGATATCTGAGATAGACTTCATGTATACCAACAAGGTAGAAACCTTGGTGGATCCCCAAAAGGAGGTAAAAACCACAGGGTGCATATGGGTTTTCAAGAAGAAAACTGACATGGATGGTAATGTAAAAACTTATAATGGTCGATTGGTTGCAAAAGGTTTTAAACAAGTTCATGGTGTTGAGTATTATGAAACCTTTAACCAAGATCCATGGTTAAATCCATCAACATCATAGCTTATTATGACTATCAAAATTGGAAAATTGGTGTTAAAACCACCTTTCTTAATGGAAATCTTCTCAAGGATGTGTACAGGGCACAACTCGAATGTTTTATACTTTCAAATGAAGCCAATAAATTCTGCAAGCTACAATGATCAATCTTTAGATTGAAGCAAAAATAGCATAGATGGAATCTTCAATTTGATGAGGCAATCTAAGAAATTGGCTTTAGTCAAAATGAAGATGAACCTTGTGTTTACAAGAAGGTTAGTGGGAGCATAATTTTGTTTCTCATACTATAATGTAGCAAACATACTATTAGTGGGGAATCACAAACCTCCCCTTCAAATGGTAAATTTGGTGGGGAGGCCCATTTTCTATGAAGGATATAGGCAAAGCATGCTATATATTAAGAATCAAGATCTATAGAGATAGATCTAGAAGGATTTTTAGCCTAATCCAGAGTACATACATTTATAAAGTATGGAAAAGGTTCAACATGCAACACACAAAGAAAATAAATTTGCCCATATCTCAAGGTGTTAGTATCTCTAGAGACCAATGTCCCAATTCTTCTGAGGAAAGGGGATGCATGAGTCAAATTCCACATACATCCACAACTTGATCTATCACATATGCAATGTTACTCACTCGTTCAGAAGTCTCATAAGCTTTGAGCATGATGAAAGGGTATTAGTAAGATCCCAATGAAGGTCAGTGGACTGACATGAAGAACAACCTTAAGTAAGTAAGAAGATCTAAGGATCAATTCATTATTTATAGTGGTTGTAAAGAATTGGTTGTAAATGGTTACACTAACAAAGGCTTTCAAACTAAAAAAGTTGATTATTGAGCGCAATACAAATTTTGTGTTCTTCCTCAACAATAGAAAGTTGTAATCTAGAGAATTTCCAAGAAAGAGATAGTTCTTTATTCTACAAAAGAAGTCGAGTACATTATTGCTTCCAACACAAGAAAGGAAGTTGTATGCATCAAGAAGTTCATTAGTGAACTTGGGGTGGTTCCAACCATTGACAATGCAATAAAGTTATAATGTGACAAAAATGGAGCCATTGCACAAGACAAGGAACTCAAATCACATCAGAGTTCCATGAACAGACTTTGGAGTTTACATCCCATATGAGAGATTTTACAACAAAAAGATGTGAAGATATGTAGAGTACCGACTAAGAGCAATGTTGCTAGCACACTGATAAAAGCACGTTCACAACAAAAGCATGATGGTCATGATAGATCATTTGGGATTAGATTCACAATTCATTGGCTCTAAGAGTAAGTGGGAGTCTATTGTTATGTATGTCGTAAAAGCCAGTCATATGATGATTGTATTGGTACATCATGGACCTGATTTGATTAATAATAAAGGGAAATTTCATTTCAATATGTTTTTTTGGATGTGATGATGGTTTAACATAATATATGTCTAAAGAATGATATTAATCAATGACATAAGGTTCAGATTGAGCACCTGAGCATGAGATCATATGCAAGATTAGAGTATATATATCCTTTCCATGTCCCTAATTGGATATTATAATGGAATCTATATAGTCATATAGACAAAAATAATACTTAAGACTAGTATGTGTCTTGACTGATGGAAAAATCTCATTAGTCATGATATTGGATATCAAATCAAACACATAGGGACTTGTTAGAGAAGAAGTGCATTGGATGAACCCACCTTGAGAATGATACATGTAAACCATTGAATGGTAGTCACAATCATGTCTCATTGTGATAGTGTTAATTGTGGTTCTTAGACCTGATACAATAATAACTTGGAATTCAATGAACTTTAACACCATTCAAGATGACCTTAACTATGGGTTTCTATAAAAATGTTGCTTGAGTACATTGTAACACATGGGGATTGTTGTGAGTGATGTACATGAATTTTCCCTCTAATTAGAGTGATATTCTGGCCACTTGATAAGTGAGACTGTGAAGTGCATGACCATGCTCATGTATGTCAATATATCATATTTTTCTCATATGCATCTCAGTAGTCTGCTCTGGTTCTAGAAACATAGATTCAATATTAAGAGGATGATTATTCAATACCTCATTTCAATCTGGATATTCGTAACAAAAGGAACTACAATCAATGCAACTCTAGTTACAAGTCTAGGTTGAAGTTTTCCTCCAACTTATCCAATTACATGGGTAGAAATGATGTGTTGAAAGATGCCTCTCATTGTTTGTGAAGTCATAATATGATTATAAACGTCACTACTAAAGTAATTTGAACCCTATAGGGTCACCACATGTAGGACACACTGGGAAAAGGAGTTAGGACATGGGCAAGATTTAATTTGGTCACTAAAATGTTTAGGCTATCAAATTGAATAACAATATCAATGTTAATCAATGGACTAGAGAATCCAGATGACTGATTGGGAATGTAATCGGTTGGCTTGAAAGTCATGTTGACAGACTAGAGAGTCCAATCAACTGATTGGACAACATCCTTTGTGGCCAATAGTATGTACCATTTGACTATTCAAAGAGTTTGCTCAACTAGTTGGATAATATGACCCAACAAATGACTGGAACAACCAGTCGACTAACTAGATAATCTAGTCAACCGAATGTGTTAAATTGACCAGTTAGCCTAGGTCAAATGATTAATGGTAGTCATAATAATACCCATAAATACTTTCATTGTCTAGGTTATTGCACCACTAACATCATGCGAGTTGATCGACTATATAGTCCAGTTGACATACTAGTTGTGCATAGCTAGTGTCTAGCTGGGAGTCAACCAGATGGTTGTACGCATCCATTTTCCATCTCAGAGAGCTTGATCTTTCATTCTCCTAGGGTTTTGAAAACCTATTCATACCACTCCTACATATATAGGGTGATTTCCAAGGTTTCTTACATGCGTCTTCTCATGTTTTGGTAATGTGTTACCATAGCCATCTTACCAGAGAAAGAGAGAGATAGTAGGGAGAGAAAGTTGACACTAGTGTATGAATAAATTTTAAATGAAAACAAGTGTTTGATTTTCTTTAATTGCTTGATTAACATATTTCAAAAACCACATTGAGAAAGATTCTTCCGCTCATGTGATATGAAAATCTGGGTGTTACATGATGGTATTAGAGTAATTTTGGTAAATGGTCACTAGGAAAACCTAATTCTCATAGTCACCCTAGAATGAATTAGGGTTTAGCAATGTATTCCCAAGGAAGGATACCATGACCTAGAATGACTAGATTTTCACCCTAGAAGAGATAGAGACGACAAAGATAGATGTTTACCTAGTTTGGATATCAAGTATCAACCTAACGCTAGATAGTGAGGTAGCCTTTCCATTGTCAATGGTTATGGCCCACCAATTGAGACCTGAAGAGGAATGTCATGAGCATGAGACCTTTTTATGCATTCCTCCTTTCTTACTAGTGCATGTGGTATGGGACAAGTGTATTAGTAGGCTAATGAGGAGTAGCATGATGATAACCCACATCTTTGGGTATGTTTCAGATCACCACATTTCTAGGAATGTAGGAGTTACCTAAAGGACCTAAGCTTAGATTGTCATTTACACCTAGTGACAGGTAGTCATGACACGATTGAGTTATATGCCCCAAATATGGTTATGAGTTGGTTTGATAAACCCTAAGTATATGTTGAGAAGAATACCAAAGTAACAACTAATCAATTATTCACATGAATAAATTATGAAATCTAAATATCATATATGTATCTTTCAATGCAAAATATTGTAAACCTTGAAATGTTAAGTGTCAATAAATGAAAAGGAATGGAGAATCTCTTAGGTCGGTAGTACCCTAGAAAATTTCAAGAAAAAAATTTATTTAAGTTGGGTAGAATTGTAACATCCCAAATTTTCAGGAATAATCTAAGCCTTATAATGTGGTTTTCCTTAAATAAGAATAGTTGAGGGTATTAATACAAAAAGACCATGCAATGGTATTTCTTATAAGAAATTAGTGTAAGGAAATACCATGAAACTCATGTTAGTTTTCCTATTACATATGTGCATGATGAATCTCAATTAATTCAAAAATGATATACCATTAGTTTCCTTTTTCTAATTTTCTCTCTCTCTTATCATTCATGATGCTTAAAGGAAAAGAGAAAGACAAGAGATTTGAAGTTCAAAAACGATATAACTAGTGAGAAATAAGTTACTACCATGTTTTTGACTGAAGGAAAAGAAATTAAGGGAAAAATGTACCACATTAGATATTTTATTGCATTAAAACCAACTTAAATGACATTTATACAAATTATGTGTAAAACCTATGATAAATGGAAATCTTAGGACATAGTGTCTATCTAGGAACTGTGAATGTATTTGGGAGAATCTAAATCCCTTAATGGACATGTGATCCAAATTTGGTCAAGTTTTGACCATGCGCGACCCGTCAAATCGATTAGGAAAAAGTTACATATAATTTTCAATGTCATTTAATTGAAATTGCATTTGATATATCATTTAACCTAAAGTTCTGCATTTTAAACACTGTCACACATTACTTTCATTTTTTTTCTCTTAAGAGTGTCATTCGATGGTCAAACATTAATCAACCCATGATCTAATAGACATAGAGTCATCTCCTACCTCTATGTTTCTCACAAAGCCAAAGCCAGTCAATGTTGCCTTCTTGCTCAATCCTGCTCTCCCCCATTAATGATCCATTTCGTCTGATTTTAGCACCATTGCCTTCTTCTCATTCTCCTGACTTCAATGAGCCCTCATTCACTCCCTCTTTGTAAAGGAAACACCTAACATTAGGAATCAAATCCTATCTACAACCAGGTTGCAGATGTCACCAGAAAACTGCCTCCATCCCATTTAAAGGACTAGGAATGACCATCTTCTATCTTTGGATCCTTCTCCTATGCAAATTCCATTCCTCGTAGCTTAAGACCCTCATAGCAACTCGCTCTCACATTCTTCAGAGACCATGAACTCACCTCCACCAATGTGCTTCCCTCAGTGGAATTGATGTGCTCGTAACCATCACTTACACAACCTCTTTGGTTTCACATCTTCTGTTTACATGGTATTAGCCCTAGTTGTCATGACCTGTAACTTGCCCCTTGGCCCAAAGCCAACATTCTCCTCTATGGAGACTCTGTGGTTTCCTTTTTCTTTTGATTTGGTGGATGGGTTAGTCATGCCTCCGATATCATTTCCTTAGCCTTAGGGCATGGATTTTGAGTGTGATCTAATGGTTCTAGTTTGCAAATAAATTCCTCTATTTTTTAGTTTTTGTGATGAGCATTAGGGCCACAATGGCCTTTCTTCCATCACAATTGATCACCCACCTTCATTGAGTCTTTGTGGACCTATTCACATGGTTTCATTTCTTTTTTTCATAGCATTTCTTATCCTACTTTTCTCCCTCATGTACAATGGCTCTAAAGGAGAAGCTTCTTGAGCTAGGATTAATACTGGAGCTCGTGTTTTGGCTCACCGACTTCAAATTGGAATGAAGAAGATAATAGTCAACATAGTTTCTCGAGGAGATCAATGATCCCTTAACTCCAACCTAGTGATCAGAGCGATGAACTAGCCTTCCCTACGACTAAGCGAGGAGGAAGATTAGTATGGGTAAAAGTACCCTGATACCCACACTTAGTCGATTGAATGATTTAATGTGTGAGTTTATTTTTTGGATTTTATGTGTCACCACTCACTTGATTTGATTTTAGGAACAATTCCAACTTACAAATCTTCCATTGGTCCACCTCAGATAGGCCGTGACGCCTCAGTGGATATTTATTGCTTACTTGGCATTTTCACGATTTTATATTGGTCAGATTTTTTATATTCCACATTAAATCATTGGATTCTCAGAAAAATGAGAAAAAATACATTTTGGAATGGTTTTATTGTGAGGAACTCAAATATCTATGTTTCATATTTATTTTTGATCTCAACCAAACCTTGGTTTTCATGAGAAATGAAGAAGCGTTTATTGGATTGAATAAATATACATGTTATCATGATAATCACACTACAGGTGATTAGAGGCTCAATAAAGTGAAGGGACTTGACCTTTAGGTGACCTATTATAGGTAAGTAGGTCATGCATGTTTGGCATAAGTAATTTTAATTTAATGCATGTTATTTATGATTATGCACTTCTGTATGTTTCATGAATTATGAAATGCTTTCTCAAAGAAGACATCATGTATACTTATCATTGTTTGATTGGTTGATTACTTATAGTCTCAGGTAAAACCCTTAGTAGGATTACTGATTATGAATTAAGATACATATAGTTTTTAATGTCATCTAATTGAAATGGCATTCAATATCTGATTTAACCTAAAGTCATGCATTTTAAACATTGTCACACATTACTTTCAATTATTTTACTCCTAAGAGTGACATCCGGTGGTTAAGATTTAATCAACCCACGATCTGACAGACATAGAGTCATCTCCTACCTCTGTGTTTCTCACAAAAACAAACCGATTAAATGTCATTGTAATGACCCCGCCTCCCAGTAACCCCCAATTAAGGGAGACTAAGAGATCAGAGTCGTTATCCCAATTCCCAGATCAAAGGTTCGATAAATAATAAGTAATAATTATCAAATTCTACTAACTAAATTGGAATTTGGCATAAAATTAAAACTTTACTTACCTTTGTAAACTTTGGAAATCTATCTATCCAGAGCTTGAATTATTCGAACTAATCCTCCTTGCACTTTATTTCTAATTTTCACAATGTGTCACTTTACTATTTGTTTATTCCAGGGTTGTACCTAAAACGCTGACAAACAAAACATCGATCAGCATACGGAGATATGTTGGTATGTGGGGACAACTAAAATTTCATAGATATGGCTAACAATTTAATAATCACAATCAAATTATTCAACAAGCCAATTTACATTTTCAATGTGTCATTCTCCACTGGTTTTGCCCTAACCCTGACATACCCCTCTAGGGTTTCTCTTTTGCCATTTACTTAAGGCCGTTTTCTCAATCCCGAGCTTGCTGCCTGGGAGTCACCTCTCATGGTGCTCCATAGTCATGCATCATAGACCACCTTCTCATTCCCAAGCTTGGTGTCTGGGGTCACATCTCATGGTGCCCATGGGTCTACCCTCTTGGGCCAGACCTTTATGGCATCTTCCATCAGGGTGGCATGTAGGTGCAAGAATACACACTTCTTTATAATTGTAATAACCATAGTGACTTTATAATTTTGCAAGTATGAACATCCAACTGTTTAGATTGCATTCAATACGAGAAAACATTCAGAAAACCCTTGGGAAACTAATGTGATTAACCACAATTAACCACATACCTTTGCCATGCAGTGTATTTCATGTGTACTTTATGCAATCCAAACCATCAAGTATAGTCAACAAGCAAGCACACATCCAATCAATCAACATGATCTATAATTGTATACAACCCTAAAGTGTCACCAATCATATAAATAATATTAACACTCTATTTGGTTATAATCAAGTGATTTTGGGTTCGGTTAAGGAATAAGGGTACACACCTAATTCCCTCACACAATTCTTTGTTAAAGTTATTACTCCAAATTTGACATCATGTGTAACCTTAGTTAATATATCCACATATTAATTCATTATGTTCACTCACACCCAATTTATGTTCAGTAACATATCTTAGTTCCAAAACCTAATTCTCATAAGCATGATTATACACATTGGAAACCCTAACTTTTCAACATCATTACCATGATCACCTTATTTCTAATCTTGTTAAACAATATCAGTTAAGAGCATAAAACAAGGGATTTTAACATATTTAACATGTTTAATATACAATCTAGGGTTTTCATTTATAAATCTTCACTTTTAATATATATTACCCTATTTTCAGAATAATGAGCATAATTAGACTTCAAACATATTTTATTTGTATTCTCCTCATGTTTCCAATGAAAATGATATATAAGTTTGCTATTTTCCGAGCATCATAGCAATTTCTATAATTAAAGCAAGATATGCCATAATACCTTAGTTCTGGGGCCACATGGAGTCTGGTGATTGGTTGACGTTGTGTGTGGCCCGGGTGATGGGTTTCCTTCTAAACTGCTATTATGGTATGGTTCTCCTAAGTGAACCAACTTGGGCCGTCTTCTTCCTTCTCGACGAGTCCCACCCTGTGCGTGATGCACGACACTGCGCCCAAGCCAACGCCGACACCTGACAATGTGGTCCTCGCTTCCAAGAAGGGTAGGGCACTACTCAGTCGAGGACTACTCCAACCAGGCCCTTAGCATCACCTTTTGTGATCGTACTCCTCCTCTAGTTACCCTACACCTCTTTTACAGATTGCAAATGCCATCTCCGCAACCTTGTGCCCACCCCTAGTTTGGCTACCGACATCGACGACTAGGGTACTAGTCTCCCTCCGTTGCGGTGCACCATGGATCGCCTCCATGATTCTTCTTTGTCCTACTATCCTTCCTTTTTTCTGATCTCGCATCCATCAGCCTCTGCCTACCTGCACGACTGCACACTCCGTCAACCGTTGGCATCCGCCCAAGTGCGATCACAGTGGAGCGGCGCCCGCCTTTCTCAATCGTAACCCAATGGGAACCGCCTCAATGCCACTGGATCTGAGCCTTCCTTCTCCTATCTTAACCATCGGCTGAACCCTGGTTATGCAGTAGTACCGTGCGACAACATTGGCCACCTCGGAGGTGGCGGAAGCCCTTCCAGCCACCACCCCCACACCCAAGACTCCTGCACAGACAGAGAGGGACAATACCTTTTCCCTCAACTTACAACTGCGGTGGAGGGACTCTCTTCTCCACAGTCCTCCTTTCTCATGGGGGGATTTGCCTCCTTCCCTATCCGCTCATTGCCAACCATAGGGGGTGGTGGCATGCTATGTTGCAGGTGACTCTATTCCCGTGCATGATTCAACCGTTTTTGATAGTTTGAAGAGCAGCCCTACAAATCTCTCCGCTCACAAGCATGGCTAAGCATCTGTTCTGGCTAAGGGGAGACTCTGATGGCTCCTTATATAGATCCTAGTGGAACACCTAGGGTTTGGAGAAGAGGATCATAGAGAACAAGTGGGATGGCGGCAAGCCAATGTTCACTTATAATAAGGAAAGGGGATGGTGTCCCAGGAAAGTGTGACTTTCCTTTCTCATATGGCCATGGGTGAGAGGGAAAGATTGGGCATGAGTCATTAATAGAAAGGTATTTACATACACATGAAACATTAACAATATAATCTCTTCCTTTCTAATTTCAATATTCTCATTTAATTTCTTTATTTGAATTCCTTCTACTATTAGAAATCTTATGGATATGAAAATCCACCCATGATGACTCAATCATACCTCTTTCCACTTATTTCCCATATTTTATCATTGTTTTCAATTTCTTTCTTAATAAAGAAATACTTAAGTGATCTATTCTTTTCTTATTGCTTTCACTTTGCAACTTTGGACTCCTTGGAACCCAAGGAACCCAAGAGACACGAAATCCAACTTTGGATTATATATATTTGACTTCTAGAGGTTTCTACATCTTTCTTTTCTCCATTTTATATTAATAATGGAATTCCTTTTGTCTTTTCCTTGTTATTGGGCCCAATAGCCAATAAATCCCACAAAACAATCATCAAGGCTATTGTAAATGAAATCCATTTATTCAAAACAAATTATATCTTTATTTGTTTAAATATCTTTAATATGGGAAATCACATTTCTCACCAAATGAACCCAAAAATTGGGGTTGTAACATCCTTCCCCTCTTATTGGAATTTTGTCCTCAAAATTCCATCAAGAAAAAAAAAAATCAAGATAAGTCTTTCTTATGTCCATCAGGGCTCTCATGTGGCTTCACCCTTTCCATGGTGCTTTCCAAGAACCTTCATCATCTCATATTATTCCATCTGAGTTCTTTCTTACCCTGGTATCTCGTACCCTCATAGGTGACTCAGGACATTTCAGCCTCCCAAAAGTTGAATAGGTTCAGGGCTCATCACATGGCTTGGGTACCTCACATTGTGCTCTGGATCGGACTCATGGAACACATTACACATTACTTATCCTAAGGGGAAAGGTCGAACATAACCTCCTCCACCAATCCATCTCAAATGGACCCATATATCGGGGACTCAGCTTTCTCAGCTGTAGCTTAGAGGGGTCAGAATTTCACATCACATACTCTCCCACAGTGTACTGCATGTATGTCTGCTTTGCATCAGCTCACGACTCATGTCGCCTCTGGGCTCTCTCTCAGCCATTGCATGATTAAAGCGACTTCATCTGCACACACTGTGGTTCTTTTCTGACCTTCACGGGGTCCCTTCACCAACATCATCTCAATGAAGTGGTGACCGACACAACCTCCCTTACAGAGTTTCTTTAAATCTCGATATTGTCTATGGTGGTTATCATCACATCTTACAGAAGACAACAACTATATTCATGTACCACCCTAAATGAGCACACATGTTCTCATCAGACCCTCTAGTCTGGATCATACTAACCATTAGTTAAGGTGATAAACTATACTAACATCGAGTTCTTCATGCATCTACTTCCATCGCATGGAAGTGAATCTTTAGATTAAACTCAAGAACTCACATCATGGTGTAGTTGAACCATCTCATATGTAGTTCAACCAGATATGTCCCTTGATAGTATTCTCTATTTCTCATGTCATCTAGGAAAGGAGATCTACCATAACCCATATTGTATCTTGACCCTCCTTGGTCTAGGGGAGACTTACCACAACATCCATAGTGGTGAATTCCCTCTCGGGGACTCTTTATCTTCTATGCCAAATCATTGGGTTACTAGTGTTCGTCCTTCACCCCCAGCTTGCATGGCCACATGCCACATGCCACATGAAACTTCACATCAAGCATCTAAAGTACTACTATCACTTACTATCTTTGTAGTATCATGATGTATGGTGTTCTTAAAATCATGACCTCCTATATTGTCATGATTCCTCAAGCTTGATACCTCAGAAACCCTAAACCACTCTGGTCGGGGCTTCATCACCTTCTTTTTCAAAGAAGTGTATCACCATCCTTTCATTGCATCAAAGCCTAGGCTGTCTAACCAAACAACTACTAACTCGATCAACATATCCCGTTACATTTGAGTGTTAACCAAACTTATCTCCTTTTCAAACATAGGGTTAGCCTAACAATCTCTTCTAGCCTCTAGTTGGACTAGACAACTATATCTCAACTAGAGCAGCTATTACCATTTCATGTCCTTAGGTATTAGGAAATGTTGAAGACATACACCTCCATATATTCCACTTATCATCTCATCTCAACTCTAATTCTATCTTCATCAAGAAACTCTGAACTCATCCTCATGGTGATCAAACTCAACCTTGCATAACTTGCAAATTCCACATAGCTCCTGCTAAAAACATTCTCACAAGATGACTTCCTTAATACTCTTAGTTTTTGTAAACCATCCATGTATCATTTACTTTACTAGGGTATGTTATCCTCTCTGTCCTCATACCTCATAGTAACGTTCCACTTCACATCACCTCTTATCCTTGGTGTATGGCATGCGTATTGTACTATCTATCACTCCCATAACTAGAGGAAATAAGCATTTGGCTGCAGCCCAAATACATAGTTCTTCATGTTCCCAGAGTAGAGATGGTATCCCACCTTGCCAGTACACCTTTAAATCTAAGTTGCGACGTGCCACATATGTCTCTACATCACAAACATCATGATATCAAAATTACGTCCATGGAAGACTGACCTCGAACCTACTTGGGTCACTACACAATCCTTGGTCATCTCCTTTGGGTCTATAGGGTGACAACACTTTTTGGGTCATCCCTCTTCCCTCATGCATCCAGAGAGTGCCCTACTCATCTACCCTTTGGGTCGCATGAGTTCATGAAGGTGATCAATCTCCTAACTCATGGCCCTCAAACAATGATAGTTGTTACCTCCCGATCCTATGGTCATGTGCAACTAGGGAATTAGGCAACTCCTACTTCCATCAGTCTTATCCCTACCTGACCCTAGGATAGACTTAGGATTATAGCATATTACATGTTCAACATAGAACCTTACCCAAGCCTTCATCATCTCTCTCTGCATTCTTGGGTTGTCTTTCATCCTTTATTAGGGATCATGGCGACCTGCCTACCTTGGTCAAGCCCCATATCGGTTACCTCCATGGTAAGACATTCATATGTAGTTAGAGATGGTTAACTATGGGTCTACAGGTTCAATATGTACTTTTCACTTAGCTTTCTCAAGATCCTATGAAACCTCTTTAGGTTACCTCAACACCAACAAAATTGGTATACACCCAACCAAAGGGTCCCTCTCCCAGGATGGGAGGAAACTACAACTCTTGACAATAAGGTCACAACCGTCCTTAGGGTTTACATTCATATGAGCATGCTTAACCTAGCCGCCACTAACGACACAGGGAGATCACCTACTAAACCATACTAGGTCATACTTGTTCTCATACTCAACATTAGACCAACTTAGTTGCGAGGGGTCCATCAAACATACCCTTAAATTAAGGGGTTTTCTTTTTCCTCTACACATGCACGAAGCTATAGAGACTCTAGGAGATCATGAGCATCGGGTACACTGCTTCCCCTCTTAGGCCTAGGAACCCATAGGTTCACTTTTGGGTGTCCAACCACATGCTCAATCTCTTAACCATGAATCAAGCATGTACAAGGTATGTCATGTACTCCCATGATCCTTTTATATGAGCAACACCTCAGAGTTGAGTCTGCCTCAACGACAACCATCTAGGTATAGGGCCTCACAACTTGCTACTAAGCTTCTTCAGGATCTAAGGAACTCTTTGTCTCATCTCAGCAGGTAAACTATAGACACATAGGTTCCACAAGCATCATCCTCTCTTTAGGGTTTGGTTCCTCTAAAGGCAACCAAGATATCATCAGCCTCCAGGGATCATGCATGAGGCAACCACTGTCATCCACTTAGGTCACATCATCCTCGACTCCCCATTGTTCCTCATATTTCAGGGTCCTTCTCTCTCTCTAGAGCTAAACCAATCTCTTTATGAGAGGTCCTTTCTTCATGAAGGATCAAGCTTATAAGCATGCCCCTACCTGAGTGGAGCCTATGTTCAGCTTATGTTTGCTCCAAGTTATCCATAGATCTTATATCATAAGCTATCCTGGCCAGGGTTTCAACCTACTATTGTACCATTGACATACTCAAGGTGCAAGCTATATCCTACTTGCAACAACCCATAAGGTTTCCATAGGTTCTTCTCTAACCTCATCCATGGAGGAGCTATCTTTCACTCCAACATGCCCGAGCCTTCCCAGGGTTGGGTTGCCAAAGGTGCTAGGTCATCCAACCTCTCAAGGCTCGCATGGCAATCCAAAGGCATGTCCATCCAAACACCTTGTCAATCATGACATCTGACTCATCATGCCATCTCTCTCTAACCTTCACTTAGGGTTAGGTTTAACATCATCCTTAGAGGATCTGATAGGCCTCTACTTTTAATGTAGATCTCTACCTCTAAGACTAACTTTCTTTACTTATACTCCTGACAAGGAGGCCTATCCTCAGGTCTCTCCTGAGGGAAATGACAACTCGTGACATACGACCTAAGCATGTATCTATTCTTTAGTTTACGCTTACTCTTTTAAGCTTATGTTAATGACATCTTATTTACATGCTTTTCGTTAATTTGGTGGAGGATTCCTTAGACCTTATTAACTTTACCCATACCTCAAGACGGTGAGGAGAAGAGAGAAAACCCAAATCCTTAAGGTCCTTAATAGAATTTGAGTTGAGAAGGGATCAACAAGATGAGAGAGTCCTAAAGGTATCTTATTTCAAGTCATATCCTAAGACATTGGCCAGGCAGTCACACAATTCGAGAGTCCTCGTATTCCGACTAGCGGTGTGGAGGAAAATATTCCCAGCCCCCAGACGTGATCCTTTTCTAGACACCTCAATCTTTCAGACAATCCACTAATAGCTCCCTCGGTTCTATGGAATTTGTAAAATATAATAATTATTAAATATTAAATGAGGAACCTATGCTCTGATACCAAATGTAACGACCTCGCCTCCCAGTAACCCCCAATTAAGGGAGACTAAGAGATCAAAGTCGTTATCCCAATTCCCAGATCAATGGTTCTACAATTAATCAATAATAATTATCAATTTCTACTAACCAAACTGGAATTTGGTATAAAATTAAAACTTTACTTACCTTTGAAAACTTTGGAAATATATCTATCCAGAGCTTGAATTATTCTATCTAATCCTCCTTGTACTTTATTAATTATTTTCACAATGTGTCACTTTATTGTTTGTTCATTCCAGGGTTGTACCTAAAATGCCGACAAACAAAACATCGATCAGCATACAGAGATATGCTGGTATGTGGGGACAACCAAAATTTCACAGATATGGCTAACAATTTAATAATCACAATCAAATTATTTAACAAGCCAATTTACATTTTCAATGTGTCATTCTCCACCTCTTTTGCCCTAACCCTGGCATACCCCTCTAGGGTTTCTCTTTTGCCATTGACTTAATGCCACCTTCTCAATCTCGAGCTTGGTGCCTGGGAGTCACCTCTCATGGTGCTCCGTAGTCATGCATCATAGACCGCCTTCTCATTCCTGAGCTTGGTGTCTAGGGTCACCTCTCATGGTGCCCATGGGTCTACCCTCTTGGGCATGACATTTATGGCATCTTCCATCAGGGTGGCATGTAGGTGCGAGAATACACACTTCTTTATAATTGCGATAACCATAGTGACATTATAATTTTGCAAGTATGAACATCCAACTGTTTAAATTGCATTCAATACGAGAAAACATTCAGAAAAACCTCGGGAAACTAATTCAATTAACCATAATTAACCACATACCTTTGCCATGTGGTATATTTCAGGTGTACTTTATGCAATCCAAATCATCAAGTATAGTCAAGAAGAAAGCACACATCCAATCAATCAACATGATCTGTAATTGTTTACAACCCTAAAGTGTCACCAATCATATAAATCATATTAACACTCTATTTTGTTATAATCAAGTGATTTCGGGTTTGGTTAAGGAATAAGGGTACACACCTAATTTCCTCACACAATTCTTCGTTAAAGTTTTTACTCCAAATTAGACATCATGAGTAACCTTAATTAATATATCCATATATTAATTCATTATGTTCACTTACACCCAATTTATGTTCAGTAACATATCTTAGTTCCAAAATCTAATTCTCATAAGCATGATTATACACATTGGAAACCCTAACTTTTCAACATCATTACCATGATCACCTTTATTTCTAATCTTGTTAAACAATATCAGTTAAGTGCATAAAACAAGGGCTTTTAACATATTTAACATGTTTAATATCCAATCTAGGGTTTCCAATTATAAATCTTCACTTTTAATATATATTACCCTATTTTCAGAACAAGGAGCATAATTAGACTTCAAACATATTTTATTTGTATTCCCCTCATTTTTTTGATGAAAATGATATTTAAGTTTGCTATTTTCTGAGCATCGTAGCAATTTCTATAATTAAAGCAAGATATGCCATAATACCTTAGTTCTAGGGCCACATGGCGTCTGCTGATTGGTTGACGTTGTGTGTGGTCCGGGTGCTGGGTTTTCTTCTGAACCACTATTATGGTCTGGTTCTCCTAAGAGAACCAACATGGGCCGTCTTCTTCCTTCTCGACGAGTCCCACCCTGTGCGTAACACACGACACTACGCCTAAGCCAACGACGACACCCGATGATGTGGTCGTCGCTTCCAAAAGGGTAGGGCACCGCTCAGCTGAAGACTACTCCAACCAGGCCCTTGGAATCACCTTTTGTGATCGTACTCCTCCTCTAGTTCCCCTACACCTCTTTTGGAGATTGCATATGCCATCTCCACAACCCTGTGTCCTCCCCTGGTTTGGCTACCGGTGCCGACAGCTAGGGTACGAGTCTCCCTCCGTCATGGTGCACCATGGATCACCTCCATGATTCTTCTTTGTCCTACTCTCCTTCCTTTTTCTGATCTCACATCCATTAACCTATGCCTACCTACACAACTGCACACTCTGTCAACCATTGGCGCCCTCCCAAGTGTGATCCCAGTGGACGGCGCCCGCCTTTTTCAATCTTAACCCAATGGAAACCTCCTCAAAGCCACTAGATCTGAGCCTTCCTTCTCCTATCTCCACGATCGGCTGAACCCTGGTTACGCAGTAGTACCATGCGGCAGTGCTGGCCACCTCAACAGCTGTGGAAGCCCTTCCATCCAACGCCCCCCACACCCAAGACTCCTGGTCATAGACATAGAGGGACAATACCTTTGCCCTCAACTTACGACTGCAGTGGAGGGACACTCTTCTCCAGAGTCCTCCTTTCTCAGACCTTAGAACCTTGTATACTTCACGAGAGGATTTTCCTCCTTCCCTGTCCGCTCGTTACCAACCACAGGGGGTGGTGGCATGCTATGTTGCGGGTGACTCTATTCCCGTGCATGATTCAACTGTGTTTGATAGTTTGAAGAACAACCCTATAGATCTCTCCTCTCACAAGCATGGCTAAGCATTAGTTCTGGCTAAGGGGAGACTCTGATGGCTCCTTATATAGATCCTAGTGGAACCCCTAGGGTTTGGAGAAGAGGATCATAGAGAACAAGTGGGACGGCGGCAAGACAATGTTCACTTATCATAAGGCAAGGGGATGGTGTCCCAGGAAAGTGTGAGTTTCCTTTCTCATATGGCCACGAGGGAGAGGGAAAGATTGGGCGTGAGTCATTAATATAAAGGTATTTACATACACATGAAACATTAACAATATAATCTCTTCCTTTCTACTTTCAATATTCTCATTTATTTGCTTTATTTGAATTCCTTCTACCATTAGAAATCTTATTGTTATGAAAATCCACCCATGATGACTCAATCATACCTCTTTCCACTTATTTCTTATATTTTACCATTATTTTCAATTTCTTTCTTAATAAAGAAATACTTAATCGATCTTTTCTTTTCTAATTTCTTTCTCTTTGCAACTTTGGACTCCTTGGAACCCAAGGAACCCAAGAGGCACAAAATCCAACCTTGGATTATATATATTTGCCTTCTAGAGGTTTCTACATCTTTCTTTTCTCCATTTTATATTAACCATGGAATTCCTTTTGTCTTTTCCTTGTTATTGGGCCCAATAGCCAATAAAGCCCACAAAACAATCATCAAGGCTATTGTAAATGAAATCCATTTATTCAAAACAAATTTATCTTTATTTGTTTAAATATCTTTAATATGAGAAATCACAATTCTCACCAAATGAACCAAAAAATTGGGGTTGTAACAGTCATCTTCTTGCTCAATTTTACTCTCCCCCATTAATGATCCATTTCATGCGATTTCATCACCATATCCTTTGTGTCATTCTCCTGACTTCACCGAGCCCTCATTCACCCTCCCATGTCTTTGTAGACGAAATGCCTAATAATAGGTATCAAATCCTTTACACGACCAAGTTGCAGACGCCAACGCAAGTTGCCTCCATCCCATTTTAAGGGCCAGGAAGGACCATCACCCCTCGTTGAATCCTCCTCCTATGCCAATTTTATCTCCCACACCCTGAGACCTCCAAACCTACTCATTTTCTTCTTCTTCAAAGACCATCAAATCACTTCCATCCTTGTGATTCCCTCTGTTGAATTGATGTGCTCGAAACCATCTTCGACACAAACCTCCTTGGTTTCACATCTTCCGTTTACACCATATTATCACCAATTATTATGATATGTAACTCACCCCTTAGCCCAGAGTTGACTTTCACTGCCATTGAAATTCAATAGTTGCCCTTCCTCATGAGTTGTCGGATGGTTTTGTCTCACCTCTGAGATCATTTCCTGAGCCTTAGGGCATGGCTTTTGATTGTGATCCAGTGGTTCTAGGTTATAAATAAATTCCTATAAGCTTGAGTTTTCTAATGAGCATCAGGACCACAATGTCCTTTCTTCCATTACGGTTGATCACCCACCTTTTTTGAGTCTTTGCAGACCTATTCACATGGTTTGGGTTCTTGGTTTCATACCATTTCTTAGACTATTATTCTCCCTCATGCCCCATGGATCTGACATAGCAACTTCTTGAGCTATGATGAACACTGGAGCTCACATATTAGCTCGCCAACTTCGGCTCATAATGAAGAATGTAATAGTGCCCATAGTTTCTAGAGGACATCAGTAGTCCCTTGACTCCAACCTCATGATCAAAGCAACAAACTGGCCTTCCCCACGGTTGAGCGAGGAGGAAGATCAGAAAGGATAAAAATATCGTGATACCCACACTTAGTTGATTGAATGATTTTATTTGTGAGGGTATTTTTGGCTTTTAATGTGTCACCACTATCTTGATTGGTTTTGAGGTGCAATGTCAACATGGAAGTCCACCATTTGTCCACCTTAGGTAGGTAGTGACACCTCAGTAGATATTTATCACTTACTTGGTATTTCATGGTTTCTTATATATATATATATATATATATATATATATATATATATATATATATATATATATATATATATATATATATATATATATATATATATATATATATATATATATATATATAGACTATTTATTCACCCCGCTCTCCAGTGCATGAAAAGATGAACTGAATGTCTACATTGGTGCTCATTGAGAGCCAATCAGGTGCAATTAATGAGAAACTAAAGTTTTGTAAGTACGTCGTGCTTGTTTTGCAAGAGCATCAACAAAATTGTTGACTTCCGTTGAGATGTATCTTATCTGTGCAACTTCACAGTTGCCCATAAGGTGCTTGATTCTTTTGCTGTAAGGATGAAACTTGCCAATAGATCCACCACTAGAATTAGCAAGGTTCACTGCTTGAATGGAATCCGACAGAATGAGGAAAATTCCTCCAATTCCTTGCTCTGCAGACCTCGATGCCATGGATGATAGCCTAAAGTTCTGCCTCAAGGGCGCAAGTACTTTGAAGGTAGTCACCACCCCCATAGCAGCATGTCCCCGCCTCGTCCACAATGTGAACACCAACACCATTGCTCTTAGAATGCGTAGTGAAAGAAGCATCCACTAGGGCATAGTGGTTGAATTTTGGACCTCACTCCTCCTCCAGGACATCAGCTCTGGCATGCACAAAGGGTTTGTGGTGTACCTTGCAATTCACCTGAATTGAAGATGCATGGGCTAGGATGAAGTCTACTTTAACATATGGTGACTTAATGAGTCCTATATGGACATGTTCATTATGACATTGCCAGAGGAACGAGCAAGCAACTTGAAGAAGCAGAGCTGCTTTGTTGAACTCTGGCGCTACCCTACAAACAATTGATATCTAATCATCTTCCTTGAGGGAAAAAAAGTTGTCCTCCATCTTCAGTGCTACCCAGACTGGTTTTCTATAATTACAGTCCCAAAGACTGTGAATAATAGTTTCATTTGCGTTGTTGCAACGAGGGCATTTTCATGGTTTCTAATTGGTCAGATTTTCGATAATTCACAGTAATCATAGGATGCTCAGAAGAATGATAAATAAAACTCTTGGGAAAGGGTTTTTTTGTGAGGAACCCAAATATCTATGTTTTAGACTTTGTTTTACCTTAATCAAACCTTAGTATTCATGAGAAATGAAATTAGGGTTTAACAAATTGAATAAATGTACATGTTATCATGATGGTCAAATTACAGGTGAGTAGAGGCTCAATCAAGTGAAGGGACATGATCTTAACGTGACCAATTATAGGTAAGAAGGACATGCCTATTTGGCACAAGTAATTTTGATTTAATTCATGTTATTTATTATTATTTAGTTCAGTATGTTTCATGAATTATGAATTGCTTTCTCAAAGACGACATCATGTATATTTATCATTCTTTGATTGGTTGATTACTTATAGTCATTGGTGAAACCCATACTATGATTGTTGATTATGAATTAAGTTTAATGAATCATGCTCAAGGAGAGGAAACCCTATTATGTATTATGACGGGGAAATCACATTATGATTTAAGGGGAGAAATTCCATAATGTTAAAGTTCAAGGATCATAGTAATGTTAATGTTAAAGTCAATGTTATGTTAAATGGAATTGAATTAGTTTTTTTGTGCTCCCGAATCATGGACCTCAAGGGGTCGTCAAGGTCTTTCCTAGCATTAAGGGATATCCTAAAAATCATGTGATCCTAAGTGGGCATCATTGAGGGATGCATATACTCACTATTCAATTCTTCATGTCATTAATGAATCATGAATGCTTATGAAAAAACATGTTCATGTTTATGTCAAGTTATTTCATGTCAATTTTTCTCATGTCAAGTTATACTTATTTTTATTTCATATAAAGTGCCAAATACCATTTACTGATGTGATGTTTGTTTTGCATGACTGGGGACAATATGTCTGCATGACTTGGAGCAAGTGAAGGACAAAAAGGAAAAATCAAGACTATGAGACCTTCAAGCTTTACCTGGTGAGGTGCCATTTACCAAGATGATCCAGAGATCTATATGTCATGTATATCATATTTAGCCATGTCACCAAATAAACTAGATTTGATAGATGAACATTATTTAGTCAAGAACTATGTATGAATAAATTTTAAATCAATACAAGTATTACATTTATGTTAATTGCATGATTAGCATATTGTGACACCCACATAGAGAAAAATGCTCCCACTCATGTGATATGAAAATCTAGGTGTTACAATATGGTATCAAAGAAATTAAGGTAAATAGTCACTAGAGAAACCTAATTCTCACAGTCACCCTAGAATGAATTAAGATTTACCAACTGATTCCCAAAGAAGGATAATATGACCTAAAATGACTAGATTTTCACCCTAGAAGAGATAGAGATGACAATGATAGATGTTTACCTAGTTTAGATAGCAAGTATCAACCTAAACCTAGATAGTAAGGTAGCCTCTCCATTCTCAATGGTTATCTCCAAACAATTGAGAGTTGAAGAGGAATGTCATGAGCATGAGACCTTAATCTATATTTCTCCTTTCTTACTAGTGCATGTGGTATGAGACATGTGTATTAGTAGTTTAGTGAGGAGTACCATGAAGAGATCCCACATCGTTGGGTATGTGCTTGATCACCACATATCTAGATATGTAGGAGTTACCTAAAGGACCTAAGATTAGATAGTCATTTGCACCGAGTGATAGGTAGTCATGACAAGGTTGAGCTAGATGCCCCAAATATGGTTATGTTTTGGTTCGATAAACCCTAAGTATAGGTTGAGAAGAAGAACAAAGTAAAAGTTAATCCCTGATTCACATGAATATTTTATTGAAATATAGATGTCACATATGTATCTTTCACTGGAAAATATTGAACATAATTGAACCTTAAAATGTTAATTGTCAACAAATGAAAAGGATTAGAGAAATTCTAATGTGGGTAGAACCCTATAGCATTTTGAGGAAAAAATTTATTAAAGGTGGGTAGAATTGTAAAATCCCATTCATGAATAATCTAAGCCTTATAATGTGGTTTTCCGTAAATAAGAATAGTTTAGGGTCTTAATGCACAAAGACCATGAAATGGTATTTCTTATAAGAAATTAGTGTAAGGAATATAACATGAGACTCATATTAGTTTTTCTAATTCATATGTGCATAATGAATTTCAATTAATTCAAAAATGATATACCATTAGTTTCCTTTTTCCATTTTTCTCTCTCTCTCTTATCATTCATGACGCTTAAAGGACATAAAAGAGATAGAAAAGAGATTTGAAGTTAAAAAATGATATAACTAGTGAGCAGTAGGTTATTACATCATTTTTTGACTCATGGAAAAAAATCAAGGGAAAAATGTACCACATTACACATTTCAATGCACTATACCCACTAAAATGACATTTATAGATATTATGAGTAAAACCTATGAAAAATGGAAATCTAAGGACATAGAAAGAATGCAACACCATTAATGGACATATGATCCAAATTTGGTCATGTTTTGACCATATTTGGACCTTTAAATCGATTAGGGAAGAGTCACATATACTTTTCAATTTTCATTTAATTGAAATCACATTCAATATCTTATTTAACCTAAAGTCCTACATTTTAAACACTATCACACATTACTTTTGATTATTTTTTTCTTAAGAGCGTTATTCGACCGTCAAGATTTAATCAACCATTGATCTAACAAACAAAGAGTCATCTCCTACCTTCCTGTTTCTCGCAAAACGAAACCCAATCAATGTGGCCTTCTTGCTTGATCCCGCTCTCCCCCATTAATGATCAGTTTCATGAAATTTTAACCCCATAACCTTTGTCTATCTCTGTTGTCTTCACTGAGCCCTCATTCATACCTCCCCCTCTTTGCAGATGAAATGCATAATATTAAGTTTCAGAGAATCCGCACAGACAAGTTGTGTACACCACTGCAAACTGCCTCCATCCCAGTTAATGGGCCAGGAACGACCATTGCCCATCGTTGGATCCTCATACTATGCCAATTTTTCCTCTACACTGGAGACCCCCAAAATGAATCACTCTCTACTTCTCCAGCAAACACAAACTTACCTCCACCCCGATGATTCCCTCGGTGAAATTAATGTTCTCGTAATCATCACTGACACAACTTCTTTAGTTTCACATCTTCTGTTTACGCCGTATTATACCCAGCTGTTTTAACCTATAACTCGCCCCTTGGCCCAGAGCCGACATTCACTGCCATGGTGACTCAGTGGTTACCCTTCTCTCACGAATCATCATATGGGTTTGTCTCGCCTCCATGATCATTTGCAGAGCCTTAGGGCATGGCTTTTGAGTGTGATCTAATGGTTCTAGGTTATGACTACATTCCTCTATTTTTGAATTTTCTAGTTGAACATCCAGGCCAAAATAACCTTTCTTCCATTGAGGTTAATCAACCTTCCTTTGTTGAGTCTTTGTGGACCTATTCACATGGTTTGGATTCTCAGTTTCATAGAATTTATCAGACTACTTTTCTCCCTGGTGCACCATGGCTTTGAGGAAGCATCGTCTTGAGCTATGATGAACATTCGAGCTCACATCTTGGCTCACCAACTTTGGCTTGGAACGAAGAAGCTAATAGTGTCCGTAGTTTCTCAAGGAGATCTGTGATCCATCGACTGCAACCCAATGATAGGAGAAACAAATTGGCCTTTCCTATTGGAGAGCGTGGAGGAAGATCAACAAGAGTAAAAGTACCTTGATACCCACACTCAGTTGATTGAATGATTTAATCTACGAAGGTATGTTAGGGTTTCAACATTTTTCCACTCACTTGATTTGTTTTGAGGCATCATGCCAACATGGCAGCCCACCATTGGTCCACCTCAAATAGGTTGTGAAGCCTCGATATATATTTATCGCATACTTGGCATTTTCATGGTTTATGATGGTCAAATTTTTGATAATTCACAATAAATCATAGGATGCTCAAAAAAATGAGAAAAAATACTCTTTGGAAAGGTTTTTTTGTGAGGAAAACAAATATCTAGGTTTTAGACTATTTATCTTGACCAAACCTTGGTGTGTATGAGAAATGAAATTAGGGATCAATGGATTGAATAAATGTACATGTTACGATGATAATAAGATTACAGGTGATTTGAGGATAAATCAAGTGAAGGGAAATGACCTCAAGGTGACCTATTATAGTTAACATGGCCATGCATGTTCAACACAAGTAGTTTTGGTGTAATTCTTGTTATTTATGATTTTGCACTTCAGTATGTTTCATGAATTATGCAATGCTTTCTCAAAGAAGACAACATGTATACTTATCATTATTTGATTGGTTGATTACTTATAGTCTATATACTTATCATTATTTGATTGGTTGATTACTTATATTCTATGTACTTATCATTATTTGATTGGTTGATTAGTTATAGTCTATGGTAAAACCCTTGTTACGATTATTGATTATGAGTTAAGAATAATGAATCATGCTATAGAAGGGTAAACCCTATTATGGCTTATGATGGGAAATCCCATTATGATTCAAGGGGAGAAATCACATCATGTTAAAGTTAAAGGATCATGATAATGTTAATGTTAAAGTAAATGTGAAGATAAATGGAATTGAATTAGTTTTTATATGCTCCCGATTCATGGACCTCAAGGGGTCATCAAGGCTTGTCTATCATCAAGGGCTTTCCTAGTAGTCATGTGCTCCTAAGTGGGCATCATAGAGGGATGAATAGACTCACTATTAAATTCTTCATGCCATTAATGATTCATTAATGCTTAAGAAAAACCATGTTCAAGTGTATGTCAAGTTATTTCTTGTCAATTTTACTCAAGTTATACTTATTTTTATGTCATATAAAGTGACAAATACCGCTTACTGATGTGATGCTTATTTTGCATGGCTAGGGATGAGATGTCCATAGGACTTGGAGAAAGCGAATGACAAAAAGGAAAAATAAAGACTAGGAGACCTTCAAGCTTTTTTTGGTGGAGTGCCATTTAACAAGATGATCCAGAGATATACATATCATGTATATCATGTTTATCCATGTCACCAAGTAAACTACATTTCACAGATGAACATTATGTAGTCAAGAACTATGTAGAAATAAATATTAAATCAATATTAGTCTTTCATTTACATTAATTGAATGATTAGCATATTGTGACACGCACATTGAGAAAAATGCTTCTGCTCATGTTATATGAAAATATGGGTGTTATAGAACATCCGTGTGCAAGCATAGTCGCTAGACTTGCTCTAGGATAAGGTATAGTTTGCACCCTATTTCCTATACATCATTGTTGGTGTGATATTCTAGTAAGGAAATATGGATTAATTTTTTGTTTTCATTGCTTCTTTAATGCTCCATATTTACCAACAATGGCCACTTTTCAATAAAAATACCCCACCCACTATTATTTCAGCCTCTCTCTTATCCCATCAATATTTACTCCATCACTGACACCCAAACCATAAACTACCACAATCTCCTCAGTTACACCTTTTATCTTCCTTTATCCATCAAGGAAGACCTAGCAATTAAAACAAGGGCAAATCAAGAAGAAGAGGTGAGAAGCTACACCTAGATATCTATTTCAAAAACTACACCAAGATACCTATCTCCATTGTATAGTGTGAATATGGGGTATCAAAAGTTGAAATACACCTTCCTACACCCTATACCACCCTTTGCCACCAAGTCTGATGACATAGATTTATCTAGAGGAATAAACTTATATGTGATGTTTGTCCAATTAACCTATCCTTTGTCAAATTAGCACAATTAGGCTGGATATATGGTGATTTAGGACCTAGTCTCCTCTATACCACCTTCGCCACCCATAGAAACATGTAGAATACAAATTATAACAAATAAATATTCTTATTGTTTGGAATAATAGTATTGAGCTTGTATATGCTGATGATTAATCCCAATTTCATGGAAAAGTTGCCGTGTTCTCATAATATACCCAACTACTTACTTTAATTGTTTAATGTCGTAGATACATGATATTATTTGATAAACATAGTATTAATATTAAATTTGTTTGTTTACTTGCTTGCATGATCTATAATGTAACCCAAACAAAACCAATACTATACCTAGAAAATATAGTCCTAGCTTCTAAATGTAAAGCAGGCATAATTTCTTAGGTTTAGAAACTTTTCCATGGATCAACCCCACTATCCAACCTACTACATCCCAAACCTATGTACTTACATAACTATTGTTTTAGAGTTTTGATGAACTCAAAATGTGGGACCATGGTACAATTAGGATTGTAACCTATGTATCAGGATTTATACTTATAATCTGAAATGAAGTGACACCCAAACAATTTGGTGTGTATTATATGGGATCAGTATAACGTTGGGGACAAGGTTAGTAGTCCATCGAGATCTTATGTCTTAACTTAACTAATTCAGTTGTCTAAGAGAAATCAATATATTTCAAACATTCAAAAAACCAAACCAAGAAGTACATAAGTAAGAAGAAAATCTATATAACTAAGCATAAAAAAGTTTGGTAATACTTTGGTTTGAGATATGAGTAAGGGATCTTGAATTAGGTTTCATTATCAGGTACAATCACCAAACATGAATGCATTCTTACACCTATTCCATACCCTTAATGTAGTTTGTGAGAAGTCATCATCAATTTAGACTGTGTCCATCTCTTGATTTAGGTATAGATTGGTGGTGAGAAAAATCTTATCTCTTGAGATAACAAAAACAACCTAATGAGAATAAACATTTGAATATTACTCAAAGGTACATCTTTCTTGTGATTTCATAATACTCCATGATTCCTATCTAACCAGACTACACTCTCTTGAGGCTGAGTAGGATCAAACAGACAAGACGGTAGCTAATCATACACATGATAAAGGAGGCAAACATGTAAAAGTATATTCATTCAATACGTAAAGACTATTTACATGATTAGGAGGGAATGATGGTAACTGACAACCTATCACACCCCAATTTTCACAATTAATTTAAAATTTAGAAAATGATTTTATAAAATAAAAATAATTGAGGGACTTAATGTAAAGTGATTGTGAAAAGAAATTTGTTAAAGGATAACAAAGTAAGAAGAATAAAATGAGACTCCAAATATAGTTTTCTCTTTCACATGTGCATTATTTGTTGCTATTAACACGAATTTATGAATATTAGTTTCCCTTTATTTTTCTCTCCTATCCTTGAGAACATATAAGAAGAAATAAAAGAGGAGTAAAGAAGTAGAAGTTGAAAATATGCATGTGGAATAGAAAACCTGGGCAAAAAGATTCCCGTTTTCCTTTATAACTTTTTTATTTTGAAGACAAATACCTTTGATTCATGTGTGGATCAAGAAACAAAGAATACATCATTCTCGGCTGCATAACTCCATGGAATAGGCATAGTTGCCCATCTAGAAGTGTGCCCACCAGAATTGAGAGCATCTTGAGTAATGAAATGAGCTAGAGAGTTCTGAGCTCGTTTTACATGAATGAACATACAAGAGAGGAAACTAGAAGCTATACTACATATGTACGCAACAACCAAGCCCAGGTATCTAGGTTGCTTGTCCATTTCCTTTAAGGTGTTCACTACATTCAGGGAATCAAAGCATAATAAAATCTGATCTTCTGGTGACAAAGTATCTCGAGCAAGTTGTATCCCTTCTCTAGCAGCCATAGCTTCCGCAATGTCTGAATTCCAGCCAACCCTTACACATTTTTGGGTAGCCCCCATGAAATAACCCCCTCTCCCACACAACACCCCTCCCAAGGCGTAGTGCCCGTCAGCCTTTATTACTGCGTCAACATGCAAAAAATGACACCCATCATCTTCCTCGCCTACTCCCATCTCGCACAACCCAGACAAACTACCCCCAGCAGCTGCCACTCCCCCTGCACCTCCCATCCTTCCCTGCACACCCTCAACACCCCACTTAAACCGTTGGTAGTCCACAATCATTGCCCGATATGACTGGAAAATAGGTCTCGGGAAAGGGGCTTCGTCCTTAAAGATTTTTTTGTTTCGACATGTCCATGTAGTCCACCATACTACAGATAGCTCATCCTTTTCCTCCTCCGTGCAGTTCCCAAGTAACTCCATGAGATCGTCATGTAGATTACCATGACTCCCAAGGCATTTCGTGGGATGTAACCAGCTTTCTCGCATCACTATCTCCACCCCCGAGTAATGACTCAACATATATTGGATAGAATCCTCCTGCAAAGCATAGATAGGACATACCCCATCATCTGTAGCGTGTTTGTCTCCAAGCCTACTCTGAGTTGCTAAGCCTCCTGTAGCAATGCGCCAAAGGAAGTGTGACAACTTCGGAGGCCACCTCCTTCCCCATATCATCCTCCAAAGATCGTGTGGTACCACCTTGTCCCTTTCCCACATAGGTACGCCTCCCAACTTCCTTAACATGTATGATGAATGGACTGTGAAGTTACCCTTCAGACTTGGCTACTAGAACATCCCATCTTCTTTCTTTGTAATAGATAAAGGGACCGCTATAACTTGTGTTGCAATATCCCTAGGAAAGATATCCAACAACTTGTCAACATTCTATGCCCTACGACCCTCCATCATAAGATCACTTACCGTGCTCGTAGCAGCTAGTTCCTTCGTCCTGTACACTGTTAAGTCCTCATCGCCATAATGCAACCACCTTTCAGTCCATATGTCAATATCCAGGCCATTTCCAAATCTCCTCATGACTCCCTATAGATTGAAAGAGTGGGTTTTCTCCCCAAAGGGTGTGCCATGTGTAGCTTGAAATAAGCCCAAGACGGGCATTCAATACATTTCTATTTGGGTAATACTTAGCCTTCAAAACTCTATCCACAAGAGTATCTGGCTTCATGAACATCCTCCATAGTTGACGTGCCAAAAGAGCTTGATTAAATATATTCATGTCTCTGAATCCCATTCATCCATCTCTTTTGGACTTGCACAGCCCCTCCCAGCACAACCAATAAATCTTCCTTTCACCCACTTTCGCCCCCCACCAAAATTTGGCCACCATAGAGTTTAAATCCTCAATAAGTCTCGTCGGTAGCTGAAACAAACTCATGACATATGTAGGGAAAGCTTGCATGACTTCCTTTATAAGAACATCCTTCCCTGGTTTCCTTCCATCCTTGTAGTTTGTTTCCCACTTTGGCCCTGATGTATTCAAAAACTTTCTTCTTTGACCACCCAATGGCTGTAGGAAGCCCCATATAAGATGCCTATCTGTCCACCTCTTTCACTCCTAGCAAATCTCTCAGCTCATCTTTTTTGCTCCTTGGTATCTTTTTGTTGAATGCAATTTCAGATTTGGTGAGATTGACCTTTTGACCTGATGCCTGTTCATAATGGCTGATAATTTCAGCTATTTTTAGGCATTCATTCCTTGTCCCTCTAGCAAAAAGAATACTATCATCTGGAAAAAATAGATGTGAGATCCAGGGGACCCTCCAGAAAATGCTCATACCATGAATAGTATTCGCATTCACCGTAAGGTTTAAGAGGGTGGACAAAGCATCAACACATAGAATAAAGAGATAAGGAGAGAGTGGGTCACCCTAGCGAAGTCCACGTGAAGGATGGAAGGCGTTTGATCTTTCCCCATTGGCTGCGAATGTGTGAGACACTGAAGAAACACAATCCATAACTCTGTCACACCACCGTCCCCCAAAACCAAATTTTTCCATCACCATTTTTAGGAACTTCCATTCTATTCTATCATATGCTTTCACCATATCCAGCTTCAAAGTGATCTGCCCTTTCTTACCCCCTCCCCCTTTTCATAACATGAAAGCATTCGTAGTCCATCAAGGCATTATCTGTAATCATTATTCCTGGAATAAAAGCACTCTGATTTCAAGAAATAATCCCATCCATGAAAGGTTTTAGTCTATTTGTAAGCACCTTGGTAACAATCTTGTAGATGACGTTGCGCAAATTGATAGGCCTAAAATCAGCAACCATCCTAGGCCTTTTAATCTTCAGAATCAACACTACCAAGGTATCATTGTAATCCTTATATGAATATTCTCCCTTCCACCACCCTTTGATGTAATTTGTAATGTCCTTTCCCAGTACATGCAAGAATTTCTGATAAAAAATAGGCTTCACACCATCCAGACTGGGCGCCTTATTAGGATGCATTTGGAATATCACCGCCTTAACCTCTTCCTCAGCAATTTCCTTCTCCAGAGTTTCGGAAATGGGATCATTGATCTTCTAAATAATCCCCACCACTGCTGCCTCTGTCTCGACTGGGTTGCTTGTTGTGAAGAGATCATGATAAAAAATTTCAATGATGCCCATAATCTCTTTGTCTTTGGTTTTCCAGATCCCATTGGAGTCCTTTAACCCCACAATCATATTCTTCTTTTGTCTATGTGAAGCTTTATGGTGTAAATAGGTAATGTTGCTATCTCCATCCTTTAACTCCTTTATTCTGGCCCTAGCACAATAGAAAGCTTCATCTTCCCTATGCAAATTTTCTAACTCTCTAGACAGCTCATCACAATGTTGTAGAGTTCTTCCATCTGGCCATTTTTGCTATTCCTCGCCAAGCAGTTTTTTTTATCTTCTTTTTTATATCTCCAAACTTCAAACTAGATCATCTCGTCAAATTACCACTCAGACATTGTAATTCCATTTTTAGCACCATGTCCATGCACGACTTCCAAGAGTCTGCCACCGTTGACATACACCCCTCTTCTGACAACCACATTGGTTCGAAGAAAAACTTGGGCTATCTCTTTGTTACAACCTCAATTTTGCATATGTGTTCATAATTGATTTGTAAAGATTTTATGAATATGGAATTAATTGAAAAGGTTGTATGCTTTACTTCAAAGGATGGATTTCTTTGCAAATATCCCTTTGGATAGGAATTTTGTGATTCCTATTATTAGATTAATCCATTACTGGGTATAAAAGAAAAGAAAAAAAGAAAAGTCCAATTAATAGAAAAAGATACAAGATAATGAGTATTAAGCAAAGTATTTATAAGAAATACTTGGAAATATCTAGAAAGTGGAATTAATGGCCACAATTAAGTAAAATTTGTTTACATATGATTTCTAATGAAAAAAAGGAAAAGTATTTTATTTGAATAAAGGAATAAATAAGAAAAAGGATAAAAGATAAGCAAAGAGGCTAAATAAATGTTCCTAAGATGGGATTTAGAGCCATTAAGGTTCCTTGTGGTCCAAGGAAATCCAAGATGATAAGATAATGGCAAAAGAAAGAGAAAATATCAGATAATTTGGTTTTATTAATGAATAAATTTCATATGAGGCAAACACCCTTTTTCTTTGAAATTTGGGTTTCAAATTTAATACACGGGTAGATAATGCCAAGACAGAGTTTCCTCTAAAATTTGAATGAAAAAGGATAAACAAGGAGAGAGATATGGTTTTTATAAGATGTCTTAAAGTGGATGGGTAATCCTTAAATCATATTAAATGTCACAATATCTCCAGGATGTATTTTCGGATAAGGAATTACACAAATAATCAGGACCATTGATTAGAAGATCAACGCTGGACAAGTCGTCCCCTAGCTCTCACTGAAATGGGAAACAGAAGCAGTGGCAACTGAGTTTCCCAATCAGATTTCTTGCAAGCTAAGACACGTCAGAGGTAGCAAACGTTCCCAATAGATTTGGGGGATCAGTCTGAGTTGATCTACCCCTAGTTTCCCAGAGTTTTCTCGCGTATAGGAGTTTGACCAATCAGGAACTCAACAGTTCACATCCACCATAGGGAGGCCTATATATATGGGGCCTCAAACTTCCAACGGAGTGGAAAATAGACTCCTTTTTTTTGGCTGAGCATTGCGAGTAAGGTAGTGATAGAAATTTTAGTTAAGGCCATGGATGTTGCTCCTATCAACGCAGGGACCTCGCTGGAGGTTTGGAAGTCAGTTCTTTCACCTCAGGTTGTGATCGACACAACTGAAAGTTTGGGCGGCTTTGGAGGACCATGGCAGAGGATGTGTGACCTTCTCCTGGTGAGTAGGGTGAGAGAGCGGCGGAGTCAACTGAAGAGTTGACTGTCTGTGGGAGCTACTCCATGTGTGGGTAGCGTCGCGAGAAAGAAGAAGAGAAAGGGGAAAAGACCCCTTTACCCCCGACTCTAGTGAAGAAACAAAAGGACAGGACTGTCTTTCCTACATGCTTGGGCCCAAACCGCATGAAAAAGAAAAGAAGGCTCAATTGGCTGACGTGTTAGGCCCTTATTGGTCTAAGTAAGTATTTTTGTAAAAATCATATCTAAATATTGGTAGCTCTGATGGAAACATACAAAATATGAATTTTCCTCATAAAAATGCGAGGAATCTAATAAAAATAGATTTAGAATCTATTTCCTCTTGCAATTAGAAAAGTGGTGGAAGTGATCAACTTTAATGCATTAATGATTAGGAAACCCTAATTTGAGAGGATTAATGTATCAAGAAGGGTATTATGGATGATTAAAGTTGATATTAACTTGTTAATTATAAAAAGACACATCAAGATCTAAAAGGATGAACTTTACAAATAATTGGATTAATTGAAGAATTCCATGCACATGAATGAGCTTTAATGGGCCTTGAAACCCTAATGTTAGTAATTATGACTCTTAATTACTACAATTGTTCAAATTCATGAATAAGGCTGAGATAAGATGGTTCAAAGCTATTTTGAGTATAAAAGTTCCAATTTGTGGGTAAATACCCTTGATATGGTAATTCAGGTTTTCTAATGGCGAAATGTGGAATTAGTGATAAATGGAGTTCATGAAAGATAAGTTGTTAATTTGAAGGGAACCAAAGATGATAATTGGGACTAATGATCATGCCATGTCATAAGAGGACAAAAATGGTAGTTTTAATGTAAAAGAGGAATAATAGACTTAATTAACATTTAATTGTGCCATGAATCCAAAATTAGGGTTATATGTTGTTAAAAGGTAACCTTAATGTCTTTCGTGTAGAGTAGATGAGATAATTAGGGTTTAAAATAGTAAAAATGAAGTGCAACCCTAATTGCAATGGAAACCCTAAAAGTGGACTAGAAACCCAAGGAAGAGAGCTAGGTTTAATAGATCTTGATGGCATGATCAATGATGGGAAATTATATGCATGTTTTAGGATCTCTTTTTGTGCTTTCTTTCCTATTGGATTTCTTGCATTGATTGGATTAATTCTGTCTCAAATCAGCATGACAGGTATGTGGTTACGCTTATGGTTAATCACTTTAGTTTCATGATGATTCTCATATGTTTTATTGGTTTCCTGAAAATAATTGCATGGATGTCTTTTATTTCATTCAACTATAAAGTGACTATGATTATCACCATAAATATGTATACATGATAGGCTCCGATCCTGGTCCTCCTCTGTGGCTTTGCTAATGATGAAAGGGTAACCTAGTAAAGGGTCTACTTGTAGGACCATCAGGTTATCAAGAGTTAGGGATTGGGCTACCTATGGGTAGTGCCATGCGACTCTTTAGCACACCATGAGTTAGGGATTGGGCTACCTATGCGTAGTTCCATTTGACTCATCAACCCTAGATATTGATCTACCTATTAGGTAGGATCATGCAGGGTTTAATGGGGATCTACCATGATTAAGGTAGCATCCATGTCCACTGTAGGGACAACGTAGAGACTAGGGTATGTATGGACTGAACAATTATGTATAAAACATAAAGTTGTTTGTTAAATCATAATTGATTGCAATATGGTGTTACAATTAATTGCACGATTATTGTTTTCCCCACATACCGACATATTCATTTATGCTGACCGATGTTTTGTTTGTCGGTGTTTTAGGTACAAATCCTGAAAGGAAAAATAGTAAATTGACATATTGTGAATACATGAATTAAAGTGCAAGGAGGATTAGTTAGAATAAATTCCATATGTGGATAGAAGTTAGATATCCACATTTTTGAAAAAAGGTATGAAAATTTTTATTTTATTCCAGCTTTCAGTATAATCGATATAGAATTTAACAATTATTATTGATTATTTTTCGAACCTTTGATCCAGGAAATTGGGATAACGACTCTGACCTCTTGGTCTGCCTTAATTGGGGGTTACTGGGAGGCGGGGTCGTTACATTTGGTATCAGAGAATAAGTTCCTCATTTAATCTATAATAATTATTAAATTTTACAAACTCTATAGAACCCAAGGGAGTTATCAGAGGATTTTATGAAAGACAGAGGTGTCTAGAAAAGGATCACGTTTGGGGACTGGCAATATTTTCCTCTGCACCGCTAGTCAGAATATGAGGAGTCCCAGATTTGTGTGACTATCTAGCCAATGTCTCAAGATTTGACTCAAAATAAGATAACTTTAGGACTCTCTCATCTTGTTCATCCCTTATCAACTCAAATGATGATAATGATTTTAAGGAATAGGGTTTTCTCTCTCTTCCTCACCCTTTTGAGGATAGGGTATAAGTGATAAGGTTAAGGAATCCTCCACTAAAATTAATAAAAAGCATGTAAATATGATGTCATGGACATAAGCTTAATAGTTTAATCGTAAACTAAAGAATAGATACATGCTTATGTAGTATGACATATGTTGTCATGCCCTCAGGAGAGACCTAAGGCTAGACCTCCTTGTCAAGAGGATGAGTGGAGGAAGTTAGTCTTGGAGGTGGAGACCTCCATTATAAGTAGAGACCTGGTACATCCTCTGAGGATGATGCTAACCCTAACCCTATGGGTGGTTAGAGAGAGAGATGACACGATGAGTTAGATGACATGATAGACCAGGTGTGTGGGTGGACATGCTTTTGGATTCCCAAGACGATATGATCCATGAGTGGTTGGGTGACCTAGTTCCCTTGGCGACCCAACCCTGGAAAGGGTTTCGCATGTTAGAGTGAAGGATAGCTCCTTCTATGATGAGGTTAGAGAAGAACCTATGGAAATCCTATGGGCTTATATGAGCATGGTGTAGCATGCACCCAGAGTACGTCAATAGTGTGGGCAGTAGGTTGAAACCCTGGCCAGGAGAGTATGTTGGATAGCTTATGAGATAAGCATAAAGGGTTATGGATAATCTTAAGAAACATAAGTTTGAACATAGGCTTCACACATGTAGTCATATGTTTGTGAGCTTGATCCTTCATGGAGAGAGGACCTCTAGTAGTAAGGTTGTCATAGGGTTATGATCTAGAGAGAGAGAGAAGGGCCCAAGCAAAAAAGTTGGAAGCCTAGACTCTGAGATATGAGGAACGGTGGGTAGTTGAGGATGATGAAACCCAAGTGGATGTTTGTGGTTGCCTCATGCATGATCCCTGGAGGCTGATGATTAAATAACATACCCTTGTGGAGTATACGATATGTGGATGGTTTACAAACACTAAGATAACCAAGGTAGCCATCTTATGAGGATGTTTTTATCATGAGCTATGTGGAATTTGTGATTTATACAAGGTTGAGTTTGATAACCAAGAAGATGAGCTCTAAGTTTTCTTGTTCAAGATAGACCTAAAGTCTGAGATGAGATGATAAGTGGAATACATGGTGGTGTATGTCTTCAACATTACCGTACACATAAGGATGTGAGGTGGTTGAGATATAGATACCTAGTTTAGCTGGAGGCTAGAAGAAGTTGTTAGGTTAACCCTAAAGTTTGAAAAAGGAGATATGTTTGGTTAACACCCAGATTTAAAAAATTTGTTGATCAAGATTAGTGGTTGCTTAGTGAGCCAGCAGAGGGCTTTTTGTGATAGAAAGATGGTTGTATAACCTCAGATACACTTCTATGGAGGAGAAGGTGATGAAAACATGACTAGAGTGTTCTACGGTATTTGAGGAATCGACCTTGAAGGAATCATGACATACAACAGATCATGATTTTAAGTTCACCATACATGTGGTACTACTAAAATAGTAAGTTTGAGTAGTACCTTGAATGAATAAGATGAAAAATGTACAAAGCTGCATATGGCTTGTCTCCATGCAAGGTAGGAGGTGAAGGACGAACATCGATAACCCATAAGATTGATATAGAGCAAAAAGAGTCCCTAAGAGGGAATGGGAGCTCATCACTATGGGTGTTGTAGTAAGTTTCCCATGGATCGGAGAAGGTCAAGATGCTATATGGGTTATGGTCGGTCAGCTTACCTAGATGACATGATCTTAGAGAAGGAGAGAGTATTGTCAAGGGACATATCCAATTGACAATATGTAATAGAAATGGTTTGACTACACCATGATGCGAGTTTAAAGGTCCTGGAATATGACCTAAAGCTTCACTTCCATGAGGTGGAAGTAGATACATGACGAACTCGATGCCAGTACAACTTATCACCCCTAACTAATGGTTAGTATGATCTAGACCAGAGGGTCTGATGAGAACATGTGTACTCATTCAGCGTGATACATGGAGACAATTCTTATCCTCTGTAAGATGTGATGATAACCACCATAGACAATATCAAGATGTAAAGAAGCTTTATAAGGGAGGTTGTGTCGGTCACCACTTCATTAAGATGATGTTGGTGAAGGGACCTCATGAAGGTTAAGAAAGAACCACATTGTGTGCAGATGAATTCGCTTTGATCGTACAATGGTTGAAAGAGAGCCCAGGGGCAACAATAGTCGTGAGCTAATGCAATGTAGACTGACATGCAGTTCACTGTGGGAGAGTATGTGATGTGAAAATCCGACCCCTCTAAGCTACACTGAGAAAGTTGAGTCCTCAATATATGGGTCCATTTGAGATTGATTGGTGGAGATGATTATGTTTAGTCTTACCCCTCAAGATAACGTGATGTGTTCTACAAGTCCGATCTAGAGAACTATGTGAGGTACCCAAGCCTTGTGCTGAGCCATGAACACAATTAGCTTTGAGAGAAGCTGAAATGTCTTGAGTCACCTATGAGCGTACAAGGTACCAAGGTGAAAAAGAACTCAGATGCAAGAATATGAGATGATGAAGGTTCTCGGGAGGCACAATGAAGAGGGTAAAACCACATGGGAGCCATGATGGACATGAAGAAGTCTTATCTTGTTTGTTTGTGTGGTTGAGGGAATTTTGAGGACAAAATTCCTATAAGAGGGGAAGGATCTTACAACCTCAATTTTGTAAGATTTTGTGAATATGGACTTAATTGAAAAGGTTGTATGCTTTGCTTCAAAGGATGGATTTCTTTGCAAATATCCCTTTGGATAGGAATTTTGTGATTCCTATTATTAGATTAATCCATTAATGGATATAAAATAGAAGAAAAAAAAGTCCAAATAATATAAAAAGATAAAAGATAATGAGTATTAAGAAAAGTATTTATAAGAAATACTTGGAAATATCTAGAAAGTGGCATTAATGGCCACAATTGAGTTAAATTCGTTTACATATGATTTCTAATAAAAAAAAGGAAAAGTAATTTATTTGAATAAAGGAATAAATAAGAAAAAGGATAAGAGATAAGGAAAGAGGCTAAAGAAATGTTCCTAAGATGGGATTTCGAGCCATTAGGGTTCCTTGAGGTCCAACGAAATCCAAGATGATAAGATAATGGAAAAAGAAAGTGGAAATATCAATTAATTTTGTTTTATTAATGAATAACTTGCATATGAGGGAAACACCCTTTTCCTTTGGAATTTGGGTTTCACATTTAATACACGAGTAGATAATGCCAAGATAGAGTTTCCTCTAAAAATTGAATGAAAAAGGATAAACAAAGGGAAAGATATGGTTTTTATAAGATTTCTTAAAGTGGATGGGTAATCCTTAAATCATATTAAATGTCGCAATATCTCCAGGATGTATTTCGGATAAGGAATTATGCAAATAATCAGGAACATTGATTAGAAAATCAGGATGGGTATTCCTGATTACTGGAAACAGAAGTAGTGGGAACTGAGTCTCCCAATCAGATTTCTTACAAGCCAAGACACGTCAGAGGTAGCAAATGTTCCCTATAGATTCGGGGGATCAGTCTGAGTTGATCTACCCCTAGTTTCTCAGAGTTTCCTCGTGTCTAGGACTTTTGCCCAATTAGGAACTCAGTAGTTCACAACAGCCATAGGGAGGCATATATATGTGGGGCCTTAGACTTCCAACAGAGTGGAAAATAGACACCTTTGCTTCGGACGAGCATTGCGAGTAAGGTAGTGATAGAAATTTTAGTTAAGGCCATGTATGCTTCTCCTATAAACGTAGGGACCTTACTGGAGGTTGGGAAGTCAGTTCTTTCACCTCGGGTTGCGATTAGCATAGTTGAAAGCTTGGGAGGCTTTGGAGGACCATGGAGGAGGATGTGCGACCTTCTCCTGGTGAGTAGGGTGGGAGAGCGGCGGAGTTAACTGAAGAGTTGACTGTCTGCGGGAGCTGCTCCATGCGTGTGGAGCATCGGGAGGAATAAAAAGAGAAAGGGGGAAAAGACCCCTTTACCCCCGACTCCAGTGAAGAAATAAAAGGGTAGGAGTGTCTTTCCTGCGTGCTTGGGCCCAAACCACATGAAAAAGAAAAGAAGGCTCGATTGGATGACGTGTAAGGCCCTCATTAGTCCAAATAAATATTTTTGTAGAAATCATATATAAATATTGGTAGCTCCGATGGAAACATGCAAAATAGGAATTTTTCTCAAAAAAATGTGAGGAATCCATTAAAAATATATTTAGTATCTAATTCTTCTTGCAATTCGAAAAGTAGTGGAAGTGATCAACTTTAATGCATTAATGATTAAGAAACCCTAATTTGAGATGATTAATGTATTGAGAAGGGTTTTATGGATGATTAAGTTGATATTAACATGTTAATTATAAAAAGACACATCGAGATATAAAAGGATGAACTTTACACATACTTGGATTAATTTAAAAATTCCATGTACATGAATGAGCTTTAATGGGCCTTGAAACCCTAATGTTAGTAATTATGACTCTTAATTACTGTATTTGTTCAAATTCATGAATAATGTTGAGATAAGATAGTTCAAAGCTATTTCGAGTATAAAAGTTCCTATTTGTGGGTAAATATCCTTGATATGGTAATTTGGGTTTTCTAATGGATAAATGTGGAATTAGTGATAAATGGAGTTCATGAAAGATAAGTTGTTAATTTGAAGGGAACCAATGATGATAATTGGGCCTAATGATCATGTCATGTCTTAAAAGGACAAAAATTGTAGTTTTAATGTAAAGGAGGCATAATAGACTTAATTGACATTTAATTGTGCCATTAATCTGAAATTAGGGTTATATGTTGTTAAAAGGTAACCTTAATGTTTTTCGTGAAGAGTAGATGAGATAATTAGGGTTTAAAATAGTAAAAATGAAGTGCAACCCTAATTGAAATGGAAACCCTAAAAGTGGACTAGAAACCCTAGGAAGCGTGCTAGGTTTAATAGATCTTTATGGAATGATCTATGATGGGAAATAATATGCATATTTTAGGATCTCTTTGTGTGCTTTCTTGGCTATTGGATTTCTTGCATTGATTGGATTAATTCTATCTCAAATCAGCATGACAAGTATGTGGTTACATTTATGGTTAATCACTTTAGTTTCAGAACGATTCTCAAATGTTTTATCGGTTGCCTGAAAATAATTACATGGATGCCTTTTATTTCATGCAACTATAAAGTGACTATGATTATCACCATAAATATGTATACATGATTGGCTCAGATCCTGGTCCTCAACTGTGGCTTTGCTAATGATGAAAGGGTAACCTAGTAAAGGGTCTACTTCATCAAGAGTTAGGGATTGGGCTACCTATGGGTAGTACCATGCGACTCTTTAGCACACCATGAGTTAGGGATTGGGCTACCCATGGGTAGGGCCATGCGACTCATCAACCCTAGATATTGATCTACCTATTAGGTAGGATCATGCGAGGTTTAATGGGGATCTACCATACGGAAGGTAGCTTCCAGGTCCACTGCAGGGACAATGCATAAGCTAGGGTATGTATGGATTGAACAATTATGTATAAAACGTAAATTTGTTTGTTAAATCATAATTGACTGCAATATGTTGTTACAATTAATTGCATGATTATTGTTTTCCCCACATAATGACATATTCATTTATGATGACTGATGTTTTATTTTTCGACGTTTTAGGTACAAATCCCAAAAGGAAAAATAGTAAATTGACATATTGTGAATACATCAATTAAAGTGCAAGGAGGATTAGTTAGAATAAATTCCATATGTGGATAGAAGTTAGATATCCAAGTTTTTGAAAAAGTTATGAAAAGTTTTATTTTATTCCAACTTTCGATATAGTCACGATAGAATTTAATAATTATTACTAATTATTTTTCGAACCTTTGATCCAGGAAATTGGGATAACGGCTCTGACCTCTTGGTCTCCCTTAATTGGGGGTTACCGAGAGGTGGGGTCGTTATATTTGGTATCAGTGAATAGGTTCCTAATTTAATCTATAATAATAATTAAATTTTACAAACTCTATAGAACCCAAGGGAGTTATTAGAGGATTTTATGAAAGACATAGGTGTCTAGAAAAGGATCATGTCCGAGGGTTGGCAATATTTTCCTCTACACCGCTAGTCGGAATGTGAGGACTCCCAGATTTGTGTGACTACCTGGCCAATGTCTCAAGATTTGACTCGAAATAAGATAACGTTAGGACTCTCTCATCTTGGTCATCCCTTCTCAATTCAAATGATGTAAAGGATTTTAAGGAATAGGGTTTTCTCTCTCTTCCTCACCCTCTTGAGGATAGGGTATGCATGATAAGGTTAAGGAATCCTCCACTAAATAAAAATCATGTAAATAAGATGTCATGGATATAAGCTTAATAGTTTAATTATAAAATAAAGAATGGATAAATGCTTAGGTCGTATGACATATGTTGTCATGCCTTCAGGAGAGACCTGAGGCTAGACCTCCTTGTCAAGAGGATGAGTGGAGGAAGTTAGTCTTGGAGGTAGAGACCTCCATTATAAGTAGAGACCTGGTACATCCTTTGAAGATGATGCTAACCCTAACCTTACAGGTGGTTAGAGAGAGATGAAACGATGAGTGAGATGTCATGATAGACCACGTGTATGGGTGGACATGCTTTTGGATGCCCATGACGATATGAGCCATGAGAGGTTGGGTGACCTAGTACCCTTGGAGACCCAACCCTGGAAAGGGTCGTGCATGTTAGAGTGAAGAATAACTCCTTCAATGATGAGGTTAGCGAAGAACCTATGGAAAACCTATGGGCTTATATGAGCATGGTGTAGCATGCACCCAGAGTACATCAATAGTATGGGTAGAAAGTTGAAACCCTGGCCAGGAGAGTATGTTGGATAGCTTATGAGATAAGCATAAAGGGATATGGATAATCTTGAGCAAACATAAGTTTGAAAATAGGCTTCACCCATGTAGGCGTATGCTTGTGAGCTTGATCCTTCATGGAGAGAGGACCTCTAGTAGTAAGGTTGTCATAGGGTTATGCTCTAGAGAGAGAGAGAGAGAGCAGGGCCCAATCAAGAAGGTTGGAAGCCTAGACTCTAATATATGAGGAACGATGGGGAGTTGAGGATGATGTGAACCAAGTGGATGGTTGTGGTTTCCTCATGCATGATCACTGGGGGCTGATGATATATTGGTTTCCTTCAGATGAACCAAACCCTAGAGGGAGGATGAGACTACTGGTACCTATGTGCCTATGGTATATGTGTTTACATTCTGAGATGGGAAGAAGAGTTCCTTAGACCAGGAAGAGGTTTAGTAGCAAGTTGTGAAGTGTTACTCTTAGTTGGTTGTCCTTGAGGATGACTCCACTCTTAAGTTTTGTTCAAGTATAAGGACCATGGGAAGTGCATGTCGTACCTTGTACATGCTTGGTTCGTAGTTAAAAGGTTGAGTAGGAAGTTGGACAACAGAAAAGTGAACCTATGGTTCTTAGACCTAAGAGGGGAAGTAGTGTACCTGATGCTCATGAAAAGATTTGAGTTTCTATAGATTTGAGCATGACACCCCTCATGTTTATAGTAAAGGGAAACCCCTTATGTTTAAGGTATGTTTGATGAACCCCTCACAGCTAAGTTGGTGACATGGGAAGGTATGTTCTTGGTCCAATGTTGAGGAATGAGAACATGTATGACCTAACATGGTTTAGTAGGTGGTCTACTTGTGCCTTAGTAACTTACTGGGTTAAGCATGCTCATGTTGATTTAAACCCTAGGCATAAGGACGTTTGTGACCTTTGTTATCAAGATGTAGTTTCATCACATTCTGCGAGAGGGACCCTTTTGTACGGTGTATACCAATTTTGTGGGTTTTGAGGTAATCTAAAGAGGTCTCACAGAAGATAAGTGAAAAGTATATAGAATGAGAATGAACCTATAAACTCGTAGACAACCATATCTAAGTGCTTGTGGATGTGTTACCATGGAAGTAACCAGTTTGGAGCCTGACCAAGATAGGCAGGTCACCATGACTCCTATGAAATGATGAATGTCATACCATGAATGCAAAGAGAGATGTTGGAGACTTGGGTATGGTTCTAAGTTGGACATGTACTATGTTTGAATCCTAAGTCTATCCTAGGGTCAAGTAGGGACAAGACCGATGGAAGTTGGAGTTGCCTAATTCCCTAGTTGCACATGACCATAGGGTCGGGAGGTAACAACTATCATTGTCTGAGGGCCATGGGTTAGGAGATTGATCACCTTCATGAACTCATGGGACCCAAAGGGCAGATGAGGAGGTCACTCTCTGGATGCATAAGGCAAGAAGGATGACCCCAAAAGTGCTGGCACCCTACAGGCCTAGAAGGAGATGACTAAGGATTGTGTGTGGACCCAAGTCAGTTCTAGATCAATCTTCCATGGAAGCCACTTTGATATCAAGATGATTGTGATGTAGAGACATATGTTGCACGTTTCAACTTAGATTTGAAGGTGTACTGGAAATGTGGTATGTACCATCTCTACTCTTGGAATAGGAAGAGCTTTGTGTTTGGATGACTACCAAATGCTTATTTCCTCTTGTTATGGTAGTGAGAGATAGGACAATATGCATACCATACACCAGGGATAACGATGATGTGAGTGGAAATGATGCTATGAGATATGAGTATGAAGGTAATAACGTACCCTTGTGGAGTGTATGATATGTGGATGGTTTACAAACACTAGGAGAACTAGGGTAGCCATATTAAGAGGATGTTTTTATCATGAGCTATGTGGAATTTGTGATTTATACAAGGTTGACTTTGATAACCAAGAAGATGAGCTCTAAGTTTTCTTGTTCAAGATAGACCTAAAGTCTGATATGAGATCATAAGTGGAATACATGGAGGTGTATGTCTTCAACATTTCCGTACAGAAGGATGTGAGGTGGTTGAGATATAGCTGCCTAGTTTAGATGGAGGCTAGAAGAAGTTGTTAGGTTAACCCTAAAGTTTGAAAAAGGAGATATGCTTGGCTAACACCTAGATGTAAAAAATCCGTTGATCAAGATTAGGGGTTGCTTGGTTAGCCATCCTAGGGCTTGTTGTGATAGAAAGATGGTTGTATAACCTTAGATGCACTTCTATGGAGGAGAAGGTGATGAAACCCTGACTAGAGTGTTCTACGGTATCTGAGGAATGAACCTTAAAGGAATCATGACATACAAGAGATAATGATTTTAAGTTCACCATACTTATGGTACTACTAAAATAGTACGTTGTAGTAGTACTTTGAATGACTAAGATGAAAAATGTACAGAGTTGCATATGGCTTGTCACAACGCAAGCCAGGAGGTGAAGGATGAACATCGATAACCCGTATGATTGATATAGAGCATAAAGAGTCCCTATGAGGGAATGAGAGCTCATCACTATGGGTGTTGTAGTAAGTTTCCCATGGACCAGAGAAGGTCAAGATGCTATATGGGTTATGGTGGGTCACCTTACCTAGATGACATGATCTTAGAGAAGGAGAGAGTACTATCAAGGGACACCTCTGATTGAACTATATGTAAGAGAAATGGTTCGACTACACCATGATGCGAGTTTAAAGATCCTGGAATATGACCTCAAGCTTCACTTCCATGAGGTGGAAGTAGATACATGACAAACTTGATGCTTTTACAACTTATCACCCCAAACTATTGGTTAGTATGATCTAGACTAGAGGGTCTGATGAGAACATGTGTACTCGTTCAGCGTGATACATGGAGACAATTCTTTTCCTCTATAAGATGTGATGATAACCACCATAGCCAGTATCAGGATGTAAAGAAGCTTTGTAAGGGAGGTTGTGTCAGTCACCACTTCATTAATATGATGTTGGTGAAGGGATCTCGCAAAGGTTAAGAAAGAACCACAGTGTGTGTGGATGAAGTCGCTTTGATCATGAAATGGTTGAAAGAGAGCCCAGGGGCAACATGAGTCGTGAGTTGATGCAAAGTAGACTGACATGCAGTTCACTCTAGGAGAGTATGTGATGTGAAAATCCAACTCCTCTAAGCTACACTGAGAAAGTTGAGTCCTCGATATATGGGTCCATTTGAGATTGATTGGTGGAGATGGTTATGTTTAGTCTTACCCCTCTGGATAACATGATGTGTTCGACGAGTCCGATCTAGAGCACTATGTGAGGTACCCAAGTCATGTGCTGAGCCATGAACCCAGTTATCTTTGGGAGAAGCTGAAATGTCCTGAGTCACCTATGAGGGTACAAGGTACCAAGGTGAGAAAGAACTCAGATGCAAGAATATGAGATGATGAAGGTTCTTGGGAGGCACAATGAAGAGGGTAAAACCATATGGGAGCCATGATGGACATGAGGATGTCTTATCTTGTTTTTTTGTGTGGTTGAGGGAATTTTTAGGACAAAATTCCTATAAGAGGGGAAGGATGTTACAACCTCAATTTTGCATATGTTTTCATAATTGAATTGTAAAGATTTTATGAATATGGACTTAATTGAAAAGGTTGTATGCTTTGCTTCAAAGTATGGATTTCTTTGCAAATATCCCTTTGGATAGGAATTTCGTGATTCCTATTATTAGATTACTCCATTAATGGATATAAAAGATAAGAAAAAAAGAAAAGTTCAAATAATAGAAAAAGATACAAGATAATGAGTATTAAGCAAAGTATTTATAGGAAATACTTGGAAATATCTAAAAAGTGGCATTAATGGCCACAATTGAGTAAAATTCATTTATATATGAATTATAATAAAATAAAAGGAAAAGTAATTTATTTGAATAAAGGAATAAATAATAAAAAGGATAAAAGATAAGGAAAGAGGCTAAAGAAATTTTCCTAAGATGGGATTTCAAGCCATTAAGGTTCCTTGAGGTCCAAGGAAATCCAAGATGATAAGATAATGGAAAAAGAAAGAGAAAATATCAATTAATTTGTTTTTATTAATGAAAAACTTGCATATGAGGGAAACACTATTTTCCTTTGGAATTTGGCTTTCAAATTTTATGCACAAGTAGATAATGCAAAGACAGATTTTCCTCTAAAATTTGAATGAAAAAGGATAAACAAGGAGAGAGACATGGTTTTTTCAAGATTTCCTAAAGTGGATGGGTAATCCTTAAATCATATTAAATGCCGCAATATCTCCAAGATGTATAGTTGGATAAGGAATGACGCAAATAATAAGGTCCATTGATTAGAATATAAATGGGGGACAAGTCGTCCCCTAGCTCTAGCTGAAATGGGAAATAGATGCAGGGGCAACTGAGTCTCGCAATTGGATTTCTTGCAAGCCAAGACACGTAAGAGGTAGCAAACGTTCCCAATAGATTCAAGGGATCAGTCTAAGGTGATCTACCCCTAGTTTCCCATTGTTTACTCATGTCTAGGACTTTTTCCCAATCTGGAACTCAGTAGTTCACGATAGCCATAGGGATGCCTATATATATGGGGCCTCAGACTTCCAACAGAGCTGAAAATAGACTCCTTGGCTTTGACCGAGCATTGCGAGTAAGGTAGTGATAGCAATTTCAGTTAAGGCCATGGATGATGCTCCTGTCTATGTACGGACCTTGCTGGAGGTTCGGAAGTCAGTTCTTTCGCCTCGGGTTGCGATCGGAGCAATTGAAATCTTGGGCGGCTTCAGAGGACAATGGTAGAGGATGTGCGATCTTGTACTGGTGAGTAGGGTGAGAGAGCGGCGGAGTCAATTGAAGAGTTGACTTTCTGTGGGAGCTGCTCCACGCATGGGGAGCGTCTTGAGGAAGAAAGAAGAGAAAGGAGAAAAGACCCCTTTTCCCCTGACTCCAGTGAAGAAATAAAAGGGCAGGAGTGTCTTTCCTGCGTGCTTGGGCTCAAACCGCATGAAAATGAAAAGATACTCGATTGGCTGACATGTTAGGCCCTCATTGGTCCAAGTACGTATTTTTGTAAAAATCATATCTAAATATTGGTAGCTCTGATGGAAACATGGAAAATATGAATTTTTGTCAGAAAAATGTGAGGAATCCATTAATAATAGATTTAGAATCTATTTGCTCTTGCAATTAGAAAACTAGTGGAAGTGATCAACTTTAATGCATTAATGATTAAGAAACCCTAATTTGAGATGATTAATGTATTAAGAAGGGTTTTATGGATGATTAAAGTTGATATTAACCTGTTAATTATAAAAAGACACATCAAGATCTAAAAGGATGAACTTTACATGTAATTGGATTAATTTAAGAATTAAATTTATATGAATGAGCTTTAATGGGCCTTGAAACCCTAATGTTAGTAATTATGACTCTTAATGACTGTAATTGTTGAAATTCATGAATAAGGCTGAGATAAGATGGTTCAAAGATATTTCGAGTATAATAGTTCCTATTTGTGGGTAAATACCCTTAATATGGTAATTAGGGTTTTCTACTGGATAAATGTGGAATTAGTGATAAATGCAGTTCATGAAAGATAAGTTGTTAATTTGAATAGAACCAAGGATTATAATTGGGCTAATGATCATGTCATGTCTGAAAGGACACAAATGGTAGTTTTAATGTAAAAGATGCATAATAGACTTAATTAACATTTAATTGTTCCTTTTATCTGAAATTAGGGTTATATGTTGATAAAAGGTAACCTTAATGTCTTTCGTGAAGAGTAGATGAGATAATTAGGGTTTAAAATAGTAAAAATGAAGTGAAACCCTAATTGCAATGGAAACCCTAAAAGTGGACAAGAAACCCTAGTAAACGAGCTAGGTTTAATAGATCTTGATGGCATGATCAATGATGGGAAATTATATGCATATTTCAGGATCTCTTTGTGTGCTTACTTGCCTATTGGACTTCTTGCATTGATTGGATTAATTATGTCTCAAATCAGTGTGAGAGGTATGTGGCTACGCTTATGGTTAATCGCTTTAGTTTCACAACAATTCTCAGATGTTTTATCAGTTGCCTGAAAATAACTGCTTGGATGACTTTTATTTAATGCAACTCTAAAGTGACTATGATTATCACCCTAAATATGTATACACGTCTAGCTCAGATCCTCGTCCTCCACTATGGCATCGCTAACGATGAAAGGGTAACCTAGTAAAGGGTCTACTTGTGGGACCATCAGGTTATCAAGAATTAGGGATTGGGCTACCTATGGATAGTGCCATGAGACTCTTTAGTAGACCATGAATTAGGATTGGGCTACCTCATAACCTCAAATTTTGAGATGATATCTTAGTCTTTTCTTTAGTTTTCCACACTCTTTCTTAATCAGAATTAAATATAATACCTAAATATTCCTTCTTGTTGTAAATATACCATTAGGCTAACTTTTCCTCTTTTTACGTGCAGAAAAAGACACAAAAAATCATAAAAGACTCAACTAGCCTCAGGAACGCATGAGCTCAAACGGTCCCAAGACCGCATGAAGCCAATCGGTCCCGAGACCGCATGGAGTCACACGGTCCCGAGACCGCATGAAGCCAATCGGTCCCAAGACTGCATGGAGTCACACGGTCCTAAGACTGCATGAAGCCAATCGGTCCTGAGACCACATGGAGTCACACGGTCCCAAGACCGTATGAAGCCAATCGGTCCCAAGACCACATGGAGTCACACGGTCCCAATACCGCATGAAGCGAATCAGTCACGAGACCACATCGATTCACACGGTCCCAAGATCGCATGAAGCCAATCGGTCCCGAGACCGCATGGAGTCACACGGTCCCAATACCGCATGAAGACAACCGGTCCCGAGACCACATGGGGTCCCACGGTCCCAAGACCGCATGAAGTCAATCGGTCCTGAGACCACATGGAGTCACACGGTTCCAAGACCGCATGAAGCCAATCGGTCCCAAGACCGCATGAATCCAAACGGTCTGGAGGTCCAAACGATCTTGAGGTCCAAACGGTCTTGAGGTACAAACGGTCTTGAGATCCAAAAGGTCTTGATATCCAAACGGTCTTGAGGTCCAAATGGTCTCCAAACCATTTGGACTTCACTTAAGGCCTATAAATAAGACCCCAAGGGTCCTAAAAAAGGCATCAAGTCTCAGACGTCCAAAGGCTGCCTCAATCACTCCAGAGCGCATCTGACTTCCATCCTCCGCCCAGGGGCTACCGGTTTGAGACCCAAACTCCATCTTGAAGCTTCTTTCTCTCTCTCTCTCTCTGCCAAAGAAGGTGGGAAGAGGGGATCTCATCATCAAGCAACCTGTGAAGCTGGTGGATTGTCTCTCTCTCTCTCCAAGGGGTTGACTTGCCTCTCTCCTTTGTGGGGATGACTCTCTCTCTCTCTCTCTCTTTGCCTCCTTCTTTGTCCTAGTTATGAGCGAGTAGTCTCCCTCACTAGGGTGCGGGGAGTAGCCCCGCTGCCCATGTTTTCATATCATGTAAATGTAATCCGTAGTTTGTGATATAGAGTTGATATCTTTTCAGTTCAACATCAAACATTTAATGAATGCTTGTTGCTTGATCACCAACTTGTGTTATCTTTTGTCTTTTAGTATGAATTGTCTTCGTTTGTACTATTAGATTTGAAACTCGTTTGTATGTTGGGGTTTTGGTGCATGTATCCACCATGCATCTGTTCGGTATCTAGGAATGTCTTTCAAGAAGTGGAGTATACTCACTCCCATCGTTGTACTTTCATGCTATGAAATGGAATCAGTTGACGTGTGAAAGTACAACCTTGATGAGTCGAGGAACACACTTTGCGAAGGGAATGATGCAAAGTAGTTGACCATTCATTCGGGGATGGCTAACTTTGCAACATTCCCGCACTTCTCGTAATTAGTTCTCCAAAAGGAAACTAAGTCTACAAAGATACTAACTGACTAAACTCTTTTTGCAGGTTATGTTTTACTTTGCATGTGTTGATCCATGTGTAGTGGCGGTGAAAAACTGATCAAACCCTAGTGACTATTATTATTGTTTAAACTTCCTCAGATTTACTTGCTTTATTTACTTACATGTTCTAGTTTAAAACAACAAAACCAACCTTTCAATTTAAGTGCCTACTATTAAGCGACTAAGTGAAATTCTAACATTTTCCATCTTGTTGCTTGCAACAAGACCGTTGTCCTAAGGATTCGACCCTTAGCTATACTACGATAAGACTTCCACGTATCTTAGCATACGTGGGTGGAGTTCTCTATCTAGTATATGCAAGGCTAAACCTAAAGACTTATCATCTTTAGGATTTTTAGTTGGTGCACACAATTCTACGTAAGTGGAAGCTCCATCAAAAATTGGCGTCGTTGCTGGGGACAACGAAATGCTTTAATTTCATTTAGTATCTTGCTAGTTGGTTAGGGTTTTACACTTTCTTTTAATCATTAGTCTATATCTTCTTGAGATCATTATATCCTTACCATAATCTAAAAGGTGTTTTCTTTTCTCTACTAAGGTAGAAAACGTGTATGCGATCATCACATAACCTCGGATTCTCCCCTGATCTAGAGTTTGACTCTAAGGTAGAGAGAAGCTTCCATCGTCGCATTAGACTCAATCGCCAAATAGCCAGGCAAATGGCTGAAGATCAACGCCAGGATGCATTGGTGATAGAGAGGGTCAACGCCACCATCGCCACTCAAAGAGCGCAACTCATCGTTGATACTCGTGCTCAGATTCAAGCGGAGATTCATGCGGAGGAACAGGCTCGTATCAGAGCTGAAAATGAGGAAACAACCCAAGCTACTTAGTTGGAGCTAAGGAACAAGCAGCTGAGAGATTATGCTATCCCAAAGAACTACGAAGACAACCATCCGGTCTGACCTCCGATCATCAACATTTCTAACTTTGAGATTTGGACCCAATGGATCCAGATCATGCAGGGCATCTCATTTTCCGGAGGTTCTGGAGATGACTGTATGGATCATCTGAAGAGGTTTAAGGCATTGTGCCGCCTGGTCCCACAAGCCGGAGTCACTTTTGATGCAATAATGCTCCATCTGTTTCACTTCACTCTGTTTGGGAGAGCTCTGAGTTGGTATAACTCACTTGACAGGGAGCCAATAATCACCACCTGGGCTCCCCTGGAAGAAAAGTTCTTGGAGAAGTTCTTTCCTCCTTCACTGACTTACGAGATCAGGGGACAGATTAATCACTTCTCTCAACTTCCCGGAGAATCCCTTGCTGAAGCATGGGAAAGGTTCAAAGAGCTTTTGCAAAACTTCCCTCATCATGGAATCTCCTAGAACCAATTGATAGACACCTTCTATCGGCGAGTGAGTGATGATATAAAGCAATTTCTAGATTCCTCATCTGGAGGAAACTTTATGAGAAAGAATTATGAGGATGCATGGAAAATAGTCATGCTCGGAGCTGAGAATCAGTCCAAATGGGGACGATCAGCTGGCAAAGGAGTCCTCAAGGTCTATAAAGCTGAAGAATCAATAGAGATGAAGGCAATTGTTGAAGCTTTGAAAACCATAGCTCATAAGCAACAAGCTCTCGAAACTTCTCTTGGGGAGTTTGACAAGAAGAAAAATCCTCTGGTTCAACAAGTCAAGGTTGCCACAGGAACGTGTGAAGCCTGTCATGCACCTGACCATCCAACCCTTTCATGTGGTATGCTTTATAATGTTATGATGGATCTACATCCACCACCACAACAGTATGAACCTATCACTGACCAGTCTGAAGAACAACTTCCAGAACAAGTCAACTCTATCCATTCCATTCCTGGAGAAGTCTATTATAATCCTAATCAGCCAAGGAACCACCCAGGATTCCAATATGGGAACCCTGCTGGGACCGCAAATCCGCAACACCAGACGTAGAGAGGATCCTCTAGTAGGTTACCACCTGGATTCCCAAGCAATTTCAACCAAAATCAAGGGAATCCCAGGAGTAACTTCCTGAGAGCTAACTACCCCATGAACCAATCTACCTACTATCAGTATACTCATCCTCCTCTACACCCACAACTACACCCTCAGTTGCAACAACCTCAGCTAGTGTTGCCTCCGCAACAACCTCAACAAGGTCAACAACAAATTCCTCAGAAAAATACTCCTTCTCAGCCGGAAGATGAAATGACTTTGATAAGGCAAATGCTGCAAACCCAACAGACTATGCTCGCTAATCAACAAGTGCAACAAAAGGCAGTAGAAGCTCAACTTGCCCAGATTGCTGCACAACTGAAGCCTCCAACAGGCACATTTGCAGGACAACCCGAATCGAATCCTAGGCATGGACAAAATAGGCCTGAACAGTTGAATGTCGTTACCACAAGATCCAGACGCACTCTTCATGAAACTACAAGGATCACTCTTGATAATGATGATACATCTACCTTTACGACGAATGAGAGCCCGCAGAAAAGGACAGAGAAACCCACAGAGGGCACACAGGGTAAAGATAAAGACCAAGTGTCCACAGAGCCAGAATTCTTGCAATATAAACCAAGGATCCCATATTTGGGTAGACTGCGCGACACAAAAATGGATACCAGGTTCCAAAAATTCAAGGAGGCGATGAAGAAACTTTACATCGATATCCCACTCCTTGATGCCCTCTCTGAGGTACAGGTTTGGGCAAAATACCTCAAAACTCTGTTATCAAGGAAGTACATCACTGAGGAACAAGAAACTGTCAAGCTTGCCCAGACCACCTCTGATATCATCCTCAATAAAATGCCTAAGAAGAAGAAGGACCCAGGTTCCTTCAGAATTCAATGCTGCATTGAAAATGCATCTTCCAAAAAGGGATTAGCTGACCTAGGGGCCATCATATCCATTATGCCCTATTCTATGTGCAAACGATTAGGTTTCACCGAATTACTGCCTACATCAATGACAATTCAATTAGCTGACTCCACTATCACCGCACCTCTGGGGATCATTGAAGATATTCCAGTAAGGATAGGCAAGGACGCCTATTTCCGTGCGACTTCATCATCATGGATATCAAAGAAGATCTGAGATACTCAATAATTTTCGGCAGACCTTTCCTTGCTACTGCCAGGGCGCTTATCGATGTTGAAGCAGGTACCATCATCCTAAGACTTGGAAAAGAAGCAATTCAATTCCGAGTTCTTAACAGCATGAAAGGCCCTAGTATTCAAGAGGAGGTTTTTCTTCTAGACGCAATACAACAAATGTCTCAATTAGAAATTTCTGAGCCATCAGACGAGCTAGAGAATGTCCTAACCAACCCTGATGTCGAATTCTCTGCAAATGAACTAGTTCAACAATCTCTGCAACATTTAGAAAAGGCCGAAGAATCACCGACGACCACTTTTGAAGAACTCAAAACTGTCACTATTATAGAAGCAACTGAGCCACCTAAGGCTCCTGAAACGAAGACTCTGCCCACGGGGCTTAAACATGTTTTCTTGGACGAGGATAAATTATGTCCGGTTATCATCAGCTCCAACCTAATAGAAGACCAGGAAGAAAGGCTTCTGGAAGAACTGAAGAAACACAGAAAGGTCATTGGATATAAGATAATTGACATGACGAGCATAAATCCTGCCCTATGTATGCACAAACTTCCTAGGAATGAAGAATTTAAGCCTTCTTGCGAACATCAGAGGAAACTGAACCCTAATCTCAAAGAGGTAGTTCGCCTGGAGGTCCTCAAATTACTTAAAGCTGGCATAATCTACCCTATCTCTGACTCCCAATGGGTCAGCCCTGTCCAGGTTGTTCCTAAAAAAGGAGGCACTACTGTCGTGCTTAACGAAAAAAATGAGTTAGTACCCACCAGGACTGTAATAGGGTGGAGGATGTGTATTGATTATAGGAAGCTGAACAAAGCCACGAGGAAAAATCACTACCCTCTACCCTTCCTCGATGAAGTCCTGGAGCGTTTAGCTCACCAGAAATACTTCTGCTATCTTGATGGTTATTCCGGGTTCTTCCAAATACCCATACACCCAGAAGACCAAGAAAAAACTACCTTCACCTGCCCATTTGGAACATATGCTTTTAGAAGAATGCCATTCGAGTTGTGTAACACACCCGCTACGTTCCAAAGATGTATGACCGCCATTTTCGTAGGATTAACAGAATCCATAATGGAAGTTTTCATGGATGATTTCTCAGTTTACAGAGATTCCTTTGATAACTGTCTAATCAATCTTGGACAAGTTTTACAACGTTGAGAGGAAACAAACCTTATATTGAATTGGGAAAAATGTCACTTCATGGTGACTGAAGGTGTCGTCCTCGGGCATAGAGTTAGTGACAGAGGAATCGAGGTCGATAGAGCAAAAATTGATGTTATCTCGAAACTGTCACCACCAAAAGATATAAAGCGAGTAAGGGCTTTCTTGGGTCATGCAGGGTTCTATAGAAGATTCATCAAAGATTTTTCAAAGATAGAAAAACCCATGACCCAACTCCTGACTAAAGATATTGAGTTCATCTTTGACCAAGAATGTATGCAAAGCTTCTCCACCCTCAAGAATGCTTTAATTTCTGCACCTATTCTGAGGGCCCCAGATTGGTCACTACCATTTGAAATCATGTGCGACGCTAGCGATTACGCCATAGGGGTTGTGTTAGGACAACAAATTAACAAGAAACCTTACGTAATTTACTACCCATAAAAAATTCTAGATGAAGCACAATAGAACTACACTACCACAGAGAAGGAGTTCCTGGTTGTCATCTACGTATTTGAGAAATTCCGCTCCTATTTAATTGGATCCAAGGTCATTGTCTACACCGACCATTCCGCCATTTGATACCTGATTCAGAAGCAAGGTGCCAAACCCAGACTTATCCACTGGGTGTTGATGCTTCAGGAATTTGATTTAAAAATTAAAGACAAGTGCGGGGTGGAAAACATTGTAGCTGACCATCTCAGTCGTATTGAAGTAGAAGACGAAGATAAAATCCCTATCCATGACTCTCTTCCAGACGACCAATTAATGGAGGCCACCCACAGATTCCCTTGGTATGCAGATATTGTCAATTATCTATCTACAGGAATCATTCACCCCTCCGCTTCCTACCATGACAAAAGGAAATTTCTGCATGATATAAAAGCAATATTATTGGGATGAACCTTACCTGTTTCACCTATGTGCTGACAGACTTTTCCATCGCTGCTTACCGGAAGAAGAGATTACCCCAATCCTAGAGAATTGCCATTCAGGACCCACGGGGGGCCACATGAGCGCAAAGAAAACCGCTATAAAAGTTCTGCAGTCAGGCTTCTTCTGGCCAATCATAGCAAAGGACTCCTATGATTTTGTGAAATCTTGCAACAAATGCCAATTTTCTGGCAGCATATCCAAAAAGAACGAAATGCCCCTTACAATGTGGCAAGAAAATGAACTTTTCGACGTGTGGGGGGTAGACTATATAGGCCCCTTTCCTTCTTCCTATGGTTTCTCCTACATCCTGGTTGTAGTGGACTATGTCTCAAAATGGGTCGAAGCTACATCCACTGTGTCCAATGATTCCAAACCAGTTATTAAATTGTTCAAAGATATCATTTTCCCAAGATTTGGAGTGCCCAGAACTATCATATCAGATGGCGGGACCCATTTCCTGGAACAAAGTTTTGAAGCCCTGTTAAAAAAGTACGGAGTCAACCACAAAGTAGCAACGCCTTACCATCCACAGACCATTGGTCAAGTTGAGGTATCTAATAGACAACTAAAGGCGATCCTAGAAAAAACAGTCAACAGAAACCGCACTGACTGGTCCGCCAAGCTTCCCGATGCCCTTTGGGCATACCGTACAACCTATAAAACACCAATCGGGACAACCCCGTTCCATTTGGTATACGGCAAATCATGTCATCTTCCAGTGGAGCTGGAACACAAAGCTTGGTGGGCCATCAAACAGCTAAATTTCGATCATAAAAGTGCTGGAGAAAATAGACAACTCCAGCTGCAGGAGCTAGAGGAGCTATGAATGACCACCTATCAGAGTGCTAGGATTTATAAGGAGCAAACCAAAATGTAGCACGACGGTCATCTTAAAAGGAAAGGCATTGCCATTGGCGACAAAGCACTCCTTTTCAACTCCAAGCTCAAGTTGTTCCCCAGAAAACTTCGAACAAAATGGTCTGGGCCCTTCACCATAAAACATATATACCCGACTGGAGCCATCATAATTGTCGACAACAATGGAGGAGAAAGGACGGTCAATGGCCATCATTTAAAGAAATACTACGCTCCATCAGATAAAATGCCAAGACAGTCTGTTGAAATCAAAGACGCCACACCATCAGCATAACAACGTCATAGCTTTGTCGAGCCATCGACGTAAAATCCAGGCGCTACTTGGGAGGCAACCTAAGATTTCAGCTTCTTCCTTTTTTTCCGTTCTTTTATTTACCTTAGGTTTATCTTTTAAAAATATAAAAATTTCACATAACCAAAACAAACATAAAAATATAAAAATCCTTTCGACCTTAAACCTCCCAAATGGTCCTAAAACTGTTTGGGACCAAACGGTCTCCAAACCGTTTGAGACCAAACGGTCCTGAAACCGTTTTGGACCAAACGGTCTCCAAACCATTTGAGACCAAACGGTCCTGAAACTGTTTGGGACCAAATGGTCTTCAAACCATTTGGGACCAAACGGTCTCCAAACCGTTTGAGACCGAACGGTCCTGAAACCGTTTGGGACCAAACGGTCCTGAAACCATTTGACCTGGAGATTTTGTAGGGTCAACCCCCGATCCCTATAAATATAAACCCTACCCCCTCCTTCTCCTCTCTTCGAATCTCAAGTTTTCTCAAACCTTTGTGCAAGAGATGTTCCATTGCCTTTGCTTTCCCTGCCCCCGCGCGGCTCACCTCCATCGACTTCGCTCCGTGCTCCTGCACGGCAACCTCGGCTCCGCTCTCCACTTCACCATCGTCATCTCCACCTTCGGCTGCAAGGTAGTCCAACCACCATCGCAACACCTGCATGAGCCACCGCGGCAATGACCAACCGTTTCAATCTTTTTCACCTCCGCAACCATCTTCTTCACCTTTGTCGTCATCTTCGGCACCGCCGTGGCACCTCCCATCGCCGTCTTTATCACTACCGCCTTCGCCGCGATCATCTTTACCATCACCTCTATCGCCGTCGTCTCCGCCGTGACCCCTGTCTTCGCCGACCGCTTCACCCGACGTTTCACCTTCCAAACGGCCTTGAAACTGTTTGGAACCAAACGGTCTTCAAACCGTTTGGCCTTCCACAATCGTTTAAGTTTCATAAAAATATAAAACCACATAAATAAAAATAAAAAGGCAATTCTTTTCTAAGCATATATTCTTACTCATGATTTTCCACTTTTTAGAAATGGCATCACCAGCTAAGCAGGCCACAGGATCTGAAGACGCTCCTTTCTGGACAAAGGAGCAAATGATGGAAGACCGGGACAAACTCCAGAAAATCATAGATGACTACAACAGGACTAGAAAGGCCCCACCAAATGTCAAAATCATGGCGGTTCTGTGTGAAATTGACCGCATCAACAAGTGCCTGGCCGAGGCACCGGAAGAAGAAGTGGAAGAAATTTCTTCCGACGATGACGAAGGCTCGGATTACAAGCCAAACTCCGAGGAGGAATCCCCAGTTGAAGAATCAAAGGGGAAATGTAAAGTCCAAGATACTACAACCGGACAACCCTCCAAGAAACGTGCTAGAAATCAAGTTCGGCCTGCCACTGCAAGGGAGCAAATCCTGGTAGGAAACACTCCACCAATCACCACCTCCGCTGCCACTCCCGCAACCATCTCTGTCCCCACTTTCCCTCTCGTCACCACTGCAGCACCACCACCAGAAAACCTCTACATAAAAACCACCGTCTCCACTGACAAAATCCTAAAACCTACTAAGTATGTCTACTCCAATGTACTACTTAAGATGGGGATCCATGACCGAATTTTGAACATGCTAGACAAAGCAAACCTTGCAATGCTGTGTTTAGTACCTGAGATCTCATATTCTGAACCCACTACTGAATTTTTCACCTTTCTTACCAAAGAGCCCGCAGACATCATGGATAGATCACGGGATGGAGGTGACAAAAGATTGGTCACTCAAATCTTTGGCAACAAGGTTGTCTTAACAGAAAACATGTTGAACAAAGTCTTCATTGACAACCAGGAGAATCTAAATAAAGCCAAGGTTGTGGGAACTAAGTACCCTAATTTCAACAGGCACAAATTTTGGAAATCTCTGACTGGGCTCCCCACCTATGCTGCTAAGACATGCAAAGCATCGAACATACATTCTGGACTTGTGCGCACCCTACACAAAATCCTCGCAGGCGCACTCTTCCCCAGGACAGAAGGAGGAAACGTTACAATCTCGGATCTCTTTGTTCTCTGGTCCATTCTAAATGGATTTCCAGTAAACATTGGACGACAGATGATCCAGAAATTATCTGCTTATGCCCTGGCGAAGGAAATTTGCATGGGAGGTCATGTCACTTCCATCATCAAATATCTTAAGATGGACAAACCTCTACCTCACTGCACACAAATAAAGGGCGACGTCCTTACTAATGAACAAACATTGAAGAACTCGTTCATTATTAAGGAAAAGGATGCATGACTACATTACGTCTTCTGCCCTACAGTCAAGTCATCCAAAACCCTGCTACCACTCCCGGAGCTCACAGACTACGACAAGGAAAAGCTCCTCTTCACTAATGAGGAGCTTACCAAACTCTTAGCTACGGTAAAAGCACCAGCAAAGAAAATAAAAGCAGGGCAGACTGAGCTTAGCATCAACGCCTTGACAACTAGAATACCAAAAATTCCTGTGAAACGACCATCCACAAGACTTTCACAGCATCAATAGTTTTCGAGGACGCCAACTTCCAAATCTCACCCAGAAGACAACCCCCATCCCGACGATCACATCACCACCTCATCTTTAGACTCTTTCATTATGAGTCTAAATGTCAGGCTAACTGCCACCACCTCACCACCCTCCACCCTTCCTTTTTTCCCCACACCCACACTAGCACCTGCATCCTCTTCTCCACCCCTATTTCCTTCAGACTCTCCCTTCTCCACTCCTACACCCATCTTTACCACTTTCCCCGCCACCTCCACAGTCTCTACCCAATCACTATCACTTCCACCACTTTCACCAGGAATACCACCACCTTTCTCATCCACCACCACCCCGACACCGCTAGTAACCCCATCCATCGTCACCACACAGTTTGCGTCACAATCACTGTCTCTTCTGCAAGGCACTACCACCCTCCCACACAGACCCCAGCCACCCCACCCTTCCGCCTCTGGGGTCCCCTTTCCCAATATCGGTGAGAAATCTAGACATCAATTTGACATCATCTGAAACCTCCTCACCGATCCTTCTAACATTTTACATTCGATTTTTTCTTTTGTGCAGGGATTATTGAAATAGGTGGCCATGATCGACGAATAGAACCGTGCCTTGCCCAACATCCTCCATGGTTTTCAGCAACGATAAGATGTGTGTGGCTAAGCAAGTTGATCACATCAACAACCACTTCAACAACCTGCCCGAGCTGGTCCTTGGAGCGAAGCGCCAGCATGAGGTGATGGCTACGCAACTCGATGAGATCTCTACATAGACTCAACCTCTGCCCAATACTCTCCGCGAGCTCAAGCAGCAACAAACAGCTTTTAGCACGTGCTTGGACACCATCAGTAGCACCCTCACACACCTAACCAATCGCCAAGAGGAGTCAACAAATAATGAACTCCAACACCTCTGCGCTCAAGTAATAGATCTCACAGCATGACTCCTCTCTACCGAGGGATGATATAACGACCTCAAAGAAACACACGATGCACTGCTTGAAACACACGAGCATGTGCAAGTGGATTTCGATGAGTTACAAGCCACCCATCGGCGATGCAAAAAGACCACACACCAAAAGCCAGAAGAAAAGGCAGCAGATGACAAAGATGGTGACAATGACGATGAAGAAGACTCTGACTCCTCTGCCGACTCTAACAACGATACTACCTCCTCAGATGACAAATCTGATGATGGAGAGGATCCTGGCCAAGCAGCAGAACCTTCTCAAAAAGGTTATGACAAAGGTCACCAAGAAGGTGGACACCTTCCCAAGTCCCCCACCCACAACGACAATGTAAACATGTCATATGGGGACGAATTCCTTGACTACTCTAATTTGGGATCCATTGGGGAGTCTGCTAAAAATATGGCTTTCACTGAGTTCCACCACTGTCTTTTAGGAACCAGCGCAAGCCCACCCACAACAACCGCTCAACCTTTCTCCGCACTTGACCCATCAGTGTCTCCCCCCCATGACCAGGACGAGGCAGAATGAGTAAGCTTAGACACAGATGAAGACCTCGATTCTACCTCTGACTTGAAAGATGATCTACAAGGCTATGAAGAAGCCTTGGTACAACCTTCTTCCCCCCCCCCCCCCCCCCCCCCCCCCCCGTAGAACCTTCCCCCGCCGCCACCACTACCGCACAAAATGCACGATTTGGATATGGCAGCCATCTCCACATTAGATGCTCAGGACATCTTTATACTAAACACTATTGTCGATGATGCAAAAGCGGGGGAAGACATCATCTACTATAACACCAAAACTAACTGCAAGTTGACACGAGAAGACTTCCGCAACATCCTGCGACCATGGTCCACGATGCCAATGGAAATCATTCGTGTCCTTCTTGCCAACTGTATAGAAGTGTACATAAGCTCTAAGAGGCAGCAGCCAGTTTTTAATGCCTCACCTACTCTATCTATCGGCCTTTTATACAACGATATACGAGTAAAATCCATAGAGTGGCTGCGCGCTGGTTTAGCATGGCAGGCACATTATCTCACAGTGCCCTTCCAGGTTTTGGACCACTGGCTTTTCATGATTATAGACACTGAGGCACGGGATGCCAAGGTTTATAATTTTTGCGGCACTGAGCTACCTTCCGGTATAATAACTTTTGTTGTTGAAGAAGCTGGTGAAGCACGATGCATACCTTTCGGGCTTCTCAAGCTAATCTGGGTTGCACGCCCATCTCTCCGCCAAGATTGGAGCCAACCCTGGTTCCAAATTATTAACCAACATGTTCAAGCTGATGAAGGATCTGGGGACTGTGCTTTTTGCACCATCTGTCACATCCAAGCGCTGAACCAGGAAATCCCTTTTGCCGATCTAGTCGCTGAAGATTTTCACTCCTTGCGAGGACGCTACGCCATGGAGCTCATTTGTGATAGAAGATTCTTCAAGGATCCGACAATGGCACCAGATGACGTCCCTCGTTACCATTTTTCAGAAATACAACTGCCGCAGAGGTGACCCTTCCGACAAACTTTGAAAGAGTTGGCCAAATCCAAAGCGGCAGCCACACCTCCTGGGCAAAGAAAAAGCACCATAGATCCTTTGTCTGCCATAGAACCAACTTTCCCGGACTTTGACGCCAGTGCTTGCAAAGGTCTCTCCGACATTGAACTACGCCTCATCATGTCGAGGCTCTCCGCTAAGAAAGATGAACTTGTATTCATGTCTGGTGACATTCTAATAATGGCAGACACACTTCGAGAGACTATAAAGTTTAAAGGATCTCTCTCCGTAAGCCTAATGGCCGCTTATCAATTTATAATAGTTCTGACAACCCCACAACATATATGGCATCCCCATACATGAAGGATGATCTTTTAAAGCTAAAACACTTTGGCACAACTAATGTGTTGATCTCCTCTCTACAACACACAATTTCGAAGTTCATCATGCTACCCTTCCTTTATCATGAGCACTGGTTCCTCCTGGCAACAAACCTACCAGAAGGAACAACTACAATCTATAATAGTTCTAACAACCAGTACAATCCACGATAGAAGAATTATGTCATGATGCCAAAGACGCCCACGGAGGTAGTGGCGAAGGAATGCGCTGACAAATTAATCTCCTTTTTAAGTCAGCACACAAGGGCCTACGGCAAAGAACATTTTCATCACCCTTCCTTCAGCCACAAATGCTCCCAACAAATTCGGCAATCAAATGACTATGGCTTCCACGTCCTCTACTGGATGTACACCATCATGGTTCTTCAAAGACCAATAGAGGATATGACTGATGTGGATTATCACGCTCTACGCGGACAGTTTGCAGCTAATCTGTTGGCTAAATGGACATCTATAAAGCCCTTTGTTTTGATAATGACAAACATTTCATTCTTATTGATCTAACATGCTACTTGAGTGTGCAGGAACAAGGTGGATGACAAAGTACTAGGGAAATCTATATGCTTACATATTTATATTTTCATGAAATGTAATCACTTTGTAAAAACTTGTACAAATATATAATGTACAAGTACTTAGATTTCATGTAAATCAAGCGTTAGATTCTCCCTAGCTAAACATCACATTTAGATAGGTCATCCCCTTGAATAGTGTCACATATGCACACTCATACACACACTTAGTACTTTAATTGAAAAATTGAAATAGGGTCAATCTCGGTCGACTAACTCCTCGACCGAGACACTTTCGGTCGACAATCTTCTCGACCGAGAAAGACCCAAGTAGCCGTTAGACACAACTGACAAGGTGGTTGGCAGTTGGAGATAAACGTTGCATACACTTGTTCCAGAGAGCCTGTCGGTCGACAAAAGTTCGACCGAGTAGGAGTCTCGGTCGACTATTGCTCGACCGAGATGGTCTCTGACAGCAACTGCACAATTAATTATTTAGCCGTTACTAAAGCAACAAACTTGTACCTAATGGCTAGTTAAGCACTTTGAAACCCCTAGAAGCTGTCTAGAACGTCCTTAAGCACTTGTAGGACATTCCTATAAATAGGACATAGCTTATGACACCCAAATACACTTACTTGTTACACTTGAGCAATATTTGAACATACATTGACTTTGTGCAATCTGTTTGTGAGCAATTGAGCATTGTGACAATTGGCTACTTCTTCCCTTAGCTCAAAATTCGTGTCCCATAGGCTAGCATCTCCTATCCACTGCAATTACAATTACATACACTTTGGCTAGGAGATCTATACGCTTGATCTAGACAAATCAAGCCTTGTGCTACAAAAGGATAAGTTGTAATTTCCTTTTCCTTTCTTGTTCTCTATTATTGTTTGTACTCTCCTTGCTACTCCTAGGTTGGAGGCTGCGGATTGGAGAGGGTGGAGATCTTCTTGGTGAAGAAGGGGACCTTGAGCTAGTTCAAGAAGGCTGGTGCAACGGGAGGTTACTTCTAGAAAGGAAGGCTACTTCAAGGGGGAGCTTGAAGTTACTTCAAGAAGGCTACCTCAAGTTGGTGCATCTACTTCAAGTGAAGGTTGTTCAAGGGGTGTAAAGAAAGTATTGTATTTTGTATAAATCCTTGTGAAGGTAATAAAATAAATACTTTCAAAATCCCGATTGGGTAAGCAACCGGGTAGTGGACTGACAACTTTAGTATTTGCTAAAGTTGGAACCACTCTAAACTCCTGTCTCCTTCTTCCATTTACAATTGTGATTGTTTGAGTTAAATAATTGTTAAAATATTTAAAAACTCTATTCACCCCCCCTCTAGTGTTTTTCAATTGGTATCAGAGCAGGCTTCAAAGAACCCTAACAAGGTCTTGAAGAATGGGGGACGGAGTGCTCAACAACCTTAACCTTGAAGGGACACTTGTTGCTAGACCTCTGGCGTTTGATGGAACAAACTACACATATTGGAAGAGAAGGATACAGTTCTACTTCCAAGGCATCAATTGGGACTTATGGAGGATGGTGTCAACCCCATACGAGCTTCCTCAAACACAATATGCAGAGTGGGATGCAAACACGGTAAAGTTGGCTCAAATGAATGCCAAAGCTGTAAGCATTTTATATTGTTCAATTTCAGTAGGAGAATTTAATAGGATATCAAATTGTGACACAGCCTATGATATTTGGCATAGACTGTCCATAACTTATGAGGGTATAGTTCAAGTCAAGAATTCTAAGATTAGCATGCTTAAACAAAAGTTTGAACATTTCTGTATGGATCCAAATGAATCTATTAGTGAAATGTTTGCAAAATTCTCTTCTATTGTTAATGGTTTAAATGTCCTAGGAAAAACTTTTCTTGAAGAAGATAAGGTATCAAAAATCCTTCGATCACTTCCTTCTAAATACAAGCCAAAGGTGACAGCCATTGAAGAAGCTAATGACCTCACTCGGCTGAAAATGGAGCAACTCATTGGAAATCTAGAAGCTCATGAAGCAACTCTAGAAGAGGAAGAAAGAAGAGAACGTGAACTTCAGCAAGGAAAGAAGAAGGATGTGGCTCTAAAAGCTTCAAAGATAATCACACCAGAAAGTGAGGAGTCAAGTGAAGAGGAAGGAGAAGAGGCATTGATTGTAAATGGTATGAAATATAGAAGATTTAAATCTAACAAAATTTCTAGTTCTTCTTCTTCTCCTCCTAGGTGCTTTGAGTGTGGAAAGAAAGGACATTTCAAAAATGAATGTCCTAAAGCAAAGAAAGGAAAGAAAAGCTCACACAAGAAGAGGGGAGAAAAAGCCTATAAAGCTGCATGGGACGAGTCAAGTGAAAGTGAAAGCGAGGAAGAAAAGGTGGAATGTCTAATGGCAAGAGAAGATAATGAAGACTCTCAAGAGGTAAGCCTACTTGATCTTCCTAAAGAAGAGTTAATTACTAGTTTACAAGAAACTCATGATACATATGTTGATGTCAAGAAGAAACTAAAGAAGGTTATCAAAACAAATGATGAGCTATATGCTAAATTAAATGATCTCTCTTCTAAAAAGAACAACATTGATCTTGAGAATTTGTCTTTAAAAACATCTTTAAATGATTGCACTAACAAGCTACTCTCTCTAGAAACAAATGTTGATCTTCTCTCTCAAGAAAAGACTGAATTGTTAGCTAAACTAAAAGATTTTCAGACTCAACCAATTCTGTGTAACCATCTAGACTATGAAAATGTTGTACAAGAAAGAGACTCCCTGTTATTTGATTTAGATCAAGCTAGAAAAGATTTACACAAGAAGATGGATGACATTGCTAAGCTACAAAAGAATCTACATGAGTTAAGAAGAAAAGATATCCTTGACAACATCCTAAAAGCCTCCTCTAGTTTCAATGGAAGAAAAGGTTTGGGATATGCTCCAAAGAAAAATCAACCCAAGAGAACTCAAAATGTGTTCGTACCTAAAAATACAATTCCTAAAAAGAGATATGAAGTTGACTCTATTACTTGTCATTTTTGTCTACGTCTTGGACATTATTCATTCTCATGCCCTTATAAGACCAAGGATTCCGATTTAGTTTGGGTCCCAAAACCCCAAACTTAGTAGAATCAAAAGCCATACAGTTGAGATATGATCAAACGCTCAATTTGCAATTTATATTGTCTCATCTCAACTTAACAAAAGATTTTCATGCATATTGGTAATTTTCTGAACTGCTGTACTGAAACAGAAAAATAGTCGGTCGAAGTATTGTCGATCGAAATATAATCGGTCGAACTTTTGTCGACCGACTAGATGCCTGTAACAAATCAAAATCTACAACAACTATTTCAGTCGAAAACTGGTCAACCGAGCTGAATTTTTGTGTTTCTTTGTTTGTCATACAGTAACCTTCGCGATCGAAAATTAATCGACCGAGAAAGATGTCGGTCAAACAATTGTCGACCGACTGGATTTCTAAATCAGAATCTTTATGCAATCAATACTTAAGTGGTTCTAACCATATCGGACCATCACATGGGTACCAAAATCTATATTTTCATGCAGGATTGGGTAGTTGACAGTGGATGTTCCAAACATATGACCGGAAACAAGGATGCATTTAAAACTTTTGAAGAAAATAAAAGTGGAACAGTCACCTTTGGAGACAACGGTAAAGGTACAATCGTTGGAATAGGTAATGTTGGTACAAACCTTGAAATAAAGAATGTTCTACTTGTTGATGGTTTGCACCATAATTTGATAAGTGTTAGTCAATTAAGTGATAGTGGCTATGATGTTTTATTTAACAAAACCTGCTGCAAATTATTAATAGAAAGCACTTTATGGTTTAAAACAAGCACCTAGGAATTGGTATGAAAGGCTCAAGACATATCTTTTTGATAATGGTTTTTCTATTGGAAATTCAGATTCTACTTTATTTTTCAAAACATATACATCTGATTTCCTAGTTGTGCAAATATATGTTGATGACATTATTTTTGGAGCTTCTAATGATTCGTTGTGCACACAATTCAGTGACATTATGCAAAACGAATTTTAAATGAGCCTCATGGGTGAACTAACTTTCTTTCTTGGTTTTCAAATTAAGCAAACGTCTGCCGGAATCTTTATAAGCCAAGAAAAGTATACTAAAGAACTTTTACAACGTTTTGGGATGGATCAGTGCAAACATGCTACTACTCCTATGGCTACTTCTATTAAAATTGATAAGGATGAAAATGGGGAACCTATTGATGATTCCTTATATAGAGCCATGATTGGTAGTTTAATTTACTTAACTGCTTCTAGACCGGACATTATGTTTTCCGTTGGTCTTTGTGCTCGATTTCAATCACAACCCATGCATTCTCATTTTCAAGCAGTTAAACGAATTCTTTGATACTTAGCAGGAACTACATGTTTTGGTTTATGGTATCCAAAAGGACAATCATTGGATTTTAAAGCTTATATTGATGTAGATTATGCTGGTTGTCGAATTGATCGCAAGAGCACTAGTGGTGGCTGTTTCTTGTTAGGGAGAGCTTTAGTATCTTGGTTTAGCAAGAAACAAAACACGGTTGCCCTCTCTACAACTGAAGCTGAATATATGGCAGCCGGATCTTGTTGTGCTCAAGTACTTTACATGCAACAAGTGTTAAATGATTATGGTTTTACTCTTTCATCTACGCCTATCTTTTGTGACAACAACACGAGCGCTATAAACTTAGCACATAATCCTATTTTACACAGCCGAGCTAAACATATTGAAATCCGTCATCACTTTTTAAGGGATCATATCTCCAAGAATCATGTTTCCCTTCATCATGTTGATACGGAAGAACAATTGGCTGATATTTTTACAAAACCGCTTCCCCTAGACCAATTTAACAAAATTACGAAGCATCTGCTTATCACTCCTTTGGAAGATGTTTTCTTTGATATTTGTACTTCTTAATGATAACTTTCACTTGCATCATTTTGGCTTTTAATGGACATCTTTTTCATTGATGGGACATCTAATTCAGGGGTAGTTTTAATTCTTAAACGGATATCTTTTTGAAATGACAAAGGGGGAGAAATAAATATAAACTTAGTAATTATGCAAAACTCAATAATGAGTTTCATAAACCTCTTGGCTTTACATTGAAAGTTGCTATATTCCCTAAAGAGTTGGATTTCATGTTCCATAATTCATGGGGAATAATAAGCACAAATTTTATAAACAGGAAGGAAAGCTACAAAAGGTAATCTTAAGGTATGAAACTCATATGTTTTATATTTCCTTTATTTATATTTTGGAAATGTTTGTCATCTTCAAAAAGGGGGAGATTGTTGACTAAATGGACATCTATAAATCCCTTTGTTTTGATAATGACAAACATTTCATTCTTATTGATCTAACATGCTACTTGAGTGTGCAGGAACAAGGTGGATGACAAAGTACTAGGGAAATCCATATGCTTACATATTTTTATTTTCATGAAATGTAATCACTTTGTAAAAACTTGTACAAATATATAATGTACAAGTACTTAGATTTCATGTAAATCAAGCGTTAGATTCTCCCTAGCTAAACATCACATTTAGATAGGTCATCCCCTTGAATAGTATCACATATGCACACTCATACACACACTTAGTACTTTAATTGAAAAATTGAAACAGGGTCAATCTCGGTCGACTAACTCCTTGACCGAGACACTTTCGATCGACAATCTTCTCGACCGAGAAAGACCCAAGTAGCCGTTAGACACAGCTGACAAGGTGGTTGGCAGTTGGAGATAAACGTTGCATACACTTGTTCTAGAGAGCCTGTCGGTCAACAAAAGTTCGACCGAGTAGGAGTCTCGGTCGACTATTGCTCGACCGAGATGGTCTCTGACAGCAACTGCAGAATTAATTATTTAGCTGTTACTAAAGCAACAAACTTGTACCTAACGGCTAGTTAAGCACTTAGAAACCCCTAGAAGGTGTCTAGAACGTCCTTAAGCACTTGTAGGACATTCCTATAAATAGGACATAGCTTATGACACCCAAATACACTTACTTGTTACACTTGAGCAATCTTTGAGCATACATTGACTTTGTGCAATCTGTTTGTGAGCAATTGAGCATTGTGACAATTGGCTACTTCTTCCCTTAGCTCAAAATTCGTGTCCCATAGGCTAGCATCTCCTATCCACTGCAATTACAATTACATACACTTTGTCTAGGAGATCTATACGCTTGATCTAGGCAAATCAAGCCTTGTGCTACAAAAGGATAAGTTGTAATTTCCTTTTCCTTTCTTGTTCTCTATTATTGTTTGTACTCTCCTTGCTACTCCTAGGTTGGAGGCTACAGATTGGAGAGGGTGGAGATCTTCTTGGTGAAGAAGGGGACCTTGAGCTACTTCAAGAAGGCTAGTGCAACGGGAGGTTACTTCTAGAGAGGAAGGCTACTTCAAGGGGGAGGTTGAAGTTACTTCAAGAAGGCTACCTCAAGTTGGTGCATCTACTTCAAGTGAAGGTTGTTCAAGGGGTGTAAAGAAAGTATTGTATTTTGTATAAATCCTTGTGAAGGTAATAAAATAAATACTTTCAAAATCCCGGTTGGGTAAGCAACCGGGTAGTGGACTGACAACTTTAGTATTTGCTAAAGTTGGAACCACTCTAAACACCTGTCTCCTTCTTCCATTTACAATTGTGATTGTTTGAGTTAAATAATTGTTAAAATATTTAAAAACTCTATTCACCCCCCCATCTAGTGTTTTTCATAATCTACTTCAAGCACCAGGGGCAAACTCATGATTAACTTAGCCTGCAACCCTTGTCATCGTACTTCACAACCTATCACTTTGACACTCTGAGGATAGAGTGCGTGATAAGTTGGGGGGGTACATTAGACAAGGGTGAGGTATCATTTCTATATCCCTCCTTTTCCATCTTCTCCTTCATTTTTGTACAAATTTTCTTAGTTTCCTTTACACATTTAGCTTCCATAACTCACCCAACAATAACTCTTTGGAATAAAGTCACCCTCAGCTAACTTTAGAATCATGTTAGTCCTCAAAAGTAAATAGCAGTTAGCCATATAATGGCGACTTAATAATGTCTCTCCACTACTGATTTTCATGCTGTTGTTTCACTTCTAGATCTGAGTCTCCACAGGTCAATATCAAGGCAGAAATAAGTCAAGCTCTCAAGGATGAGAGGGGCATCAGGTGACTACTAAATCAAGAAGTCTTGCAAGCGGACCACAAAATAAGTGCATGTTGAAAAACTCTAAGAACAGTTTCCCTCTCTTCAAATAAAAGAGGCTTGGCCGCCCAAAATAATTTCCCGAAAAAAACCCCAAATCCTAAGCCTGCGAGTCTATGAATAAAAGCGAGAGAGTTGAATAAAATTATGAGAGTTGTGCCATAAATAAGGATCTATATAAAGAACCGATGAAGGTCTCACCCGGCCGACACATTCAGATGCCCTCACGAAGGCAGATGTGTCGTGCCCGGTAGTGAAACCCTAAGGTATCTAAATATAAGAAAGGCTTATAAAGGATTCACCCAGCCGATACATTCAGCTGCCCTCACAAAGGCAGATGTGTCCTGCTAGGTAGTGAGATTCTAAAAGCATAGACAACCCCTCCCCCACTTGAAAGGGGAGTTACACTTCAAGCCTTTAGCCAAACCTCATACCCACTCTAGTTTCCAGTAGGTTCTTCAGAGAGGTATACAACTGATTATAGTCAACAACATGCACAAAATAAAAAGTGGTCCCGATGCAAGCTATGAGATACGGAAGGAACCTGAGACCCAAGCAACTCTCAAAAACCTGAAAGAGTCAAGGCAAGCAATAAAACCCTATATGACCTTAGGAGAACTCAGGTTGAGAATTGAAGCAAGAGTATGGAAATCTTAACTAAATAAAATCGCCTCTCCATTACATGCCTCAGTTCTATCTAACTTGAGGACAAGCTAGACTCTAAGTTAGGGGGGTGATAACCTCCAATTCTGAGATGTTATCTTAGTCTTTTCTTTAGTTTTCCACACTCTTTCTTAATTAGAATTAGATATAATACCTAAATATTCTTTCTTATTGTAAATATACCATTAGACTAATTTTTCCTCTTTTAACGTGCAGAAAAAGAAACAAAAAATCATAAAAGACTCAACTAGCCTCAAGACCGCATGAGCTCAAACGGTCCCAAGACCGCATGAAGCAATTAGGTCCCGAGACCGCATGGAGTCACATGGTCCCAAGACCGCATGAAGCCAATCAGTCCTGAGACCGCATGGAGTCACACGGTCCCAAGACCGCATGAAGCCAATCGGTCCTGAGACCGCATGGAGTCACACGGTCCCAAGACCGCATGAAGCCAATCGGTTCCGAGACCGCATGGAGTCACCCGGTCCCAAGACCGCATGAAGCCAATCGGTCCCGAGATTGCATGGAGTCACACGGTCCCAAGACCGCATGAAGCCAATCGGTCCCTAGACCACATGGGGTCACACAGTCCCAAGACCGCATGAAGTCAATCGGTCCCAAGACCGCATGGAGTCACACGGTCCCAAGACCGCATGAAGCCAATCGGTCCCAAGACCGCATGAATCCAAACGGTCTTGAGGTCCAAATGGTCTTGAGGTCCAAACGGTCTTGAGGTTCAAAAGGTTTGAGGTCCAAACAGTCTTGAGATCCAAACGGTCTTCAGATCCAAACGGTCTTGAGGTCCAAACGGTCTCCAAACCATTTGAACTTCACTTAAGGCCTATAAATAAGACCCCAAGGGTCCTAAAAAAGGCATCAAGTCTCAGACGTACAAAGGCTGCCTCAATCACTCCAGAGCGCATCCGACATCCATCCTCCGCCCAGGGGCTGCCGGTCTGAGACCCACACTCCATCTCAAAGTTGCTTTCTCTCTCTCTCTGCCAAAGAAGGTGGGAAGAGGGGATCTCGTCATCAAGCAACATGTGAATCTGGTGGATCGTCTCTCTCTCTCTCCAAGGGGTTGATTTTCCTCTCTCCTTTGTGGGGATGATGCTCTCTCTCTCTTTTTTCCTCCTTCTTTGTCCTAGTTATGAGCGAGTAGTCTCCCTCACTAGGGTGCGGGGAGTAGCCCCACTGCCCATTTTTTCATATCATGTAAATGTAATCCATAGTTTGTGATATAGAGTTGATATCTTTTCAGTTCAACATCAAATGTTTAATGAATGCTTGTTGCTTGATCACCAACTTGTGTTATCTTTTGTCTTTTAGTATGATCTGTCTATGTTTGTACTATTAGATTTGAAACTCATTTGTATGTTGGTTGTTGGTGCATGTATCCACCATGCATCTAATCGGTATCTAGGAATGTCTTCCAAGAAGTGGAGTATACTCACTCCCATCGTTGTACTTTCATGCTATGAAATGGAATCAGTTGACGTGTGAAAGTACAACCTTGATGAGTCGAGGAACATACTTTGCGAAGGGAATGATGCAAAGTAGTTGACCATTCATTTGGGGATGGCTAACTTTGCAACATTCCCGCACTTCTCGTAGTTAGTTCCCCAAAAGGAAACTAAGTCTACAAAGATACTAACTGCCTGAACTCTTTTTGCAAGTTATGTTTTACTTTGCATGTGTTGATCCATGTGTAGTGGCGGTGAAAAACTGATAACACCCTAGTGACTCTTATCATTGTTTAAACTTTCTCAGATTTACTTGCTTTCTTTACTTTACATGTTCTAGTTTAGAACAACAAAACCAACCTTTCGATTTAAGTGCCCACTATTAAGCGACTAAGTGAAATTCTAACATTTTCCATCTTATTGCTTGCAACAAGACCGTTGTCCTGAGGATTCGACCCTTAATTATACTACGATAAGACTTCCACGTATCTTAGCATACGTGGGTGGAGATCTATATCTAGTATATGCAAGGCTAAACCTAAAGACTTATCATCTTTAGGATTTTGAGTTGGTGCACACAATTCTACGTAAGTGGAAGCTCCATCACTACCTATGGGTAGTGCCATGCGACTCATCAACCCTAGATATTGATCTACCTATTAGGTAGGATCATGTGGGGTTTAATGGGGATCTACCATAAGGAAGGTAGCATCCAGGTCCACTACAGGGACAACGCAGAGGCTAGGGTATGTATGGATTGAGCAGTTATGTTTAAAATGTAAAGTTGTTTGTTAAATCATAATTGACTGCAATATGTTGTTATTGTTAATTGCACGATTATTGTTTTCCCCACATACTGACATATTCATTTGTGCTGATCGACATTTTGTTTTTCGGTATTTTAGGTACAAATCCCAAAAGGAAAAATAGTAAATTGGCATATTGTGAATACATGAATTAAAGTGCAAGGAGGATAGTTAGAATAAATTCCATATGTGGATAGAAGTTAGATATCCAAGTTTTTGAAAAAGGTATGAATTAAAAGTTTTATTTTATTCCAACTTTCAGTATAGTCCTGATAGAATTTAATAATTATTACAGATTATTTGTCGAACCTTTAATCTGGGTAATTAGGATAACGGCTTGACCTCTTGGTCTCCCTTAATTGGGGGTTACCATGAGGCGTGGTCATTACACTCTTTTCTCTTCCTTTCCTCCCCAACTACAACTGATAAAATGATAGGTGCATGGTCCGACTAATAGAACGGTAAATGATGTACCCAGCTTCCAATATATTTGTTTCTCCAATCATCACTGACCAGAAATCTGTCCAGGCATTCTTAAACCATCGTCTCCACCGTCAGATCCCATTTCCACATAAAGGTATTTCAAGTGTATCAAATATCAAGTAAAGTGTAATCATCAATCACATCCCGAAAGGCCTTCATAAATATGTTAGGTTTCATAGGGCCACTCCTTTTCTCTCCATTATTTATGATCTCATTTAAGTCCCAAAAAAAATCAATGGTTCTACGTGTCTACCTTGGATCTATCTCATCATGTCCCTGGTTTTGAATTTCTCTGCTTGTGTCGACCAACCATAGATACAACATGCATACAATTCATAGTCATTTGTTCTGTCCACCACTTTGCATTCCACATGTCTAGTAGAAAAACATGTGACTTCCACCTCTACCTCCCACCACCAAAATCCCAGTCTGCATGCCCTTCATGTGCTTGAAATACACATACCGTTAACAAAACCACATCTCCACTTTATCCTCTCCAGATATTTATCATCTAGCATAGTTTCCATAATGAAAACTATGTTGGGTCTCTCCCTCCAACATAATTCTTAGAGGGATACTACCGCTGCCAAGCGACCCAAACCATGGCAGTTCCAACTCAGGTGTTTCATTGTTGTTCACGGGGTTGGGCTATCCCAACTCCCGCAACTTGGGTGTGTTTGCATCTGCACCCTCTGACTGACAGAACTTGTTCGACTTTGACTTCTTAGCTTGCATATCCACTATATCATCCTTTTGGCTCATGGCAACATCATCCATAGCTTCCGAATCCCTCCTATGCTTGTTTATAAATTGTCTAGTCATCACTTTCTCTGCAGTGATTGGACTTCTCAGCACTATTTTATTCTTGTTTTCTTTGACTCCTTTTTCTTTTAATTTGCTTTTGTTCTCTACTCGTGCTTTCCTCCAAGCTCTTTCCTTCTCCTCTCCTTCCTTCCCAAGAAACATAGGGATATCATCTGGAAGAAACACCCTCGTGAACTTCTTCCCCTTACCCATTGGAGGAACCACCCTCTCTTTCCCTGTTCTACTCGGTATACAGTGATCCAACCCAATATATGAATCCTCCTACCCCAGCCCCTCCTCAACCTCCTTGCCTGTCATAGCGTCTATCTTCGTTCTTGACTTGGGTACATTGTTCCCCTACTGAATCTGATCATTATCATCCCTTCGTGTTGGATGATTGGGTTGACCTCTGTGTTGCTCCGTTGATGAAAGGTTGAATGCCAGATTTTCTTTTGTCGACCCCCTCCCCTTCCTGCTTCTCATCTTCTCCCAACTTATCCCATCTGATGTCACCCCTTCCTGCCCGTCGACATCTCTTGGGACAGTCTTGCTCATCTGCATCATCTCTCCCATTTTGTAGCGTTGGAAGTGAGGATTCTCCACCTGGGTATCCCCCATTACAACGACCTCCTTCATCATATCAGTTGCCTTCCCGCCTTCCTCCTCTTTTGTCCCCTTGTCCCCCACATCCACCCTGACCTCAAATTGTGCCTCATTGTCGTTCTTCCTTGTTGGCTTCATGGAAGAGGTTGATTCTTTAGAATTCAAACCCCTCGATGCACCACATGTATGAAAGAAGATGTCTTGGTGAAGCCTTGATCTATTGTCCCCCAAGAGCTCCTCTTCAACCGGGATACACGGTCTTCTTGGAGAAAATTTTAACCATGATCCCCATCCACTTTGGATGTCATCGTCTTCATCATAATCCACACAATCCTTTTCCATGTTCCCTAATCGACCACAAATTAAGCAGTGAACCGGGAGCCTTTCATATTTTAACTCAATGTCAACTATGTGTCTGTCTGGACCCCGTACCTTCTGAAGGTGCTTGATCAGTTTGGTTATATCAATCCCCAACCGCGCACGTCCTGATGTTTTGTAATCGAAAGTGTCACAATCCAATTTCATCTCTTTTCTGATCTTTTCTGCAATCTTACTCATCGCCATCTATCCACGAAACCCTAGTGGCACATTGTATAGCCGCACCCAAAACTGACTTTCTACAAAGCTGATTTTCCCCGATTGGTACTTTGGATTAGGGCTGAGCATCGGTCCAGAACCGGATCGGACCGGACCGAACCGGACCAGACCGCAGACCGAATTTGAACAAATATATAGACCGCAGACCGGGCCGTTTTGAGGTAGGACCGGACCGGGACCGGACCGTTTTGTGCTAGGACTGGACCGGATCGCACCGTTTGGACCGTAATCAGCCTTTTTTACATGTTTTACAACTTATTTAATTGTACAAAGTTGATAATCTTAGTCACTTCTAACAATTATATAACTTAAGTATCAAACATTTATACTAGTAGTGATTATATATGTACTTTATTTATAATTATTATAAAATACACCTTCAAATATACATGAATTTTATATAAAAGTCAATATGCGGTCTGGACCGGACCGGACCGAAGACCGAACTCATCAAAATTCTCGGACCGCGGACCTGACCGAACACAAAATGGACCGGACTGGACCGGACCGAATTGAGCAGTCCGGTCTGATTTTGCGGTCTGGACCATTATTTGCTCACCCCTACTTTGGATCCACCTCCTTAACTAGCAGTAGTCTGTTGTCAAAATTTCACGGCTCACCTTGAATCACCTTAAGCTTGTCCTTCCACTGCATGAATTGAATCACAAAGGTAGTCTGGACAATTGGTTTGAACATCACACTGCTTGCTAAACCCCATGCTTGTGCTAGTGTTTTCTTCATTGCCACAGAATTGTAAGATATGTCTGTCAGGAGTCTCCCAACCAACACCAGTTCTATGTGATCTGGTACCCTGTTGTCTTCTTCGTCTATTAGGCATGTCACCTCCTATTCATCCTTGGTGATCTTCATCCTCTCACACTGGTCTATTAGTTCCTCTCCCATCACGATTCATCTTTAGCCTGAGTGAGATCAAACACCCACAACAACCATTTGAACCTGCAAGAGAGAAACGAAGATTGCCCATAAGAGGGACAACAACCACTTACTCAAAACCCTAATCGCACGCTGCATCACCACAGAGACGCTAGGGATCCGAGCGGGCCAAGTTTCATTTCCTTTATAACTTTTAAATATAACAAGAAAGTATTATTATCTCTTTTTTCTATTTCCTCTAAGAAAGTTTCTTAAAAGATATGTGATTTGACTTATGAGGAGAATAAATGACCATTTTGAATTGGATCAAAGCCTAAGATGGGAAGTTCCTATACCATTTATTTTCATCCTTTAAAAAAACATAAATGTTAAGTTAAATGACCAATATGGAAATAAGTGTATAAGAGATGTACACAACTCAAATTTTATTAGGAGAAATCTAGACTACCTAATTAATGTGTGTCCAAATTTATTTGAACACTCAAATAAATGTAAACACAATGTTTTATTTTGAATTTGTATGACCACTCAAATAAATGTAAACACAACGCTAATCAATTAGACACATGTAAAACCAAAATAATAGATACATTGATTAGTTTTTTGTCCAAATTAGTTAACATGGAAACCATATATTTAAAATAATAAAAGAGAAGCTGGAAGGACTGTTTATTATTTTATTTTTATCATTCCAAAGTTTGAATAATTGAGCACAACATGTTAAAAATTACAAGAGCAATATATTACTTGGGGACTATAGAAAAGTGTGAGTTTTGACCCATTACCTTCTCAATACAACTATGAAGCTTGATATGGAAAAGGAGATGTGATTATGGATGACAAGATGTGATGTAAGTTGGAAATAAAATGATGTATTTAATCATGACAATTAAAATGGTTTAATCCTTTCAAACAAATACAAATACATATGGGAGTGAGTAATCATATTCAACAATTTTTAAATAATACTTGATCAAGTTATATATATTTTTTGAAGAACATATAGGAAACATTAAATTTGATGTATTCATATTCCATTTTGAATGGTTTCAGTGGATTTATTAAATTTAAATAGTTGGTATGAATATCTATGGTAAGATCACATACGTTAGAGGCTTTTTGTAGGTAATAGAGTTAATGGACATGGAATAGGTATGAAAATACATGGTTTTACTTTTAAATTAGAATAAGAAAAATATGGTAATGTAATAATGGTTTAATTGAGATGTATTGTATGTGTAATAAATGTTTGATTTGACTATATATAGATATCGACAATCTAAATGGGTCTTAAACATGAAACCAATGCTCAGAATGACCTTCACAAATCTTGAGAATGTAGTGATAACTTTTCAATGGGTATAAATGCCTATTTATATTCAATTACATTAGATAATTTCTATTGAATTTGAGGACATTTTTGTTTCACAAATTTAATTTGTTTTGAGTCATATTCTAGTAGGCAAATACTTCTAGTGAGACTAGGATGTTGTGTACATTTACAATGTTTTGGAATTCTGGTTTAAAAGTTGAGAATTTTTGGAGATAGAGAACAAGAAATATAGGTTACAATTCAAATTAAATAAATGTCCTTTGGAATTTCTTGTAATAATTCCACTCATACTATTTCTTGACATGGAAGGAAATAAACAAAAATGTGCAATTGGAGGGAGTTTATAAGGGTTAGTGAGACTTGTGTTTTTCTGGTGTCATCATAGCCACCCTTTTCCGTTTCCTTGTTATCCTTTTTTGAATCCTCATTCTTCCCCTCCTTTATGGATTTACCAAGACTAGGAAACAAAGAAATAGAGGTAGTTGACCTCTAATCCACCAAGATGATGCCTCCCCCTCTATTTTTATAGTGCATGCTCACTTGGAATACAATCATCTCCTCCTATGCCTACAATGTCAGTGAAGGATCACCAATGTTGTAGCCTTATAGTCCCCTGCCCCCGACTCAGATGCACAATTGTATATTTGGTGATGATATCAAGTAAAAATATGGTTATTATTCTTTCAAAAAAGGAATTGAGAACACATTAAAGAAATCATCAGTATTAAAGGTAAGAAGACCATGCATATTTGGCACAAGTAAATTTTTCTTTATTGAATGCTTATTTTATGGTTATGTACATTATCATGTTTCATGAATTATGAATGATTTATAAGATAAAATCATGTATATATATTATTGTGTGACTGGTTATTTATGTTCCATTATAAAACCTCAACTATGACTATGATCTATGTTTAATGAATCACATTCAAAGTAGGGATAAATCCTATTAAGAAATCATGAGGGAGTAATCTCATTAAGACATTAAGCGGGAGAAATCCCATTATGATTCAAGGGGAGGAATCTTATTATGGCACAAATAGAGAGAAATCTTGTTATGTTTAAGATTAAGATTAAGTATGTTAATGATTAAGTCAATATCATGAACAAACTTAAGGAATTGGTTAAGTTTTTATATGCTCCTCGATCATGGATGTTCAGGTCATTATGGGCTTTCCTAGCATTATGAGCTTCATAGACATTTAGCTTCCATAACTCACCCAACAATAACTCTTTGGAAAAAAGTCAACCTCAGCTAACTTTAGAATCATGTTAGTCCTCAAAAGTGAATAGCAGTTAGCCATATAATGCTGACTTAATAATGTCTCTCCACTATTGATTTTCATGCTGTTGTTTCACTTCTAGATCTGACTCTCCACAGGTCAATATCAAGGCAGAAATAAGTCGAGCTCTCAAGGATGAGAGGGGCATCAGGTGACTACTAAATCAAGAAGTCTTTCAAGCGGACCACAAAATAAGTGCATGTTGAAAAACTCTAAGAACAATTTCCCTCTCTTCAAATAAAAGAGGCTTGGCCGCCAAAAATAATTTCCCGAAAAAAACCCCAAATCCTAAGCCTGCGAGTCTATGAATAAAAGCGAGAGAGTTGAATAAAATTATGAGAGTTGTGCCATAAATAAGGATCTATATAAAGAACCGATGAAGGTCTCACCCGGCCGGCACATTCAGATGCCCTCACGAAGGCAGATGTGTCGTGCCCGGTAGTGAAACCCTAAGGTATCTAAATATAAGAAAGGCTTATAAAGGATTCACCCAGCTGGTACATTCAGCTGCCCTCACAAAGGCAGATGTGTCCTGCCAGGTAGTGAGATTCTAAAAGCATAAACAACCCCTCCCCCACTTGAAAGGGGAGTTACACTTCAAGCCTTTAGCCAAACCTCATACCCACTCTAGTTTCCAGTAGGTTCTTCATAGAGGTATACAACTAATTAGAGTCAACAACATGCACAAAATAAAAAGTGGTCCCGATGCAAGCTACGAGATACGGAAGGAACCTGAGACCCAAGCAACTCTCAAAAACCTGAAAGAGTCAAGGCAAGCAATAAAACCCGATATGACCTTAGGAGAACTCAGGTTGAGAATTGAAGCAAGAGTATGGAAATCTTAACTAAATAAAATCGCCTCTCCATTACATGCCTCAGTTCTATCTAACTTGAGGACAAGCTAGACTCTAAGTTAGGGGGGGTGATAACCTCCAATTCTGAGATGTTATCTTAGTCTTTTCTTTAGTTTTCCACACTCTTTCTTAATTAGAATTAGATATAATACCTAAATATTCCTTCTTATTGTAAATATACCATTATACTAACTTTTCCTCTTTTAACGTGCAGAAAAAGACACAAAAAATCATAAAAGACTCAACTAGCCTCAAGACCGCATGAGCTCAAACGGTCCCAAGACCGCATGAAGCCAATCGGTCCCGAGACCGCATGGAGTCACACGGTCCCAAGACCGCATGAAGCCAATCAGTCCTGAGACCGCATGGAGTCACACGGTCCCATGACCGCATGAAGCCAATCGGTCCCGAGACCGCATGGAGTCACACGATCCCAAGACCGCATGAAGCCAATCGGTTCCGAGACCGCATGAAGTCACACGGTCCCAAGACCGCATGAAGCCAATCGGTCCCGAGACTGCATGGAGTCACACGGTCCCAAGACCGCATGAAGCCAATCGGTCCCTAGACCACATGGGGTCACATAGTCCCAAGACTGCATGAAGTCAATCGGTCCCGAGACCACATGGAGTCACACGGTCCCAAGACCAAATGAAGCCAATCGGTCCCAAGACCGCATGAATCCAAACGGTCTTGAGGTCCAAATGGTCTTGAGGTCCAAATGTTCTTGAGGTTGAAACGGTTTGAGGTCCAAACGGACTTGAGATCCAAATGGTCTTCAGATCCAAACGGTCTTGAGGTCCAAACGATCTCCAAACCATTTGGACTTCACTTAAGGCCTATAAATAAGACCCCAAGGGTCCTAAAAAAGGCATCAAGTCTCAGATGTACAAAGGCTGCCTCAATCACTCCAGAGCGCATCCGACTTCCATCCTCCGCCCAGGGGCTGCCGGTCTGAGACCCACACTCCATCTCAAAGTTGCTTTCTCTCTCTGTAAAAGAAGGTGGGAAGAGGGGATCTCGTCATCAAGCAACATGTGAAGTTGGTGGATCGTCTCTCTCTCTCTCTCCAAGGGGTAGATTTTCCTCTCTCCTTTGTGGGGATGACGCTCTCTCTCTTTTTGCCTCCTTCTTTGTCCTAGTTATGAGCGAGTAGTCTCCCTCACTAGGGTGCGGGGAGTAGCCCCGCTGCCCATGTTTTCATATCATGTAAATGCAATCCATAGTTTTTGATATAGAGTTGATATCTTTTCAGTTCAACATCAAATGTTTAATGAATGCTTGTTGCTTGATCACCAACTTATGTTATCTTTTGTCTTTTAGTATGAATTGTCTACGTTTATACTATTAGATTTGAAACTCATTTGTATGTTGGTTCTTGGTGCATGTATCCACCATGCATCTAATCTGTATCTAGGAATGTCTTTCAAGAAGTGGAGTATACTCACTCCCATCGTTGTACTTTCATGCTATGAAATGGAATCAGTTGACGTGTGAAAGTACAAACTTGATGAGTCGAGGAACATACTTTGCGAAGGGAATGATGCAAAGTAGTTGACCATTTGTTTGGGGATGGCTAACTGTGCAACATTCCCGCACTTCTCGTAGTTATTTCTCCAAAAGGAAACTAAGTCTACAAAGATACTAACTGACTAAACTCTTTTTGCAAGTTATGTTTTACTTTGCATGTGTTGATCCATGTGTAGTGGCGGTGAAAAACTGATCACACCCTAGTGACTCTTATCATTGTTTAAACTTTCTCAGATTTACTTGCTTTCTTTACTTTACATGTTCTAGTTTAAAACAACAAAACCAACCTTTCGATTTAAGTGCCTACTATTAAGCGACTAAGTGAAATTCTAACGTTTTCCATCTTATTGCTTGCAACAAGACCATTGTCCTGAGGATTCGACCCTTAACTATACTACGATAAGACTTCCACGTATCTTAGCTTACGTGGGTGGAGTTCTCTATCCAGTATATGCAAGTCTAAACCTAAAGACTTATCATCTTTAGGATTTTTAGTTGGTGCACGCAATTCTACGTAAGTGGAAGCTCCATCACTACCTATGGGTAGTGCCATGCGACTCATCAACCCTAGATATTGATATACCTATTATGTAGGATCATGTGGGGTTTAATGGGGATCTACCATAAGGAAGGTAGCATCCAGGTCCACTATAGGGACAACACAGAGGCTAGGGTATGTATGGATTGAGCAGTTATGTTTAAAATGTAAAGTTGTTTGTTAAATCATAATTGACTGCAATATGTTGTTATTGTTAATTGCACGATTATTGTTTTCCCCACATACTGACATATTCATTTGTGCTGATCGACATTTTGTTTGTCGGTATTTTAGGTACAAATCCCAAAACGACAAATAGTAAATTGGCATATTGTGAATACATGAATTAAAGTGCAAGGAGGATAGTTAGAATAAATTCCATATGTGGATAGAAGTTAGATATCCAAGTTTTTGAAAAAGGTATGAATTAAAAGTTTTATTTTATTCCAACTTTCAGTATAGTCCTGATAGAATTTAATAATTATTACTGATTATTTGTCGAACCTTTAATCTGGGTAATTAGGATAACGGCTTGACCTCTTGGTCTCCCTTAATTGGGGGTTACCATGAGGCGTGGTCATTACACTCTTTTCTCTTCCTTTCCTCCCCAACTATAGCTGATAAAATGATAGGTGCATGGTCCGACTGATAGAATGGTAAATGATGTACCCAGCTTCCAGTATATTTGTTTCTACAATCATCACTAACCAGAAATCTGTCCAGGCATTCTTAAACCATCGTCTCCACCGTCAGATCCCATTTCCACATAAAGGTATTTCAAGTGTATCAAATATCAAGTAAAGTGCAGTCATCAATCGCATCCCGAAAGGCCTTCATAAATATGTTAGGTTTCATAGGGCCACTCCTTTTCTCTCCATTATTTATGATCTCATTTAAGTCCCCAAAAAAAAAATCAATGGTTCTACGTTTCTACCTTGGATCTATCTCATCATGTCCCTGGTTTTGAATTTCTCTGCTTGTGTCGACCAACCATAGATACAACATGCATACAATTCATAGTCATTTGTTCTGTCCACCCCTTTGCATTTCACATGTCTAGTAGAAAAACCCGTGACTTCCGCCTCTACCTCCCACCACCAAAATCCCAGTCTGCCTGCCCATCCTGTGCTTGAAATACACATACCGTTAATAAAACCACATCTCCTCTTTATCCTCTCCAAATATTTATCATCTAGCATAGTTTCCATAACGAAAACTATGTTGGGTCTCTCCCTCCAACATAATGCTTAGAGGGCTACTACCGCTGCCAAGCGACCCAAACCATGGCAGTTCCAACTCAGGTGTTTCATTGTTGTTCACGGGGTTGGGCTATCCCAACTCCCGCAACTTGGGTGTGTTTGCATATGCACCCTCTGACTGACAGAACTTGTTCGACTTTGACTTCTTAGCTTGCATATCCACTATATCATCCTTTTGGCTCATGGCAACATCATCCATAGCTTCCGAATCTCTCCTATGCTTGTTTATAAATTGTCTAGTCATCACTTTCTCTGCAGTGATTGGACTTCTCAGCACTATTTTATTCTTGTTTTCTTTGACTCCTTTTTCTTTTAATTTTCTTTTGTTATCTACTCGTGCTTTCCTCCAAGCTCTTTCCTTCTCCTCTCCTTCCTTCCCAAGAAACATAGGGATATCATTTGGAAGAAACACCCTCGTGAACTTCATCCCCTTACCCATTGGAGGAACCTCCCTCTCTTTCCCTATTCTACTCAGTATACAGTGATCCAACCCAATATATGAATCCTCCTATCCCAGCCCCTCCTCAACCTCCTTGCCTGTCATAGCGACTGTCTTCGTCCTTGACTTGGGTACACTGTTCCCCTACTGAATCTGATCATTATCATCCCTTCGTGTCGGATGATTGGGTTGACCTCTGTGCTGCTCCGTTGATGAAAGGTTGAACGCCAAATTTTCTTTTGTCGACGCCCTCCCCTTCCTGCTTCTCATCTTCTCCCAACTTATCCCATCTGATGTCACCCCTTCTTGTCCCTTGACATCTCTTGGGACAGTCTTTCTCATCTGCATCATCTCTCCCATTTTGTAGCGTTGGAAGTGAGGATTCTCCACCTGGGTATCCCCCATTACAACGACCTCCTTCATCATATCAGTTGCCTTCCCGCCTTCCTCCTCTTTTGTCCCCTTGTCCCCCACATCCACCCTGACCACAAATTGTGCCTCATTGTCGTTCTTCCTTGTTGGCTTCATGGAAGAGGTTGATTCTTTAGAATTCAAACCCCTCGATGCACCACATGTATGAAAGAAGATGTCTTGGTGAAGCCTTGATCTATTGTCCCCCAAGAGCTCCTCTTCAACCGGGATACACGGTCTTCTTGGAGAAGCTTTTAACCATGATCCCCATCCACTTTGGATGTCATCGTCTTCATCATAATCCACACAGTCCTTTTCCATGTTCCCTAATCGACTACAAATTAAGCAGTGAACCGGGAGCCTTTCATATTTTAACTCAATGTCAACTATGTGTCTGTCTGGACCTCGTACCTTCTGAAGGTGCTTGATCAGTTTGGTTATGTCAATCCCCAACCGCACACGTCCTGATGTTTTGTAACCGAAAGTGTCACAGTCCAGTTTCATCTCTTTTCTGATCTTTTCTGCAATCTTACTCATCGCCATCTCTCCACGAAACCCTAGTGGCACATTGTATAGCCGCACCCAAAACTGACTTTCTACAAAGCTGATTTTCCCCGATTAGTACTTTGAATTAGGGCTGAGCATCAGTCCAGAACCGGACCGGACCGGACCGCGGACCGAATTTGAACAAATATATAGACCGCAGACCGGACCGTTTTGAGGTAGGACCGGACCGGGAACGGACCGTTTTGTGCTAGGACCGGACCGGATCGGACCATTAGGACCGTAATCAGCCTTTTTTACATGTTTTACAACTTATTTAATTGTACAAAGTTGATAATCTTAGTCACTTCTAACAATTATATAACTTAAGTATCAAACATTTATACTAGTAGTGATTATATATGTACTTTATTTATAATTATTATAAAATACACCTTCAAATATACATGAATTTTATATAAAAGTCAATATGCGGTCCGAACCGGACCGGACCGAAGACCGAACTCATCAAAATTCTCGGACCGCGGACCGGACCGAACACAAAATGGACCGGACTGGACCGGACCGAACACAAGATGGGGTCGTCATGTTTTTGTTGGGAGTCCTCCATACGGTCTGGAGTTAAGTGACCATACGGTTTGGTTGTTGTAAGTCTCCATATGGTCTTACTATAGATGCCTTTATCAAACAGTCTTGCAAGACCTTTTCCAAACAATTTAGTGTAATTGACATCCAAACGGTTTGATTGCATGTGACTAAACAATCTTGCATGCATCCCTTTTTCATTCGGTTTGGCAAAGCCAACAGTATCAAACGGTCTCGCACAGACCTTTTTCAAATGGTCTCACAACACTGACATCCAAACGATCTCCATCCCTTAGCTCTATCAGTCTCTCAACCCTGGGCTCCAAATGGTCTCGGTGTTGCCCGCTCTATTGGTCTCGCTGATTAGTCCATGCGGTCTTGGACTGGGCGGCATTCTATCAGTCTGTAAGACTGATCACGATCAAAATGGTCTTGACGACCAAAGCTCCAAACGGTATCTGCATTCTGCCTCCATATGGTCTTGGACTCTCTCGCACCCAAACGGTCTGCTCACAAGCTCATGATCCTATCGGTCTCAGGGATTGATCACACCCAATCAGTTTAGGACCACCGATCGGTCTCGATCGATCGATGTGCAACCGGTCTTTCTTCGCACAGAGAAAACGATCTCCGACTCCCTGTGTCTGAACGGTCTTGGTCTGATGTTCTATCGGTCTGAGACCGTGTGTCGCCTAGGTTGCAGATCTAGGTTGAGCAGGTGGTGTGGGGTCATGGGGTAGGTACAACGAGGTTACATGTAGTGTTGTTCGTGCTGGGGAAGCTAGGGTTGCAGAGTTGTGATTGTGGGAGGAAGAAGAAGGTGAGGGAGCAGAGGGAATCGATTGTTTCTGGTATGAGGAAGTGGTCGTACGATCGTGTTGATGTAGGTTAAGCTTGGATGCAGTAGTCTTTAGGTGGATGGCTGGAAGCCGGTTAGGTAGGGTTTCTGAGGTTGAAGATAATGGTAGAAGACAGGAATCATGACGTTAGGTCCTCATGCGGTCTTGAGAGTTTTCTCAAATGGTTTTGAGCAGGTGTTGCTCACATGGTCTTGAGGGACCATTAGAACGAGACGAATAGGGCAGGTTGAGACCAAAACTGTTAGCTCAAACAAATAAGGGTCGTAGATCCAAGATCAGATGGTATGTATTTGTTCACAGTCTGAGACCGAATGGATGAATGGCTATGAGCGAAAGGTCAAAACCGAATGGATGAAGCTGCTATGTTGAGACTGTTCGGCGAGACTGAATAGTGAGACCGTTTGGTCAGACTGATTTGTGAGACTATTTGGTCAGACCGATTGGTCAGAACCAAAGGTGAGTGAAGGTAGAAAGGTGGGTCCCAATTGATTGTTCAACCTCATCAAGACCTACTTCGAATCAACATAAATTTAGTTAAGAACCTTGATAATTGAAATAATTAAGTAATTTTGCACTTTATGATACATTATGATGTTTAGTGAGTGAAATTGAGTGTATTGAGTTGAATTTTGACCCAATATGGTAATTGAGTTCCATGATGAATATGCATTCATCAAAATAGCCCAAACATAAATGTTTCTTGTCCTCGAGTAACACAACAACTTAAATGGTCGCCAAATGAATACTTTCAATTCGTGTGATTGCCTCATCTTCACATCATGATTGTTTTCTTTCTACTTAGTATGACTCAGTATCTCAACCTCCTGAGACCACTAAACATATCTTACCATATCTTCATTCCTGAGTTTGCTTTCCAATATCACTTCCTCCTCACTTTTTCCAAAAACAAGCATGTCAAAGAGTTTTGTAAGAGTCCAGAGATACCTGTAGAAAGACAAGTGTGTATCTGATCTGAAATTGGTGTTTTTCAAGGCATTGAAGGCTTTTATTGTGCCTTTAGGTAGAAAAGGGAGTGAGAGGTGGTATGGAATGAAGAAGTAAATCTCTCCTCTATTCAACTCGATATTTTTATTATTTTTGCAACTTCATTTATTGCAATTTTTTGTGTGAATGTCTCCTCTATTCGACTCGAGATTGCATTTCTTTGTGTGTGCGCTTTGGCATCTTTTCTTGGTGGTACACCCCTTATTAATTTGCGAGGGGTATGGAAGAAGAGGATATAGAGGGAAGTGGTGTGCCACCCTGAACTTAGGGTTTAGCACTATTTTGGCTATTTTTGTTTCTTGATGATGCATGGAGGGGTATGAAGATGATAGAAAAAGTGTAGAAGAGGGTTCAGATCAGAATGCAACTTGATTTATAATTTCATGCACCAGGTTGTTCTCTTTATCATACTCTGCTCAAATAATGATTTGATGAGGATCCGGCGGGGATTCCATGTTGTTGTTCCATTAGTCAGTTAGGAAGCATAAAGATCATGATGCTAGGATTCATAAATATCCTAGCATAAAGATCATGATGCTAGGATTCATAAGCTTAACAAGATGATTTCAATCAAAATGCTAGTTTTTAGAAGAAGGTCGTTTTGAGGATTTTCTTTGAATAAGGAGGGTATAATGATTCAAAATGCATAGAGATTTAAAAAGTGTCAAAACTTCATCCAATATATGTTCAAATTTCTTTTGAAAACTTTAAAATTTTGAAAATTTTATTTGAAAATTTTTAAAAGTTAGGTCAAAAATGAGACGATGAAATCTTAAGTTTGATTTAGATGGGTGAAGGTGGAAAGTAAGATACACACCACCCACCCTCCACCCCAAACAAAGAAATTTGCTCGTCCTGAGCAAACTCTTAATCTGAGATGGAGGGGAAAGTTTATGCCGTTTGGACCACCAGATGTGGTTGCGTTCCAATCAACTTATTTCCTCCATCTGAAAATCTCAACATAAAGACCATTCAAAACTCAAAATAGCATCTCGCGATGCAATTTTATTTGGTGTAAAATTATCTAAGAAAATTTAAAACAAAATTAGGGAAAAATCCTAATGTAGAATTAAAAATACGAATTTATTTATCGGGTTGCCTCCCGACAAACTCCTTTGTTTTAAGTCGATGGCTCGACTTAATTCCTTCAACTTCTACAGTGGATATTTTGGATTGGTGAGATCCAGCATCGTTTCAGATCCTGTATTAGCAGAGGTGAAATATCTCTTCAATCGTTGACTATTTGCCACAAATTCACTGGTCTTTTCACTCCAAAAAGAGAAAGCACCACTAGTGAGAACGGAGTTTTCCTGGGAATAATCGCTATCTGGAATTGAATAGAAGAACTTGGTCTCCAACTTGAATGTCCTTCCTCTTCAAATGACCATCATGCCACAACTTTGTGCGTTCTTTATAGATTCTGGCATTCTCATAAGTTGTCATTATGAGCTCTTCTAGTTCTTAGAGTTACAGTATCCTGGGTTGGCCCGCTTTCATCATATCAAAATTTAGTTGTTTAATTGCCCACCATCCCTTGTGTTCTAGTTCTATCGGCAGGTGACATGAATTTCCATATATTAATCTAAATGGTGTAGTTCCAAGGGCAGTTTTATAAGAAGTTTGGTAGGCCCACAAGGCATCATTGATTTTATTGACCAATCTTTTCAATTGTGGCCTACGATCTTTTCCAAAATAGCCTTGAGTTGGCGGTTAGAAACCTCTAACTATCCACTTTTTTGTGGATGGTAGGGTGAGGCTACCTTGTGAGTTACACCATATTTTCTCAATAAAGCTTCAAAGCTTCTTTCAAGGAAATGAGACCCTCCATCAAATATCACAGTACGTGGGACTCTGAATCGGGGGAAAATGATATCTTTGAACAATTTGATGACAAGTTTGGAGTCGTGAGTGATGGTTGGTATGCCTTCAACTCATTTTGAGATGTAATCCACCACCACTAGGATGTAGGAAAATCCATGAGAAGATGGGAATGGACCCATGTAGTCCAGAGCCACACATCAACTATATTGACTTCTTACCACAAGTTGAGTGGCATCTCATCTTTCTTTGTTATATTGCCTAATCTTTGACGTTTGTCACATGATAAGAAAAAGTCATAGGAATCTTTGGATATGGTTGGCCAAAAGAATCTGCATTGCAAAACCTTCAAGGCAGTCTTCATAGAGCTCATGTGTTCTCCAACTTGTGGCATCCAACTTATAAAACACAAGATTACTAAGCGGAAGCGAATCATTTACAGCGAGTTACTGAAAATCACTAAAAATTAAAACTTTTTGTACAGAGATCCACACATAGGAAATCCTTTTCATCAAGAACCAGAATATAATATTTACATTTTGTTCCATAAGTACTCAACATGTACTATCTCTTCTCGAGGATTACAACATCAGTTGTCCTATTCAACATTATGTACAGACATCAGAAAACCTTGAGGCATCAAGCCAAAATCTCAAGTCAATGATGAAAGCACTATATATAAATCCCCAGGACCTGAGAGTACAGAGATGACACATAGGACTACTATCTATACAACTGGACATGCAGTATCTCCACCTGAGATATTACTGTTGTCCTCAATGTTGTTGTCATTCCTTCTCTGCTAGGACCGGACCGGATCAGACCGTTTGGACCGTAATCAGCCTTTTTTACATGTTTTACAACTTATTTAATTGTACAAAGTTGATAATCTTAGTCACTTCTAACAATTATATAACTTAAGTATCAAACATTTATACTAGTAGTGATTATATATGTACTTTATTTATAATTATTATAAAATACACCTTCAAATATACATGAATTTTATATAAAAGTCAATATGCGGTCCGGACCGGACCAGACCGATTTTGGACCGGACCGGACCGAAGACCGAACTCATCAAAATTCTCAGACTACGGACCGGACCGAACACAAAATGGACCGGACTGGACCGGACCGAATTGAGCAGTCCGGTCTGATTTTGCGGTCTGGACCATTATTTGCTCACCCCTACTTTGGATCCACCTCCTTAACTAGCAGTAGTCTGTTGTCAAAATTTCACGACTCACCTTGAATCACCTTAAGCTTGTCCTTCCACTGCATGAATTGAATCACAAAGGTAGTCTGGAAAATTGGTTTGAACATCACACTGCTTGCTAAACCCCATGCTTGTGCTAGTGTTTTCTTCCTTGCCACAGAATTGTAAGATCTGTCTGTCAGGAGTCTCCCAACCAACACCAGTTCCATGTGATCCGGTACCCTGTTGTCTTCTTCGTCTATTAGGCATGCCACCTCCTATTCATCCTTGGTGATCTTCATCCTCTCACACTGGTCTGTTAGTTCCTCTCCCATCACGATTCATCTTTAGCCTGAGTGAGATCAAACACCCACAACAACCATTTGAACCTGCAAGAGAGAAACGAAGATTGCCCATAAGAGGGACAACAACCACTTACTCAAAACCCTAATCGCACGCCGTGTCACCACAGAGACGCTAGGGATCCGAGCGGGCCAAGTTTCATTTCCTTTATAACTTTTAAATATAGCAAGAAAGTATTATTATCTCTTTTTTCTATTTCCTCTAAGAAAGTTTCTTAAAAGATGAATAAAAGATATGTGATTTGACTTATGAGGAGAATAAATGACCATTTTGAATTGGATCAAAGCCTAAGATGGGAAGTTCCTATACCATTTATTTTCATCCTTAAAAAAAACATAAATGTTAAGTTAAATGACCAATATGGAAATAAGTGTATAAGAGATGTACACAACTCAAATTTTATTAGGAGAAATCTAGACTACCTAATTAATGTGTGTCCAAATTTATTTGACCACTCAAATAAATGTAAACACAATGTTTTATTTTGAATTTGTATGACCACTCAAATAAATGTAAACACAACGCTAATCAATTAGACACATGTAAAACCAAAATAATAGATACATTGATTAGTTTTTTGTCCAAATTAGTCAACATGGAAACCATATATTTAAAATAATAAAAGAGAAGCTGGAAGGACTGTTTATTATTATATTTTTATCATTCCAAAGTTTGAATAATTGAACACAACATGTTAAAAATTACAAGAGCAATATATTACTTGGGGACTATAGAAAAGTGTGAGTTTTGACCCATTACCTTCTCAATACAACTATGAAGCTTGATATGGAAAAGGAGATGTGATTATGGATGACAAGATGTGATGTAAGTTGGAAATAAAATGATGTATTTAATCATGACAATTAAAATGGTTTAATCCTTTCAAACAAATACAAATACATATGGGAGTGAGTAATCATATTCAACAATTTTTAAATAATACTTGATCAAGTTATATATATTTTTTGAAGAACATATAGGAAACATTAAATTTGATGTATTCATATACCATTTTGAATGGTTTCAGTGGATTTATTAAATTTAAATAGTTGGTATGAATATCTATGGTAAGATCACAGACGTTAGAGGCTTTTTGTAGGTAATAGAGTTAATGGACATGGAATAGGTATGAAAATACATAGTTTTACTTTTAAATTAGAATAAGAAAAATATGGTAATGTAATAATGGTTTAATTGAGATGTATTGTATGTGTAATAAATGTTTGATTTGACTATATATAGATATCGACAATCTAAATGGGTCTTAAATATGAAACCAATGCTCAGAATGACCTTCACAAATCTTGAGAATGTAGTGATAACTTTTCAATGGGTATAAATGCCTATTTAAATTCAATTACATCAGATAATTTCTCTTGAATTTGAGGACATTTTTGTTTCACAAATTTAATTTGTTTTGAGTCATATTCTAGTAGGAAAATACTTCTAGTGAGACTAGGATGTTGTGTACATTTACAATGTTTTGGAATTCTGGTTTAAAAGTTGAGAATTTTTGGAGATAGAGAACAAGAAATATAGGTTACAATTCAAATTAAATAAATTTCCTTTGGAATTTCTTGTAATAATTCCACTCATACTATTTCTTGACAGGGAAGGAAAGAAACAAAAATGTGCAATTGGAGGGAGTTTATAAGGGTTAGTGAGACTTATGTTTTTCTAGTGTCATCATAGCCACCCTTTTCCGTTTCCTTGTTATCCTTTTTTGGAATTAAAATTTGTTCTAGATTAATGATATGGAATCACTGGGATGGTATCGGGTTTCACCACCACTACACATGGAAACACATACAAACACATAACATCCAGTCAAGCATCTAACTATCCAAATGGAACTGATGTGAACCCTCCTAGAGGGATGTTTAGGACCACGTCAGCATCCCCTTAGGCATTAGATTTATCATCACCATCCAGATCATGCACTTATGGTTCCCAAGATACAACATCCAACTAAGGTTGTGGCCCTCCCTGAGGGATGTTTATACCATAGAAGCGTCACCTTAGGCAAGATGGCTTGTCCCCTCATGAATCATACACTTACGACCTCAAGGAACCCCCATTATATTTCTAGTCTGGGAGTCAACCGTGCTAATCAACATACATGTAGGTGATTAGTCTACAAGCAAACATCAATGATTAACAAGAAGATACAACATCCAACTAAGGATGTGGTCCTCCATGAGGGATGTCTAGACCACAAAAATGTCATTGTAGGCTAGATGGCTCGTCCCCTCCCAGATCATACACTTATGACCTCAAGGAACCCTATCATATTTCTCTTAAAGGAGTCTACCTCATTAATCGACATCTATACTACAAAGGGAAGAACAAGATGAAAGGATCCAGGTAATCAACTACCAGCATATCAATTAGCAATGAAATGAAAAGTTATATACATTGCCTTGGAATGTTAAATGAAAATACATGGTTGCATGGGCAGCGGGGTTAGTCCCCACACCCCAGCAAAAAGGAACTACTTGCTCATGATAAATGAAACAAGAAGAACAAGAAAGAGAGAGGAATCTGCCATGACCATGATGTAGAATGTGGTCATAGCTCAGTGAAGATTATGCAGTCTCCTACGTCGTGTCAGAGAAGATCTGGATGAAGAACAATGGTCACCAAGACAGACTGAGCAATCTTTCTCACTCCTCCTTCCTTCTCTTCTCGGTCTCCTTGAGTTGCAGCAGGAACGATAGGTGAAGTGAAAGTGGCAGGGTCAAACCAGCGTATAGGTAGCCTGTCGGCATCCCAGAACTGATGCCCAAATGAGGACCCTTGTGGTCCTATTTATAGGCGAAGATGGGGTCGTCATGTTTTTGTTGGGAGTCCTCCATACGGTCTGGAGTTAAGTGACCATACGGTTTGGTTGTTGTAAGTCTCCATATGGTCTTACTATACATGCCTTTATCAAACAGTCTTGCAAGACCTTTTCCAAACAATTTAGTGTGATTGACATCCAAACAGTTTGATTGCATGTGACTAAACAATCTTGCATGCATCCCTTTTTCATTCGGTTTGGCAAAGCCAACAGTATCAAACGGTCTCACACAGACCTTTTTCAAATGGTCTCGCAACACTGACATCCAAACGATCTCCATCCCTTAGCTCTATTAGTCTCTCAACCCTGGGCTCCAAATGGTCTCGGTGTTGCCCGCTCTATTGGTCTCGCTGATTAGTCCATGCGGTCTTGGACTGGGCGGCATTCTATCAGTCTGTAAGACTGATCACGATCAAAATGGTCTTGACGACCAAAGCTCCAAACGGTATCTGCATTCTGCCTCCATATGGTCTTGGACTCTCTCGCACCCAAATAGTCTGCTGACAAGCTCATGATCCTATTGGTCTCAGGGATTGTTCACACCCAATCAGTTTAGGACCACCGATCGGTCTCGATCGATCGATGTGCAACCGGTCTTTCTTCGCACAGAGAAAACGATCTCCGACTCCCTATGTCTGAACGGTCTTGATATGGAAAAGGAGATGTGATTATGGATGATAAGATGTGATATAAGTTGGAAATAAAATGATGTATTTAATCATGACAATTAAAATGGTTTAATCCTTTCAAACAAATACAAATACATATGGGAGTGAGTAATCATATTCAACAATTTTTAAATAATACTTGATCAAGTTATATATATTTTTTGAAGAACATATAGGAAACATTAAATTTGATGTATTCATATACCATTTTGAACGGTTTCAGTGGATTTATTAAATTTAAATAGTTGGTATGAATATCTATGGTAAGATCAGAGACGTTAGAGGCTTTTTGTAGGTAATAGAGTTAATGGACATGGAATAGGTATGAAAATACATAGTTTTACTTTTAAATTAGAATAAGAAAAATATGGTAATGTAATAATGGTTTAATTGAGATGTATTGTATGTGTAATAAATGTTTGATTTGACTATATATAGATATCGACAATCTAAATGGGTCTTAAACATGAAACCAATGCTCAGAATGACCTTCACAAATCTTGAGAATGTAGTGATAACTTTTCAATGGGTATAAATGCCTCTTTAAATTCAATTACATCAGATGATTTCTCTTGAATTTGAGGACATTTTTGTTTCACAAATTTAATTTGTTTTGAGTCATATTCTAGTAGGCAAATACTTCTAGTGAGACTAGTATGTTGTGTACATTTACAATGTTTTGGAATTCTGGTTTAAAAGTTGAGAATTTTTGGAGATAGAGAACAAGAAATATAGGTTACAATTCAAATTAAATAAATGTCCTTTGGAATTTCTTGTAATAATTCCAGTCATACTATTTCTTGACATGGACGGAAAGAAACAAAAATGTGCAATTGGAGGGAGTTTATAAGGGTTAGTGAGACTTGTGTTTTTCTGGTGTCATCATAGCCACCCTTTTCCGTTTCCTTGTTATCGTTTTTTGGAATTAAAATTTGTTCTATATTAATGATATGGAATCACTGGGATGGTATCGGGTTTCACCACCACTACACATGGAAACACATCCAATCACATAACATCCAGTCAAGCATCTAACTATCCAAATGGAACTGATGTGAACCCTCCCAGAGGGATGTTTAGGCCCACATAAGCATCCCCTTAGGCATTAGATTTCTCGTCACCATCCAGATCATGCACTTATGGTTCCCAAGATACAACATCCAACTAAGGTTGTGGCCCTCCCTGAGGGATGTTTAGACCATAGAAGCGTCACCTTAGGCAAGATGGCTTGTCCCCTCATGAATCATACACTTACGACCTCAAGGAACCCCCATTATATTTCTAGTCTGGGAGTCAACCGTGCTAATCAACATACATGTAGGTGATTAGTCTACAAGCAAACATCAATGATTAACAAGAAGATACAACATCCAACTAAGGATGTGGTCCTCCATGAGGGATGCCTAGACCACAAAAATGTCATTGTAGGCTAGATGGCTCGTCCCCTCCCAGATCATACACTTACGACCTCAAAGAACCCTATCAGATTTCTCTTCAAGTAGTCTACCTCATTAATCGACATCTATACTACAAAGGTAAGAACAAGATGAAAGGATGCAGGTAATCAACTACCAGCATATCAATTAGCAATGAAATGAAAAGTTATATACATTGCCTTGGAATGTTAAATTAAAATAAATGGTTGCATGGGTAGCGGGGTTAGTCCCCACACCCCAGAAAAAAGGAACTACTCGCTCATGATGCATGAAATAAGAAGAACAAGAAAGAGAGAGGAATCTGCCATGACCATGATGTAGAAGGTGGTCATAGCTCAGTGAAGATTATGCAGTCTCCTACGTCGTGTCAGAGAAGATCTGGATGAAGAACAAGGGACACCAAGACAGACTGAGCAATCTTTCTCACTCCTCCTTCCTTCTCTTCTCGGTCTCCTTGAGTTGCAGCAGGAACGACAGGTGAAGTGAAAGTGGCAGGGTCAAACCAGCGTATAGGTAGCCTGCCGACATCCCAGAACTGATGCCCAAATGAGGACCCTTGTGGTGCTATTTATAGGCTAAGATGGGGTCGTCATGTTTTTGTTGGGAGTCCTCCATACGGTCTGGAGTTAAGTGACCATACGGTTTGGTTGTTGTAAGTCTCCATATGGTCTTACTATAGCTGCCTATATCAAACAGTCTTGCAAGACCTTTTCCAAACAATTTAGTGTAATTGACATCCAAACGGTTTGATTGCATGTGACTAAACAATCTTGCATGCATCCCTTTTTCATTCGGTTTGGCAAAGCCAACAATATCAAACGGTCTCGCACATACCTTTTTCAAATGGTCTCACAACACTGACATCCAAACGATCTCCATCCCTTAGCTCTATCAGTCTCTCAACCCTGGGCTCCAAATGGTCTCGGTGTTGCCCGCTCTATTGGTCTCGCTGATTAGTCCATGCGGTCTTGGACTGGGCGGCATGCTATCAGTCTGTAAGACTGATCACGATCAAAATGGTCTTGACGACCAAAGCTCCAAACGGTATCTGCATTCTGCCTCCATATGGTCTTGGACTCTCTCGCACCCAAACAGTCTGCTCACAAGCTCATGATCCTATCGGTCTCAGGGATTGATCACACCCAATCAGTTTAGGACCACCGATCGGTCTCGATCGATCGATGTGCAACCGGTCTTTCTTCGCACAGAGAAAACGATCTCCGACTTCCTATGTCTGAACGGTCTTGATATGGAAAAGGAGATGTGATTATGGATGACAAGATGTGATGTAAGTTGGAAATAAAATGATGTATTTAGTCATGACAATTAAAATCGTTTAATCCTTTCAAACAAATACAAATACATATGGGAGTGAGTAATCATATTCAACAATTTTTAAATAATACTTGATTAAGTTATATATATTTTTTGAAGAACATATAGGAAACATTAAATTTGATGTAATCATATACCATTTTGAATGGTTTCAGTGGATTTATTAAATTTAAATAGTTGGTATGAATATCTATGGTAAGATCACAGACGTTAGAGGCTTTTTGTAGGTAATAGAGTTAATGGACATGGAATAGGTATGAAAATACATAGTTTTACTTTTAAATTAGAATAAGAAAAATATGGTAATGTAATAATGGTTTAATTGAGATGTATTGTATGTGTAATAAATGTTTGATTTGACTATATATAGATATCGACAATCTAAATGGGTCTTAAACATGAAACCAATGCTCAGAATGACCTTCACAAATCTTGAGAATGTAGTGATAACTTTTCAATGGGTATAAATGCCTCTTTAAATTCAATTACATCAGATGATTTCTCTTGAATTTGAGGACATTTTTGTTTCACAAATTTAATTTGTTTTGAGTCATATTCTAGTAGGCAAATACTTCTAGTGAGACTAGGATGTTGTGTACATTTACAATGTTTTGGAATTCTGGTTTAAAAGTTGAGAATTTTTGGAGATAGAGAACAAGAAATATAGGTTACAATTCAAATTAAATAAATGTCCTTTGGAATTTCTTGTAATAATTCCACTCATACTATTTCTTGACATGGATGGAAAGAAACAAAAATGTGCAATTGGAGGGAGTTTATAAGGGTTAGTGAGACTTGTGTTTTTCTGGTGTCATCATAGCCACCCTTTTCCGTTTCCTTGTTATCTTTTTTTGGAATTAAAATTTGTTCTAGATTAATGATATGGAATCACTGGGATGGTATCGGGTTTCACCACCGCTACACATGGAAACACATCCAAACACATAACATCCAGTCAAGCATCTAACTATCCAAATGGAACTGATGTGAACCCTCCCAGAGGGATGTTTAGGCCCACGTAAGCATCCCCTTAGGCATTAGATTTCTCGTCACCATCCAGATCATGCACTTATGGTTCCCAAGATACAACATCCAACTAAGGTTGTGGCCCTCCCTGAGGGATGTTTAGACCATAGAAGCATCACCTTAGGAAAGATGGCTTGTCCCCTCATGAATCATACACTTACGACCTCAAGGAACCCCCATTATATTTCTAGTCTGGGAGTCAACCGTGCTAATCAACATACATGTAGGTGATTAGTCTACAAGCAAACATCAATGATTAACAAGAAGATACAACATCCAGCTAAGGATGTGGGCCTCCATGAGGGATGTCTAGACCACAAAAATGTCATTGTAGGCTAGATGGCTCGTCCCCTCCCAGATCATACACTTACGACCTCAAGGAACCCTATCAGATTTCTCTTCAAGTAGTCTACCTCATTAATCGACATCTATACTACAAAGGGAAGAACAAGATGAAAGGATGCAGGTAATCAACTACCACCATATCAATTAGCAATGAAATGAAAAGTTATATACATTGCCTTGGAATTTTAAATGAAAATACATGGTTGCATGGGCAGCGGGGTTAGTCCCCACACCCCAGCAAAAAGGAACTACTCGCTCATGATGCATGAAATAAGAAGAACAAGAAAGAGAGAGGAATCTGCCATGACCATGATGTAGAAGGTGGTCATAGCTCAGTGAAGATTATGAAGTCTCCTACGTCGTGTCAGAGAAGATCTGGATGAAGAACAAGGGACACCAAGATAGACTGAGCAATCTTTCTCACTCCTCCTTCCTTCTCTTCTCGATCTCCTTGAGTTGCAGCAGGAACGATAGGTGAAGTGAAAGTGGCAGGGTCAAACCAGCGTATAGGTAGCCTGCCGGCATCCCAGAACTGATGCCCAAATGAGGACCCTTGTGGTCCTATTTATAGGCTAAGATGGGGTCGTCATGTTTTTGTTGGGAGTCCTCCATACGGTCTGGAGTTAAGTGACCATACGGTTTGGTTGTTGTAAGTCTCCATATGGTCTTACTATAGATGCCTTTATCAAACAGTCTTGCAAGACCTTTTCCAAACAATTTAGTGTAATTGACATCCAAACGGTTTGATTGCATGTGACTAAACAATCTTGCATGCATCCCTTTTTCATTCGGTTTAGCAAAGCCAACAGTATCAAACGGTCTCGCACAGACCTTTTTCAAATGGTCTCACAACACTGACATCCAAATGATCTCCATCCCTTAGCTCTATCAGTCTCTCAACCCTGGGCTCCAAATGGTCTCGGTGTTGCCCGCTCTATTGGTCTCGCTGATTAGTCCATGCGGTCTTGGACTGGGCGGCATTCTATCAGTCTGTAAGACTGATCACGATCAAAATGGTCTTGATGACCAAAGCTCCAAACGGTATCTGCATTCTGCCTGCATATGGTCTTGGACTCTCTCGCACCCAAACGGTCTGCTCACAAGCTCATGATCCTATCGGTCTCAGGGATTGATCACACCCAATCAGTTTAGGACCACCGATCGGTCTCGATCGATCGATGTGCAACCGGTCTTTCTTCGCACAGAGAAAACGATCTCCGACTCCCTGTGTCTGAACGGTCTTGGTCTGATGTTCTATCGGTCTGAGACCGTGTGTTTCCTAGGTCGCAGATCTAGGTTGAGCAGGTGGTGTGGGGTCATGGGGTAGGTACAACGAGGTTACATGTAGTGTTGTTCATGCTGGGGAAGCTAGGCTTGCAGAGTTGTGATTGTGGGAGGAAGAAGAAGTTGAGGGAGCAGAGGGAATCGATTGTTTCTGGTATGAGGAAGTGGTCGTACGATCGTGTTGATGTAGGTTAATCTTGGATGCAGTAGTCTTTAGGTGGATGGCTGGAAGTCGGTTAGGTAGGGTTTCTGAGGTTGAAGATAATGGTAGAAGACAGGAATCATGACGTTAGGTCCTCATGCGGTCTTGAGAGTTTTCTCAAATGGTTTTGAGCAGGTGTTGCTCACATGGTCTTGAGGGACCATTAGAACGAGACGGATAGGGCAGGTTGAGACCAAAACTGTTAGCTCAAACAAATAAGGGTCGTAGATCCAAGATCAGATGGTATGTATTTGTTCACAGTCTGAGACCGAATGGATGAATGGCTATGAGCGAAAGGTCAAAACCGAATGGATGAAGCTGCTAAGTTGAGACTGTTCGGTGAGACTAAATAGTGAGACCGTTTGGTCAGACGGATTTGTGAGACTATTTGGTCAGACCGATTGGTCAGAACCAAAGGTGAGTAAAGGTAGAAAGGTGGGTCCCAATTGATTGTTCAACCTCATCAAGACCTGCTTCGAATCAACATAAATTTAGTTAAGAACCTTGATAATTGAAATAATTAAGTAATTTTGCACTTTATGATACATTATGATGTTTAGTGAGTGAAATTGAGTGTATTGAGTTGAATTTTGACCCAATATGGTAATTGAGTTCCATGATGAGTATGCATTCATCAAAATACCCCAAAGATAAATGTTTCTTGTCCTCGAGTAACACAAAAACTGAAATGGTCACCAAATGAATACTTTCAATTCGTGTGATTGCCTCATCTTCACATCACGATTGTTTTCTTTCTACTTAGTATGACTCAGTATCTCAACCTCCTGAGACCACTAAACATATCTTACCATATCTTCATTCCTGAGTTTGCTTTCCAATATCACTTCCTCCTCACTTTTTCCAAAAACAAGCATGTCAAAGAGTTTTGTAAGAGTCCAGAGATACCTGTAGAAAGACAAGTGTGTATCTGATCTGAAATTGGTGTTTTTCAAGGCATTGAAGGCTTTTATTGTGCCTTTAGGTAGAAAAGGGAGTGATAGGTGGTATGGAATGAAGAAGTAAATCTCTCCTCTATTCGACTCGATATTTTTATTATTTTTGCAACTTCATTTATTGCAATTTTTTGTGTGAATGTCTCCTCTATTCGACTCGAGATTGCATTTCTTTGTGTGTGCACTTTGGCATCTTTTCTTGGTGGTACACCCCTTATTAATTTGCGAGGGGTATGGAAGAAGAGGATATAGAGGGAAGTGGTGCGCCACCCCGAACTTAGGGTTTAGCACTATTTTGGCTATTTTTTTTTCTTGATGATGCATGGAGGGGTATGAAGATGATAGAAAAAGTGTAGAAGAGGGTTCAGATCAGAATGCAACTTGATTTACAATTTCATGCACCAGGTTGTTCTCTTTATCATACTCTGCTCAAATAATGATTTGATGAGGATCCGACGGGGATTCCATGTTGTTGTTCCATTAGTCAGTTAGGAAGCATAAAGATCATGATGCTAGGATTCATAAAGATCCTAGCATAAAGATCATGATGCTATGATTCATAAGCTTAACAAGATGATTTCAATCAAAATGCTAGTTTTTAGAAGAAGGTCGTTTTGAAGATTTTCTTTGAATAAGGAGGGTATAATGATTCAAAATGCATAGAGATTTAAAAAGTGTCAAAACTTCATCCAATATATGTTCAAATTTCTTTTGAAAACTTTAAAATTTTGAAAATTTTATTTGAAAATTTTGAAAAGTTAGGTCAAAAATGAGACGATGAAATCTTAAGTTTGATTTAGATGGGTGAAGGTGGAAAGTAAGATACACACCACCCACCCTCCACCCCAAACAAAGAAATTTTCTCATCCCGAGCAAACTCTTAATCTGAGATGGAGGGGAAAGTTTATGCCGTTTGGACCACCGGATGTGGTTGCGTTACAATCAACTTATTTCCTCCATCTGAAAATCTCAACATAAAGACCATTCAAAACTCAAAATAGCATCTCGCGATGCAATTTTATTTGGTGTAAAATTATCTAAGAAAAGTTAAAACAAAATTAGGGAAAAATCCTAATGTAGAATTAAAAATACGAATTTATTTATCGGGTTGCCTCCCGACAAACTCCTTTGTTTTAATTCGATGGCTCGACTTAATTCCTTCAACTTCTACAGTGGATATGTTGGATTGGTGAGATCTAGCATCGTTTCAGATCCTGTATCAGCAGAGGTGAAATATCTGTTCAATCGTTGACTATTTGCCACAAATTCACTGGTCTTTTCACTCCAAAAAGAGAAAGCACCACTAGTGAGAACGGAGTTTTCCTGGGAATAATCGCTATCTGGAATTGAATAGAAGAACTTGGTCTCCAACTTGAATGTCCTTCCTCTTCAAATGACCATCATGCCACAACTTTGTGCGTTCTTTATAGATTCTGGCATTCTCATAAGTTGTCATTATGAGCTCTTCTAGTTCTTAGAGTTACAGTATCCTGGGTTGGCCCGCTTTCATCATATCAAAATTTAGTTGTTTAATTGCCCACCATCCCTTGTGTTCTAGTTCTACCGGCAGGTGACATGAATTTCTATATATTAATCTAAATGGTGTAGTTCCAAGGGCAGTTTTATAAGAAGTTTGGTAGGCCCACAAGGCATCATTGATTTTATTGGCCAATCTTTTCAATTGTGGCCTACGATATTTTCCAAAATAGCCTTGAGTTGGCGGTTAGAAACCTCTAGCTATCCACTTTTGTGTGGATGGTAGGGTGAGGCTACCTTGTGAGTTACACTATATTTTCTCAACAAAGCTTCAAAGCTTCTTTCAAGGAAATGAGACCCTCCATCAGATATCACAGTACGTGGGACTCTGAATCGGGGGAAAATGATATCTTTGAACAATTTGATGATAAGTTTGGAGTCGTGAGTGACGGTTGGTATGCCTTCAACTCATTTTGAGATGTAATCCACCACCACTAGGATGTAGGAAAATCCATGAGAAGATGGGAATGGACCCATGTAGTCCACACCCACACATCAAATATATTGACTTCTTACCACAAGTTGAGTGGCATCTCATCTTTCTTTGTTATATTGCCTAATCTTTGACGTTTGTCACATGATAAGAAAAAGTCATAGGAGTCTTTGGATATGGTTGGCCAAAAGAATCTGCATTGCAAAACCTTCAAGGCAGTCTTCATAGAGCTCATGTGTTCTCCAACTTGTGGCATCCAACTTATAAAACACAAGATTACTAAGCGGAAGCGAATCATTTACAGCGAGTTACTGAAAATCACTAAAAATTAATACTTTTTGTACAGAGATCCACACATAGGAAATCCTTTTCATCAAGAACCAGAATATAATATTTACATTCTGTTCCATAAGTACTCAACATGTACTATCTCTTCTCGAGGATTACAACATCAGTTGTCCTATTCAACATTATGTACAGACAGCAGAAAACCTCGAGGCATCAAGCCAAAATCTCGAGTCAATGATGAAAGCACTATATATAAATCCCCAGGACCTGAGAGTACAAAGATGACACATAAGACTACTATCTATACAACTAGACATGCAGTATCTCCACCTGAGATATTACTGTTGTCCTCAATGCTGTTGTCATTCCTTCTCTGCTAAAGGTTTCCTGCCTCTTTGTCCGCATCCACCTAAAAAAATTGGATCCCACAGGGGTGAGAGAATTATAAATTGCCCCAGTGGGAGATATAACTCTCCGCCAAAACAATATATTTCTATTTAAAGATATGAAACTGAGAAGAGGTTAAGTAGTTTAAAGGATAATCAACTTTGTAAGCATTGCAACTATTTATGATAGAGCAATATATCATCTATTCTTTTAATAAGGAATAGGAATGACATGTATATCATTTATCCAACATGTTATACCATCATATCAAACTTTTCTTGTGGCACTCAACATCTTGTTATGTCACCCATGAAACATTCTTGTTTCATTCTGTTGGCCTTAGCCAACCTGTTAAACAAATAAAGAGATATATCTACCATGTACTCATTTGTCATTAATACATGAATCGGATTAATACCAATCCTAAATCATCATTACAGGCATTGGGTTATTACCAATCTTGTGTTATCACTACAGGCATTTAGCCTCTGCCAGGTATTGGACTCTTCCAAACGTGATTACACCGCCAGGCATTGGATACTACAAATCCTAATTTCACAGCCAGACATTGGACTTTAGCCAACCCTGATTACATGCATTACGCCTCTGCCAGGTATTGGACTTTAACCAAACTTGATTACACAGCCATGCATTGGACTTTAACCAATCCTGATTTCACAGCCAGGCATTGGACACTAACCAATCCTGATTTCGCAGCCAGGCATTAGTCTCTAACCAATCTTGATTTCACATCTAGGCATTGGACACTAACCAATCCTGATTTTACAGCCAGGCATTGGACTCTAACCAATCCTGATTTCACAGCTAGGCATTAGACTCTAACCAATCCTGATTTCACAGCCAGGCATTGGACTTTAACCAATCCTGATTACAGGCATTACACCTCTGCCAAGTATTGGACTTTAACCAAACCTAATTACAGGCATTACACCTCTGCTAGGTATTGGACTTTAACCAAACCTGATTACATGCATTACACCTCTGCCAGGTATTGGACTTTAACCAACCCTGATTTATAGTTCATGGAATTTAATTCCTTTAACTCATCATTGATCATCACATACTACTTTAGGCTCTGAACCCTAAGGTTAGCCTACATAGCTTTACACATTCTTTATTGAATACAGTTGTTCCTCTTATTAAGTTTATTAAAACATTATCCTTTCTTATAATAAACTTTTATAATCATTTTGGTACCTCTCACTATGCCATAATTGCTCTCATGGCTCATAAGGCCCATAAAGCATCTTGTCACCTCTCACTAGGAAACATTTAACCATATGGCTCATAAGGCCATTAAACATCTTGTCACCTCTCCCTAGGCAACGATAACATATTACTTCATGTAATACAATAGTAACACCTCTATTCCCTCAATAGGGTTAGGGCTTAGTATTCATATCATATTATGATTTCTCATGTCCCATTACCGAATTTACTGTTAAGGTTTCCCATCTCACATTAGAATTTCATAGTTATCAAAGTATATAAACTTTGAGATGCTAACTGTGAAGTCTTTCATATCTTGATGTGTCACTAACCTCATCGCTTACAACTTTCTTAAGTTATCATCTTATCTTGGATTAAGGTATTTCCCATCTTAATCCTTTCATCCACTAACCTATCACTCTTGCCATGAAGTTCATAGGTTACGCATATGAATGTGCCAATTGTCTTTAATGATATGAACTCATTTCAGGTTAAGGCATTGCTTACAATAAGCTTGCCTATAATCAACCATTTATGATATTTCACACTTATAAGGTTTTACCCATTGTTTTATTATTAGCGTTCTGGGTTGTCATCATGTTGTTCAAGATTAAGACTTCATGTATTATAACTTCAATCAGGGTTTCACATACCTTTACCCTTTATTAGGGCTTTGGGATTTCACATGCTATCATACTTCATTAGAGTTTGGATTGCATATAGCATCACCCGTCATTAGGTTTCCACATCTCATTGCCTATACTTAATGTTTACTATTCGTCCCAACTAGGGATTTCTCATAGCATCACCCTCATTTAGGGTTTCTCATGGAATCAACTTCAATTAGGGATTCACATTGAATCATCCTCAATTAGGGATTCACATGGAATCAACCTGAATTAAGGTTTCCACTATGGTTACCCACATCCTTGGTCTACTATTCATCTCCAATCAGGGTTTTACATCTCATTTCCCTAAATTGGAGTGTCATATATCATTACCCTAGATTAGGGTTACATCCTCACCATGGATTAGGGTTTCATTCAGAATTGCCCTAAATTAGGGTTAGAGTTCAATAGCCCTGTCAATTAGGGTTTATGTTCATGATTAGGGTTTCATGATCTCTTTGCTTAAGAATCATACCCTTAATCACCTCATGAATCATATTCATGTAGGAACCTCATGTTATCATCTTCTCAACTTGATTAGGTCATATCAACCCTTCAATCAAGTACATACAATTATGATTAATATAGAGTACCACCTCATTGTTCCTATAAGCAATTAGGGTTCATCCCTTAATTGTCACTAATCACTTAGGTACTATTAGGGTTTCAACCTTGTACCTTCAGTGATTGTCATTACTAATCATAATTGGATCAATGGATCATTCATAATCTTAATTCTCAATAGATTCAATTACATTGGACCTCCAATACATAAGGTATCCAATTAAATTGACCAATTGGATCTTCAATTACAATAGGTGTCCAAGTGGATTAACCAATTGAATCCTCAATCAATGTTGATTACTTGAGCCCCAAACGGTCTTGGTCCTTCAAAGTTCAAATGGTTTGAAACCATTTGGTAAAGGTGGTTCTTGAGACTATTTGCTAAAGAAAGTACTTCAAATCGTTTGCTAAAGGTGACCTTCAAGACCATTTACTAAAGGTGGTCACTTGAAACCGTTTGCTAAAGCAACTTTTTGAAACCGCATGGGCTCAACCGGTTTGGGATCGTTTGGTCCCAAACAGTCGTGAGACCATTTGGACTCTAATGGTCTTGAGACCATTTGGTCCAAACCTTCTCAAAACCGCATGGACCAAATATGGTCTCAACCAATCAAATTAAATTAGGGTTTCCAATGTTGGTTCCTTCAATCATTGAATTCATGTATCCAATCATCAATTGGACCTATCACCATACTTCAATTGAGTTAAATAGGTCAACCTTCAACTGATTTGACCCTCAATTGCACCTAAATTGATCATCAATTAGGGTTTGAATCAATTGGATTAGGGTTTGGAATCGATGATCCTTCAACATTAACCAATGTGAAACTAGTTACTTTAAAGCCATTGGACCATCATCCAAATTGGGCATGACCTTACCCAAAACAGTCTTGAGGTCATTTGGATGACCTTTAAACGGTCTTGAGACCATTTTCCCATGTCATCATCCAAATCCAAGTCAATCAATCAAAGTTTGGATCATTGGATTGATCACCAAATCAGCATTTGATTGCACTTCAACTTATTACCTTTAGATCTTCAAACACCTAACCATAGTCAACCCTAGACCTCCAAACGGTCTTGGGTGACACCCAAATGGTCTTGGGATCGTTTGGATGACCTCCAAACGGTCTTGACACCGTTTTCACAGCATATCATCATTAACCATATCATTCAATTAGGGTTTGGATCCTAGGATTGGTCACCAAATCAGCACTTAATTGTATTTCAATTTGGTATCTTTGGACTTTCAAACACTTGACCAAACTTAACCCTAGACCTACAAACGGTCTTGGGTGACCCCCAAACGGTCTTGAGACCATTTGGGTGATCCCCAAACGGTTTTGAAACTGTTTGGGTCAATCAACCCAAAACATCAACTCATGCAGTTGCAAAATCAACACTCAGCCAATTAGGGTTTATGCCATATGTTTGAATCTTCAAATACTTAACCATACTCCACCCTGGACCTCCAAACGGCCTTGGTTGACCTCCAAACGGTATTGAAACCGTTTGGGTGATTCCCAAATGGGTTTGAAACCATTTGGGTCAATCAACCCAAAGCATCAACTCATTCAATTGCAAAATCAACACTCAACCAATTAGGGTTTATACCATATGTTTGAATCTTCAAATACTTAACCATACCCAAACCTGGACCTCCAAACAGTCTTGGTTGACCTCCAAATGGTCTTGATATTGTTTGGGTTATTCCGAAATCGTTTCGAAACCGTTTGGGTCAATCAACCAAAATTTCAAACTCAATCACTTATGAAATCAGCACTCTACCCGTTTAGGGTTTAGGTGATTGATGGACCTTCAACCCATGAACCAATTGAAGTTAATCAATAATAATTGATGGGTCATTAAACTAGATCATTATGACCAGTTACCCAAATGGTCAACCCTGGTCAACATCACCAAACGGTCTTAAACTGTTTGCTTTTATGCGGTTTAGTGAAATTGTTTCATTCCAAATGATTTGAAATTGTTTGCTCCGTAAACACAAACCGTTTGGACATTTGATTGAAACTGTTTGGTCTAGGTATTTGGGGAGGTGTGTGCTTATGATGATGCCATCATAATAAAGCTCTAGACCCACGAAACATGTTGTGATTTCCATGGAAATTGCATCAATCAACCAAATCAATAATTGTAAATAGAGAAATGATCATTATTTGATGGGGAATTGAATGCAATAACAAAGTTAGGGTTTCAAGTTATAAAACCCACCTCCAATTGAGCTCCAAAGATCCATGTTCAGGGAAACAATGGTGGATGCAACTCCCTTCACCATTCTAAGGCTCGTCCTCAAGATTTGACTGAAAAGGAATGGTTATAATTGAAGCGGAGATCGAAATAGGAAGAAATCCATAATTTACTTTCGATTTCGACCACGGAATCAAGGTGAAATGGATCAAGAACCTTACCAACAGGTTGGGGGTCGTCCTCCTGACCCTCCCAATCTCCCTTGGTCGTTTCCCAATCAAGGAGAAGAAGTGGGGTCGAAAAAGCCTTCCATTTGGCTTGTAAAAGGTTCTTTTAGAAAAATTCAATGAGAGAGAATATGCTTTGCAAAAATCCATTTAATCCCAAAAATGTGGACGCCGCTTCCCCCTCATCTTCCTTAGGGATGAGGCTATCTTTTTTTCCTCTTATTCCTCTCAATTATCCATGATTTAAAGAAAAGCAAATTAAGCACCTCAATTCATATTATATTAATATCCATATATGTGAGTGGATATTTCTTTTTCTTATAAAATTGTGTGTTGAGTTATCCACTCCCTTGAATATTTTCGTGGTCCTTGCAAGGCTCAAGGACGTAACACACATATGAATCCAACCATTTTAATTTTGGTTGAAGTCCCTTTAATTAATACATTTATTTTTGCCCTAAATCAAATTAGGGTTTCAATTAGGATTAAATCTTGATTATTTTAATATCAAGATTCTCTCTCCTCCAACTTAATTCAAATGAGGCGCCCCTCTCATTTTCTTTTCTCTAATTGATGCCAAGAAACATTAGGGACCTTATTGAAGTGGTAATTTACATATTGCACCCTGGGTTTTGGGTAAATTGCACATTACACCAAAACTAGGTTTTCATGCACATACATTGCTTTAGCAGCTTTTTCTTGGTATTCAGGCTTCTATAAGCCATAACTCAGCATCATCTTTACTCTCATGATGCTTCAACTAATGAGGAACATATTATCATGAACAATTTTCACTTAAACCCCTCAACTTGGGTAATTTGCAATTTAGTCCAAAACAGGCAAAACATTGATATCAACAGTGTTCAAAAAGGACTAGAATTGCAACATAAGTTCCTCTTCAGCCCTAATTACTTTTCACAGGATGAGTTAAGCATTTAATCACCTTTTTTAATCAAAACACCTAGGGTTAAAGTATAACCCAGGTCAAGGATGTTACAAATTATAAACCCCTAAGAAGGATTTCGTCCTCAAAATCCAGATAAAGGAAGACAGATGTATTTTATTCATCATACTATCTAGTCTTCACATATCATCTCCTTATTATAGAGACACCATAAATATTTGATCAGCACAAAGTGTTTCCATACAAGATTCTCATAGAATCAACACATAAGGCACATGCCCCACTATCCCTCATCATTGACTATAGAGTCAACGTTGTGTCAAATAACACTTTTCTTATTCAGAGAAGCATCATACATTCTTTATTAATATCATGTTTATGCAGAGCATAAACCCCTAACATATGATGTTCATATTATTATAATCAGACTAATTTCACAGTTGACCACGCCAGGTAGCCAACCTAACCAATCTGATAACTCTCAGATACTAGAATCTTTCACCTTGGTATCTATCACATGTGTTGGAAACACATCATATATATCTCTTCCTTTCATCTTGGAACATTAGTTGTTTCATATGTCCTCATCTTGGGACCAAAGTCTAAGATAACTGATACTTTTCTAAGTATCCATCACATGAATACATTTATCTTATGCACATCAAGTGTCCTAAGACCCACTTGATTGCCATGTCCCTAAAAGGAAAGAAAACAAGGATTCATATTCCTCTTATTAATTCATGTATTTTCAACTATTCATGAACCATTTACTCTTATCTTATGAGGAGTGCACTTTTAGTTCCTCATACAACATGCTCATCTGAGATTATCTCAGACTTCTCTTTCTTATGCATGGGATATGACACATTTATTCATTCCATATTTCTGATTTCATGATACTCATTAGATTGTCTCATAATGACTACTTGATCAGAGCAATAAAAAAGGCAACAATCTAAGGGTTTCCATGCCCACTTTATCATCAATAGTTGTATACCTGGCCAGGGTATATAGATACTGAGATTAAGTGGTATGTATTTTGAATACTATCATATTCCTTCTTTTCCTATTATCACAAGCATAAGGCTTAACATCCCTGGATTTTGTCTAGGCACCTCTTATATACCTCATTTTTTCTTATAGAGGTAAGGAAAACATAAAACATTTGTAATGTTTTACCATGCAAAACATAAGTCCTCATAGGACTAATCAAGGATAGTTCAATCATTTCCTTTCTCAATTAATCCAAGAATTCATAAAATGACATATTTGAATGACATTATCTTGTCTAACTTGTCATAATTCATGAATTATTCACTGCCTCAGGCTAACTCCGCTTCAAAGATTGATTCAACAGGATAAGGTTGAGCACAAACCCAATTTAAGTATGGAAATTCATCATTTCCTTTTGCTTCAACCTGCAGATGTTGATGAAACATCATGTTGATATCTAAAACATCATCATTGGGGTTGGCAATCTAGGTTACACTGCCAATGCATAATCCACTATATACATTATTGTTGCCTTAAATTCTCCAACAATAATACTTAAAGAAAGATTTTATTATCATAGATAGATCAGCTAGGGGATTCTCAGGCAATTGTCTCTCTTTTGCCTGCTCCCATGCACCTCATCTTGGAGCAACATTGCTACTCTCAGCAACAACCTCCTCATGTGACCCAGTCATCTTTAAGTTCTTCTTCTCTTATATGAGCAGAAGACACTATCAGATACACTGGATGACACTAGAACAGACTCTACTACCTTAGTCCTATGTCTCTGTAGACTCAGCGAACCTAGATCTCTGATACCACTAAATTGTGGCATCCAACTTATAAAACACAAGATTACTAAGCGGAAGCAAATGATTTACAGTGAATTACTGAAAATCACTAAAAATTAAAACTTTTTGCAAAGAGATCCACACATAGGAAATCCTTTTCATGAAGAACCAAAATATAATATTTACATTCTGTTTCATAAGTACTCAACCTATACTATCTCTTCTCGAGGATTACAGCATCAGTTGTCCTATTCAACATTATGTACAGACAACATAAAACCTCAAGGCATCAAGCCAAAATATCAAGTCGATGATGAAAGCACTATCTATAAATCTCGAGGACCTGAGAGTACAGAGACGACACATATGACTACTATCTATACAACTGGACAGGCAGTATCTCCACCTGAGATATTACTGCTGTCCTCGATGCTGATGTTGTTCCTTCTCTGCTAAAGGTTTCCTGCCTCTTTATCCGCATCCACCTAAAAACATTGGATCCCATGGGGGTGAGACAATTGTAAATTGCCCCCGCGGGAGATATAACTCTCCGCCAAAACATTATATTGCAATTTAAAGATACGAAACTGAGCAGATGTTAAGCAGATTAAAGCATTCTCAACTTTGTAAGCATTGCAACTATTTATGATAGAGCAATATATCATGTATTATTTTAATAAGGAATAGGAATGACATGTATATCATTTATCCAACATGTTATACCATCATATCAAACTTTTCTTGTGGCACTCACCATCTTGTTATGTCACCCATGAAACATTCTTTTTTCATTCTATTGGCCTTAGCCAACCTGTTAAACAAATAAAGAGATATATCTACCATGTACTCATTTGTCATTAATACAGGAATTGGATTAATACCAATCCTAAATCATCATTACAGGCATTGGGTTATTACCAATCCTGTGTTATCACTACAGGCATTTATCCTTTTCCAGGTATTGGACTCTTCCAAACCTGATTACACCACTAGGCATTGGATACTACCAATCCTAATTTCACAGCCAGGCATTGGACTTTAGCCAACCCTAATTACAGGCATTATGCCTCTGCCATGTATTGGACTTTAACTAAACTTGATTACACAGCCAGACATTGGTCTTTAACCAATCTTGATTTAACAGCCAGGCATTGGACTCTAACCAATCCTAATTTCATAGCCAGGCACTAGACCCTAACCAATCCTAATTTCACAGTGAGGCCTTAGACTCTAACCAATCCTAATTTCACAGCCAGGCATTGGACTCTAAGCACTCCTGATTTCACAGCCAGGCATTGGACTCTAACCAATCCTGATTTAACAGCCAGGCATTGGACTTTAACCAATCCTGATTACAGGCATTACACCTCTGCCAGGTATTGGACTTTAACCAAACCTGATTACAGGCATTACACCTCTGCCAGGTATTGGACTTTAACCAAACCTGATTACAGGCATTACACCTCTGCCAGGTATTGGACTTTAACCAACCCTGATTACAAAGTTCATCGAATTTAATTCCTTTAACTCATCATTGATCATCACATACTACTTTAGGCTCTGTACCCTGAGGTTAGCCTACATAGATTTACACATTCTTTATTGAATACATTTTTTCCTCTTCTTAAGTTTATTAAAACATTATCCTTTCTTATAATAAACTTTTATAATCATTTTGGTACCTCTCACTATGCCATAATTTCTCTCATGGCTCATAAGTCCCATAAAGAATCTTGTCACCTCTCACCAGGCAAAATTTAACCATATGGCTCATAAGGCCATTAAACACCTCTATTCCCTCAATATGGTTAGGGCTTACTATTCATATCATATTATGATTTTTCATGTCCCATTACCCAATTTAGGGTTAAGGTTTCCCATCTCACATTCGAATTTCATAGTTATCAAAGCATATCAACTTTGAGATGCTAATCGTGAAGTCTTTCATATCTTGATGTATCACTTACCTAAATACTTCCAACTTTCTTAAGTTATCAGCTTATCTTGGATTAAGGTATTTCCCATCTTAATATTTTCATCCACTAACCTATCATTGTTGCCATGAAGTGCATAGGTTACACATATGAATGGTCCAATTATAATTAATGATATGAACTCATCTCAGGTTAAGGAATTGCTTACAATAAGCTTGCCTATAATCAACCATTTATGATATTTCACCCTTATAAGGTTTTACCCACTATTTTATTATTAGGGTTCTGGGTTGTCATCATGTTGTTCAAGATTAAGACTTCATGTATGATAACTTCAATCAGGGTTTCACATACCTTTACCCTTTATTAGGGCTTTGGGATTTCACATGCTATCATACTTCATTAGAGTTAGGATTGCATATAGCATCACCCTTCATTAGGTTTCCACATCTCATTGCCTATACTTAATGTTTACTATTCATCCCAACTAGGGATTTCTCATAGCATCACCCATACTTAGGGTTTCCCATGGAATCAACTTTAATTAGGGATTCACATTGAATCAACCTCTATTAGGGATTCACATGGAATCATCTTGAATTAAGGTTTCCACTATGGTTACCCACATCCTGGGTCTACTATTCATCTCCAATCAGGGTTTTACATCTCATTTCCCTAAATTGGAGTTTCATATATCATTACCCTAGATTAGGGTTACATCCTCACCCTGGATTAGGGTTTGATTCAGAATTGCCCTCAATTAGGGTTAGAGTTCAATAGCCCTGTCAATTAGGGTTTATGTTCGTGATTAGGGTTTCATGATCTCTTTGCTTAAGAATCGTACCCTTAATCACCTCATGAATCATATTCATGTATGAAACTCATGCTATCATCTTCTCAACTTGATTAGGTCATATCAACCCTTCAATCAAGTACATACAATTATGATTAATATAGAGTACCATCTGATTGTGCCTATAAACAATTAGGGTTCATCCCTTAATTGTCACTAATCACTTATGTACTATTAGGGTTTCAACCTTGTACCTTCATTGATTGTCATTACTAATCATCATTGGATTAATGGATCATTCATCATATTAATTCTCAAGAGATTCAATTACATTGGACCCCCAATACATAAGGTATCCAATTAAATTGACCAATTGGATCTTCAATTACAATAGGTGTCCAAGTGGATTAACCAATTGAATCCTCAATCAATCTTGATTACTTGAGCCCCAAACGGTCTTGGTCCTTCAAAGTTCAAACAGTTTGAAACCGTTTGGTAAAGGTGGTGCTTGAGACTGTTTGCTAATACAAGTACATGAAATCGATTGCTAAAGGTGACCTTCAAGACCGTTTACTAAAGGTGGTCACTTGAAACTGTTTGCTAAAGCAACTTTTTGAAACCGCATGGGCTCAACCGGTTTGGAATCGTTTGGTCCCAAATGGTCTTGAGACCGTTTGGTCCAAACCTCCTCAAAACCGCATGGACCAAATATGGTCTCAACCAATCAAATTAAATTAGGGTTTCCAATGTTGGTTCCTTCAATCATTGAATTCATGTATCGAATCATCAATTGGACCTATCACCATACTTTAATTGAGTTAAATAGGTCAACCTTAAACAGATTTAACCCTCAATTGACCCTCAATTGATCATCAATTAGGGTTTGAATCAATTGGATTAGGGTTTGGAATCGATGATCCTTCAACATTAACCAATGTGAAACTAGTTACTTTAAAACCATTGGACCATCATCCAAATTGGGCATGACCTGACCCCAAACGGTATTGAGGTAGTTTGGATGACCTAAAAACGGTCTTGAGACCATTTTCCCATGTAAACATCAAAATACTAGTCAACCAATCAAAGTTTGAATCATTGGATTGATCACCAAATCTGCATTTGATTGAACTTCAACTTATTACCTTTAGATCTTCAAACACCTAACCATAGTCAACCATAGACCTCCAAACGGTCTTGGGATCGTTTTTATGACCTACAAACGGTCATGAGACTGTTTGCCCATCATATCATCATTAACCATATCATTCAATTAGGGTTTGGATCTAGGGATTGGTCACCAAATCAACACTTAATTGTATTTCAATTTGGTATCTTTGGAGCTTCAAACACTTGACCAAACTTAAACCTAGACCTCAAAACGGTCTTGGGTGACCCCCAAACGGTCTTGATACCGTTTGGGTGATCCCCAAATGGTTTTGAATCTGTTTGGGTCAATCAACCCAAAACATCAACTCATTCAGTTGCAAAATCAACACTCAACCGATTAGGGTTTATGCCATATGTTTGAATATTCAAATACTTAACCATACTCAACCTTGGACCTCCAAACTGTCTTGGTTGATCTCCAAACGGTCTTGAGACCGTTTGGGTGATTCCCAAATGGTTTTGAAACCGTTTGGGTCAATCAACCCAAAGCATCAACTCATTCAATTGCAAAATCAGCACTCAGTCGATTAGGGTTTATACCACATGTTTGAATCCTCAAATACTTAACCATACTCAACCCTGGACCTCCAAACGGTCTTGGTTGACCTCCAAATGGTCTTGAGACCGTTTGGGTGATTCCCAAATGGTTTTGAAACTGTTTGGGTCAATCAACCCAAATTTCAAACTCAATCACTTATGAAATCAGCACTCAACCCGATTAGGGTTTAGGTGATTGATGGACCTTCAAATCATGAACCAATTGGAGTTAATCAATAACAATTAATGGATCATTAACCTAGATCATTATGATCAATTCGTCAAATGGTCAACCCCGTTCAACATCACCAAATGGTCTTAAACTATTTGCTTTTATGCTGTTTAGTGAAACTGTTTCATTCCAAACAGTTTGAAACTGTTTGCTCGCAAAACACAAACCGTTTGGATATTTGATTGAAACTGTTTGGTATATATATTTGGGGAGGTATGTTCTTATGATGATGTCATCATCATTGAGCTCTAGACCCACGAAACCTGCTGTGATTTCCATGGAAATTGCATCAATCAACCAAATCAATAATTGTAAATATAGAAATGATCATTATTTGATGTGGAATTGAATGCAATAACAAAGTTAGGGTTTCAAGTTATTAAACCCACCTCCAATTGAGATCCAAAGCTCCATGTTCACGGAAACAATGGTGGATTCAACTCCCTTCACAATTCCAAGGCTCGTCCTTAAGATTTGAGTGAAAAGGAATGGTTAGAATTGAAGAGGAGATCGAAATAGGAAGAAATCCTTAATTTATTTTCAATTTCCACCACAGAATCAAGGTGAAATGGATCAAGAACCTTACCAACAGGTTGGGGGTCGTCCTCCTGACCCTCCCAAGCTCCCTTGGTCGTTTCCCAAGCAAGGAGAAGATGTGGGGTCGAAAAAGCCTTCCATTTGGCTTGTAAAAGGTTCTTTTATAAAAATTCAATGAGAGAGAATATGCTTTGCAAAAATCCATTTAATCCAAAAAATGTGGCCGCAACTTCCCCCTCATATTCCTTAGGGATGAGGCTATCTTTTTAGCCTCTTATTCCTCTCAATTATCCATGATTTAAAGAAAAGCAAATTAAGCACCTCAATTCATATTATATTAATATCCATATGTGAGTGGATATTTCTTTTTCTTATAAAATTGTGTGTGAGTTATCCACTCCCTTGGATATTTTCGTGGTCCTTGCAAGGCTCAAGGACGTCACACACACATCTGAATCCAACCATTTTAATTTTGTTTGAAGTCCCTTTAATTAATACATTCATTTTTTCCCTAAATCAAATTAGGGTGTCAATTAGGATTAAATCTTGATTATTTTAATATCAAGATTCTCTCTCCTCCAACTTAATTCAAATGAAGAGCCCCTCTCATTTTATTTGCTCTACTTGATGCCAAGAAACATTAGGGACCTTATTGAAGTGGTAATTTACATATTGCACCCTGGATTTTGGGTAAATTGCACATTACACCAAAACTAGGTTTTCATGTACATACATTGCTCTATCAGCTCTTTCTTGGTATTCAGGCTTCCATAAGCCATACCTCAACATCATCTTTACTAAAATGATGCTTCAAAACATGAGGAACATATTATCATGCACAATTTGCACTTAAACTGCTCAACTTGGGTAATTTGCACTTTAGTCAAAAATAGGAAAAACATTGATTTCAACAATGTTCAAAAAGGACTAGAATTGCAACATAAGTTCCTCTTGAGCCCTAATTACTTTTTACAGGATGAGATTAAGCATTTAATCACCTTTCTTAATCAAAACACCTAGGGTTAAAGTATAACCCAGGTCAGGGATGTTACACAATTGGTCCTGAGTGACATTGCTCCAAGATAAGTTGAGCTTCTTCCTCAGCAATACACCATCTGTATAGACCATCAACACATAGTTTTAAAAGGTACGACTCATCCCAGTAGTACTGTTTCACATCATGCATAAATTTTTTTAGTGCGTTTCTGGTGCATTCAGGATGGATAACCCCAGCAACAAGGTAGTTCACATAATCTGAGTACCACGGTGTGGTTTCTGAGACCTTCATAAGTTGGTCATCTGGAAGGGAATCGTTAATCAAAATCTTCTCAGTATCTAGAGTGTGGATGCGGCTGAGGTGGTTTTCTACCACATTCTATGTACCCTTTTCATATCTTATTTCTAGATCAAATTCCTACAAGAGGAGAATCCATCTAATTAGTCTTGGTTTAGCATCCTTCTTTGCTAGAAGGTAACATATTACATCATGATCTTTGTAGACAATGACTTTTGAACCAATTAGGTAGGATCTGAACTTGTCAAAGGCATACATGACTGCCAGAAGTTCTTTCTCAGTAGTAGCATAATTCCTCTGAGCTTCATCGAGGGTTTTTGATTCATAATAGATCACATAGTGTTTCTTTTCTATGCATTGTCCTAAGACGGCACCCACAACATAATCGCTTGCATCACACATAATTTCAAAAGGGTGGTCCCAATCAAGAGCTCTAATGATAGGTGTTTTTGTGAGCACATGCTTTAAATGGTTGAAACTTTTAACACATTCTTCCTCCAAATTGAATTTAGCATCCTTTAGTAACAGATTTTTCATCGGCTTGGTTATCATTGAGAAGTCCTTTATAAACCGTCTATAGAATCTTGCATGACCTAGGAATGCTCAAACTTCTTTTACATTGATAGGGATAGAGAGCTTGGAAATCACTTCAATCTTGGCCTTATGTACTTCAATTCCTTGATAACTGATCCTATGGCCAAGGACAAGCCTTCCTTCACCATAAAGTGACACTTCTCCCAATTCAGCACAAGATGTGCTTCTTCACATCATTTGAGAACAAGGGAGAGGTGTTTTAGACATGAATCGAATAAATCTCCGTATACAACAAAAGCATCCATAAAAACTTCCATGATTGTTTTAGTTAGACCAGTGAATATGGCTGCCATGCAACGTTGGAAAGTTGCAGGTGCATTGCACATGCCGAATGACATTCTTCTAAATGCGTATGTTCCAAATGGGCAGGTGAAAGTAGTTTTTTCTTGATTATCGAGATGTATGGGTATTTGATAGAATCCTGAGTAACCATCGAGGTAACAAACATATTCTTGATGAGCCAATCTTTCTAATACTTGATCAAGAAAAGGCATTGGGAAATAATATTTTTGAGTTGCTTTGTTTAACTTCCTATAATCAATGCACATCCTCCACCCTGTAACTGTTCGAGTGGGGATGATTTCATTATTTCCATTTCGTATTACAGTAGTTCCACCTTTCTTCAGGACCACATGCACGAGACTCACCCATGGTGAATCTGATATCGGATAGATTATCCCTACAATGAGCAGTTTGATGACTTCATGACAGACTACTTACTTCATATTTGGATTTAATTTGCGTTGATGTTCAATAGTTGGCTTGTGATATTCCAGCATGAGAATTTTGTGCATGCATATATCTTGACTGACCCCGGTGAGATCACTCATGTTGTAGTCGATTGCTTTTCTTCTTTCCTTCAATTCCTTCAAAAGTTTATCTTCTTGTTTTGTCGTCAGATATAAATTTATAATTACTAGACATACTTTGAGGTCATCTAGAAACACGTACTTCAGTCCCTCAGACAGGGGCTTCATTTCTGGGGCTTCTGGCTTTTTGCATGTTTCTTCAGTAGCTTCCACAACCTTGAGTTCTTCAATCTTGGCTTCTGGATCTTCTTTGGCAATGTCAAGGTCAAGAACATACTCTTTAACTTGTTCATTGATGGAACTATCAGCAGAAGAGTTTGTTAGAGTCACTTCTAAAGGATTGTCTTGTTCATATTCCTCTTGTGTGAGGAGTGACATTTGTTCAATGCAGTCAATCATATAGACTTCTTCTTACATACTTGGTCTTCTCATGCTTTCAAAAACTTTAAACTCGAGAGTTTCCTTGCCTAATCTGAGCAGTAAAGTTCTAGCTTCAACATCAATTAGGGATCTTGTAGTGGCGAGGAACGGATGCCCGAAAATGAGAGGGTATCTGGTGTCTTCCTTAATGTCCATTATGAAAAAATCACACGGGACATAGGAATCTTTCCCACCTTGACAGGTATATCCTCAATGATTCCTAAAGGTAGAGTCACAGTTTTATCTGCAAGTTGTATTGTCATGTCGGTTGGGAGCAGTTCAGCAAACCTTAGCCTCCTGTAAAGGATGAGTGGCATGATGGAGATACTCACACCAAAATATGCCAATCCTTTCTTACAAGATGAATCACTGATATGGTAAGAGATCCTAGATCTTTCTTCTTCTCGGGCATCTTACTCTGGATGATATCTGAAGTAGTTGTTGCCAACTTGATTGTCTCATACTCTTCAGTTATATATTTCCTTGTGAGAAGTGACTTAAGTACTTTGTCCATGTTGGTATTTCAGCCAGCACATCAAGAAAGGGTATATCAACATGAAGTTTCTTCATAGCTTCTTTGAACTTGTTGAATCGAGGGCCAAGCTTTGTCTGCCTTAAATGAGCTGGGAAAGGTATACGAGGCTTGTACACTGGTACTTCTGGCTCTAGTGTTTCTGGTTCTACATCAGTAGGTCTTTCAGAATATGGCTCTGCTGTCTTATCAGTAGTTACTGCCCCTTTTGGTTGAGACTCAGATGTTGTAGAGTCTTGGACAGCCACAAAGTCATCTTCGTCTGTAATAACTACTGGTATCTTGACAAGGGGATCTGAGTAGTCTTTTCTAGACCTGGTGGTGAATGCCTTCAGTTGTTCTGGGTGCTTAGGAATATTTTCTTGTTGGCCAGCAAAAACCCTAGCTGGTGGCTTAATGCTAGCTGCAAGTTGAGCTAGTTGGAATTCAATAGCCTTCTGCTGAGCTTGTTGGTTAGCTATCCTAGTTTTCTGAGTTTGCTACATCTTTTCAATGAATGATAGCTTGTCATCAGGTGAGATGGGATCGGCTTGTTGTCCTTGAGGTTGGTTAAGATTCGGGTACTGAGAATTGTTTTGATAATTATTGAAGTTCCTATTCTGAAAGCTTCCCTTGAAATTTCCATGATTTCCAAAATTCTATTGTTTATTATACTGGAATCCTGGTGGGACTCATGGTTGATTGTTTGAACCAAATTGATGCGAGTTTACCGCTCTAGAGAGGTTTCCATATTGAAACCCTAGATGGTTCCTATTCTAATTCAGATTGTAATAACTTTGACCAGGGATGGTATTAACAACATTAAGATTTTCCATTTGACCATTATCTCCATGTCCACATATGTTGTTTAGAATGACATCATAAAGAAAATTTCATGCTAAAGTGGAATGATCAGTTCCTTTACATGCTTCATAGAACAGAGCAGGAGACTTGATATGTTCTTGTTGTTGAGTGGGTGAACGTCCTCTTCCAATTGCAGCAAGAGATGATTCAATATGGTCTTTCTTAGAAACTAAGAGTTTTAGGGTTTCAATGATAGACTTGTACTCGGGAGTAGCTTCAGCCATAGCTACTTTCAACACTCCTTTACCTACAGATCTGCCCAAATTAGCTTGATTTTTAGCTCCAAGGGTGACAACCCTCCATGCGTTGTCATAACTTTGACGAATGAAGTTTCTTCCATATGAGGAATCTAAAAATCTTTTGATATTATTGTCTACACCCCTATAGAAAATTTTGATGAGTTGGTTCTTAGGAATTCCATGGTGTGGACACTTGTGTAGAAGCTCTTTGTATCTATCCCATGCTTCAGTAAGGGTTTCTCTAGGGACTTGAGTGAAATTCATTATTCGGCCTCTAATTTCATAGGTGAGGGATGAAGGATAGAACTTTTCCAGAACAACATTTTGGAGTTGTTCCCAGGTGGTGATGGGTATTTCACTTTGCAACGAATTGTGCCAACTTATAGCTCTATCAACAATGGAATACTTGAAGAGATGGAGTCGAATGGCATCATAGGATACTCCATTTTGCTTTGTCATGGCACATAGATCGATAAACCTTAGGAGATGTCCCTGAGTATCTTCTCCTTGGTTACCATATAATGGGTTGTTTTGAAGCAAGGTGATCCAATGTGCTTGTATCTTGAAATTAGGAGTGTTGATGAGAGGAGGTTGAACGGGGTGATGAACATCAACAACTTTAGGGATTGAGAACTCCCTAAGATCCGTTTGCAGTTTTGTTACTTGCACTGCTGCTTGTGCTTCTAGGATTTCTTCTTGAACTGCAACTGTGGCTTCTTGCATGAGCCTTTCTCTTTGTGCATTGATGGCTTGAGCCACCCTTCAAGCTACTTCCTCCTCTTGAGCCATTCTTGGTTGGTTCTCTTTGTTTTGACGATGAAAGGTTCTGTCTATCTCCGGTTCAAAACTGGCAGTGAGTCTGGGATTGTTCACACGGTACGTACACCAGTCTTGGGGGTACCTAAAATGAAAAGATATGAAGTAGGATTGATGGAGTGGAGTGAAGTTCAATTTGATGATCAATTGTATCAAACGAAAAACAAAAATCCAAGATTAGGCTTAAAAGAACTAGATTTGACTAACTGATTCCATTGTCCCCGACAATGGTGCCAGAATTTGATGTGGCAAATATCGCACTAACAAATTCACTCAGGGTTAAAATCCCCAAGTTTTTACCAAAACCTCGTGCAATAATACCACCCGCAAGTGGATGTGGATGGGTCTTATCGTAGTATAGTTAAGGATCGATTCCCAAGAGACAATGTTTTTAAGAATCTTTGTTAGTCGAATCTAGCTCAAGTAAGACTAATATTTAAAATGATCAATTTGGTTGAGGTTAATTAAACTAAGTGCAAGAAAGTAAAAGAGCAGAATTAAAGTTTGTTCTACATTAATGTTATGGAATCGCTCAGATGGTATCTGGTTTCACCACCACTGCACATGCAAACACATCCAAACACATAACATCCAGGAAAGCGTCAAACTATCCAAATGGAACTGCTGTGAACCCTCCCGGGGGGGATGTTTAGGCCCATGTAAGCATCCCCTTAGGCATCAAATTTCTCATCGCCATCCAGATCATGCACTTACGGTTCCAAAGATACAACATCCAACTAAGGTTTTGGCCCTCCCTGGGGGATGTTTAGACCACAAAAGCGTCACTGTAGGCTTCATGGCTCGTCCCCTCACGGATCATACACTTACGACCTCAATGAACCCCTATTCTATTTCTAGTCTGGGAGTCAATTGTGGTAATCAACATACATGTAGGCGATTAGTCTGCAAGCAAACATCGATGATTAATAAGAAGATACAACATCCAACTAAGGCTGTGGTCCTCCCTGAGGGATTATTAGACCACAGAAGCGTCACCATTGGCTAAGATGGATCATCCTCTCATAGATCATACACTTACGACCTCAAGGAACCCTATCAAATTTCTCATCAAGGATTCTACCTCATTAATCGACATTCTATGCTATAGAGAGAAGAACAAGATGAAAGCAGGCAAGTAATCAACTACAACCATATCAATTAGTAACAAAATGAAACGTTATATACATTTCCTTGGAATGTTAAAAGAAAAGACATAGTTGCATGGGCAGCATGGCTAGTCCCCGCACCCCAGTGAAAAGGAACTACTCACTCATGATGCGAGAAATAAGAAGAACAAGAAAGAGAGAGGAATCTTCCATGAGCATGATGTTGAAGGTGGTCATAGCTCGGTGAAGATGATGCAGTCTCCTATGTTGTGTCGGAGCAGATCTGGACGAAGAATGAGGGACGCCAAGAAAGACCAGGAAGTCTTTCTCACTCCTCCTTCCTTCTGTTCTTGGTCTCCTTAAGTTGCAGCAAGAACAATAGGTGAAGTCATAGTGCCAGGGTCGGACCAGCGTACAGGCATCCTATTAGCGTCCCAGAACAGATCACCAAATGAGGACCCTTGTGGTCCTATATATAGGATTAGATGGGGTCCTCATGTTTTTGCTATGAGTCCTCCATACGGTCTGGAGTTAAGTGACCATACAGTTTGGTTTTAGTAGGTGTCCATACGGTCTTAGTATACATGCCTTTATCAAACGGTCTAGAAAGACCTTTTCCAAACGGTTTAGTGTAATTGACATCCAAACGGTTTTCTTGCATGTGACTAAACGGTCTTTCATGCATCCCTTTTTCATTCGGTTTGGCAGAGGCAACAACATCAAATGGTTTCGCACAAACCTTTTCCAAATGGTCTCGCAATGTCGGCCTCCAAACGGTCTCCATTCCTTGGCTCTAACGGTCTCTCAACCCTGGGCTCCATATGGTCTCAATGTTGCCCGCTCCATCGATCTCATTGATGAGTTCATGCGGTATTGGATTGGGCGTCGTTCTATCGATCTGAAAGATCGATCATGATCTAAACGATCTTGACGACCAAAGCTCCAAATGGTCTCTGCAGTCAGCCTCCATACAATCTTGGACTCTCTCATGCCCAAACAGTCTGCTCACGAGCTATCGATCCTATCGGTCTCAGGGACCGATCTTAGCCAATCGGTTTAGGACCGTCGATCGGTCTCGGTTGATCAATGTGCAACCGATCTTTCTTCGTGTAGAGTAAACGATCTCCGACTCCCTATGTCTGAATGGTCTTGGGCTATTGTTCTATTAGTCTGAGACTGTGCGCCGCCTAGGTTGCAGGTCCAGGTTGAGCAGGTGGTGTGAGGTCATGGGTAGGTACATCAAGGTTACAAGTAGTGTTGCCAGCACTGGGGAAGCTAGGGTTGTAGAGCTGTGAATGTGGGAGGAAGAAGAAGGTGAGGGAGCAGAAGCGATCGATTGCTGCTGGTGTGAGGAGGTGGCCGCACGATCATGTTGATGCAGGTTGAGCTTGGACACAGTAGTCTTTAAGTGGATGGCTGGAAGTAGGTTAGGTAGGGTTTCTGAGGTTGAAGATAATGGTAGAAGACGGGAAGCAGGAAGTTAGGTCCTCATGCGGTCTTGATAGATTTCTCAAACAATTTCGAGCAAGTGCTTCTCACATGGTCTTGAGGGACCGTTAGAATGAGACAGATAGGGCAGGTTGAGACCAAAATCATTAGCTTAAACGAATGAGTGTCGTAGATCCAAGATCAGATGGTGTGGATGTGTTTACGATCTAAGATCGAATGGATGAACGGCAAAGACCAAAAGGTTGAAACCGAATGAATGAAGATGTTAAGTCGAGACCGTTTGGCAAGACTGAATGGTGAGACTAAATGGTGAGATTGTTTGGTTAGACCGATTGGTTAGAACCAAACATGAGTGAAGGTAGAACGGTGGGTCCCAGTTGATTGTTCAACCTCATCAAGACCTGCATCGAATCAACATAAATTCAGGTAAGAACCTTGATAATTGAACTAAGTAATTTGCACTTTGTGATACATTATGATGTTTACTGAGTGAAAATGAGTGTATTGAGTTGAAATTGACCCAATATGGTAATTGAGTTCAATGATGAATATGCATTCATTAGGTGTTGAGAAGGCTAAGTTTTCATCTTGATGAAGTTGGGAAGATGAGAAGGTTGGAATTGAATGACCTTGATGAACTAAGATGGAATGCCTATGAAAATGCTAGATTGTTCAAAGAAAGGACAAAGAAAATTCATGATCGACATATAGAGAGGAGAGTGTTCTATACGGGAGAGAGTGTCTTGGTTTTCAATTCTAGGCTGAAATTACACCCTGGGAAACTTAGGTCTAGATGGAGTGGACCCTTTATCATAGAGGAAGTGTTCCCACATGGGGTTGTGAGAATCAAAGAGGGGGAGAGAACTTTATTAGTGAATGGATAGAGATTGAAACTCTACTTTGGGGAATATTTCACCAGAAAGAAGGTTGACGTGAAACTCATTGCTCCCATTTAATATTGAGCTTTAGTGTTGTCTAGCCTAGGACATTAAACAAGGGCGCTTTTTGGGAGGCAACCCAAACATTAGGATGTTTGTTTCGTGCAATTTTCTTTAAGTCATTTCATAGTACTTAGTTTTAAAAAAAATGTAAAAATGATACCCTGACTCATTTGTTCAGTGTGCAGGTTGTGGCTGAGTTTGTGCCACCAACCTCTAAGTTGGTGCCACCGAGTCATGGTCATAGAGATGGGCATATCTGCTGATATGAGTCAGTGCCACTGACTTCCAAGTCAGTGTCACCAACATCTTTGAAGAAAGTACAGAATTCATACATGTTTAGCTGATAAACCAAGTCGGTATCATCGACATGCAAGTCTGTGGCACCGACTTGGCATGGGGTCCCAGGCATGTGTCAATGCAAAAAAAAAATGTCGATCATTATGTTGGTACCACCGACCCCACCATCCGTGCCACCGACTGCTAGCAACACCGATCTGTGGACAACCTTGATCTATGGCCTAGATGCATCCACGAGGATTATCTATAGTTTTGATCCCGCCCAAAAGTCGGCTCCACTGACTCATCAACAATCTGGAAAAGAAGATCATCCACTGACAGTCATCGATGCACCGAGGGTGCAAATTTGGCCCCAGAAGTCGGTGCTACCGAATTCGAGTTAGTGCCATCGATTCTGTCATAGGAGGTTGGCACTGAGCCTATATAAGGAGTTGTGTATTTCATTCTTTCTCACAACTGGAGCATGAGCGACTCCCCGAGCAAGAGCGAGCAACTCCATGAGCATGAGTGGCTACTCCGAGCATCCGAAAGCTACATCAAGCTCTTTCTCTCTTACTCTTCTTCCCCGCTCATCCATCACCATGGCCCGACGAGGAGGAGCCCCTGGCACTCTGATCCCACAACCACGCTTCAGTCATGTGATGATGGAGGTGTGGAAGGTCTGTGAAGAACTTGGAAAGCGGCTGTTTGCACCCACGCGATACGACGACTATCAACTGCTAGATGATATGGGCTTCACCGACAATATGGTGTACATCCTCAAGAAAAAAGAATGGGATAGAGGATTTGTCAACCCAATCTTTGGTGTGTGGTCGACATATAAAGAAATCATCATCGAGTTCATGACATCTATGGAGATATTGGTCACCTCGATCAAGCATGCCTGTCAAGCGGAGAATGGAGAGAGGGGAAGGTAGATTTTCGCCTCTGCAACACCAACTATTCCCTCACTCTCTAATCCTTCAATGACATCTATGGGTAGCCACACGAGCTATGTCTTGAGCCAGAGAATGTTGATCTAGACACCATCTGGAAGGACTTCATGACAGTGTTGGAGGGTAAAAGGATTAACTTCCACCACAGTTTGTTGGCAGACTTTGAGCATCCCTTTGTTTGGGTTCTCCATCGGATGCTGACAAACATGATATTTGCAAAGTCAACCCAAGTGCAAGCAAAGGTACAAGTATTGGTCTTGTACTTTTTATATCAACTCATGGAAGGAAATACGGTCAACTGGGGAGCATTCTTTCTCCAGCACATCATGCAAGTGCAGCGTAATGTTAGGCGGGCTACGCCTATTCTATTTGGTGGACTTATCACCCCCATTACTAGTCATTTGGGCCTTGACCTGTCTACTCTAGAGCCGCTGAAATCCAGGCTATGCATCGGCCACCTCCACTTCAGGCAACCCGACCTCATCACATTGGATGTCAGTGTCATCTACGCCACATGCTCGGTCGATGATACCTTCTACCAGCGTCGACTCCATGATCCTATATTCAACATCAGGGGAGTTGGACACTATAGATGTCCGGCTCTGGACGATGATGACAATGCACGACAACAACAAGCTCATGCTGAGGAGGAAGACATGGGAAGCGATGACATGGAGGATGTGGAGGCTGCCATTCCTGTGTGACATAGAGTGTCTCTAAGGAAGCGTCCTCACCATTATGATGCCTCATCATCTTCTTCCCAACCACCCTCTCAAGAAGGAGAGGATGCCTATTCTATGGTGGGTATGTCTAACATGTTGCAGGACATCTAGACACATCAACAACAGTAAACCCAATCCCTGGCTGGCATTCAAGACGTGCAAGGTAGGCTATATACAAACCAATAGGCGATCTATGAAAATGAACACCTTCTCTGGGCCAACCAAGATAATATACATCAACGTCTGTAGAGGATGGAAGCTTATCTATAGCCTTTCTTTGATAACTACTGGAGCCAGGGGTATTTTGGAAGTTACCCAATGCCGCCAGACATGCCACCATCTGATACGACCTTTCAGGGGATGTTTTCTCCATAGGATCCCACACAGCCACCGCCACCACCATTCTGAGTCAGGTATCACTGCTCCACCTCTTGAGTTAGTATATTGACTATGAGGCCATAGTCATATTCAAGCATGGGGGGTACTGGAACAACTTCTATCTTAGCTTTTATTTTCTATTATCTTAGTTTTATTTTTATTTTATTTGCTTCATTTTTATTTTATTTGCTTCATTTTGGGAAAAAGGAGTTAGTTTTTGTTAGTTTTTCTGTTATGTAGGATCCACATTCTATCTAGTGTAATATGTGGATAAGTAAATGCATGGTTTCTATGAAAATATCAATCTCTGGTTTGGGTGCAATTTTGTGAGTAAATTTAAATTTGTGAGCTTATCTTGTGAGTAAGAGAGTCATGTAATTGAGGAAGTGCTTGAGTAAGTTATCTTTAGGACATTAAAGCATAAATGACCATCTAATTTGTCTAAGAAAGTGATTGACAAGGATTGTTGAGCCTAAACTGATCAAACACTAAAGCAACCTTAAATTAAAAATTCAAGAAAGAAACCCCTTGATTACCATGTACATAGGTCTTTAGAGAGGGACATATGATTTTCTCTGAAGGTTCTATCTCTTAGTTGTGTGATCTCAACCACTGCATTTCTTTGACTCACACCCCACCATAAGAGGATTGAGTGCATGTTATCATTCTTCTTTTGTTTGCATTTACATTGCATAATAGACTTTGCATGGTAGTTGTTTATTCTTATTTGCATTAGCACGTACATAAAAAATATATAGAAAATACTACATGCAGACCAAATTCATGTTTCATGTCATGTAGTGCATAACACCTTTGTTCATCTAAATTGCATAAGCATGACATTTCTTCTTGCATAAAATCTTGTCTAACTACTGTACTCGGGAGAAGGGTTTAATGGGGTGTGAGGGGGGCAGCGGCGACGACCCAGGCGATCGGGGTAAAACCCTAGCGAAGAGAGATGGAGGAGCTTCACACAAGGAGATACCAGAAAATGTTTGGGACAAGGCGCTACGATCAGCAAGGCAGATAAGCATATAGCAGGTGGGATTGAATCTTACATATAAAGGGATGTGCGGCGCGTCTCCGGCGGAAGCGGACAAGACCACCGTCATGATGGACACGGAATCAAATCTACCTAATCATGAAGAAGGATATGTCGAAGATGGCAACCCGTTCCAGCCGGAAAGACACCGCACGACGCTACCAAAGTCCTTCAAGCAGGTCATCACCGGAGAACGCGGTGGCGGTAGTTTAGATCTCGTCTTCATTGACGACGAACCTGAGGAGCTTGTTAATCTGGAGGACATAGAATTGGTTTATGACAAGGGCATCTCGGAGATATACGTAGAGCCTGAGGCAGAGGAGATCATGAGTAAGCCTTTCAAATATGCCATCATTTTCAAGTTAATAGACAGGCACATAGGGTTTCTCACGATGGTCGACAGACTGAAACTCCTGTGGAAACCATCCGGCGGCTTTGAACTGTACGAACTTGCTGAGCAATACTACGTCGTCAAGTTCCATAGTCGTCTCGATCAAGAGGATGTGTTGACGAAGGGCCCGTGGTCGCTATTTGGTAGCTGTCTCTTGGTGTGGCCATGGGATGGATATTTTGAGCCACACAAGGGACTCCTAGACCGCATTGTGATGTGGATTAGAGTGCTTGGTCTCCCGATACATTACTATAACAAGGAGATGTTCGATCGTATTGGCCAAGCAGTGGGTCATCTTGTTCGCGCAGATGGCTCGATCAATCGCACAAGAAGCCGCTTTGCTCGCCTAGCAGTGGAGATCGATACTTCTGAACCAGTTCACCCGCCCATAATCATTAATGGAAGAGAGTACAAAATCGAATACGAATCCTTACCAAACATGTGTCTCAAGTGTGGTATATTGGGCCACGATATGGATGAGTGTAGGGGTGCTGATTCGAGTCTGACGCCGCCTGACTCTGTTCCGACCGCGGACGACGCGGGTGTTTGGTGGGACGAAGAGGGCGAGAAGTGGCAAGTATATTATGGCAAGAACATTCTAACTAGAAGGCAACGGAGAAATAAAGATGGTTCCAAGGTTAATGAGCAGGAGGGAAACAAAATGAACCGATTCAAGGCACTGGAGGAGGATGAGTGGGAGATAGAGGAAACAATGCTGGTGGGTAAAAACTCAGAGCAGGCGGTCACTGAAGACGACCCAAGAGGGCCAAAAGTCTAGAGAAAGAAACAACGTCAAAATGAAGATGTCGATGTGTTAGCTGGGAAGGAAAGCAATGCGGACACGAGAGAGAAAGGGCAAGTACAGAAGACTTTATCTAATGTAGTTGTGGATGAGGCATCACACACTATAGTTATCCCTGTTGGAGATGAGGTCATCAAGGGCAGGGCAGGAGACCAAGAAGACACACAATTAAACAGCGAGCCAGGGGTAAAAGTAATGAACGTGGATAGTAGTAAAACTTCCAATAGCAGCAAAGACAACGCCATTAATGTAGGAAGAAAGGCAAAAGAGAAGAAGCTAATACAAGAAGCAAATAGTCCCCAGAAAAATGGTAATTATAATACCAGGGGCAGGGTTAGGTGTGGAGGAGATGTGAATGAGGGGACTGACGGTTCCCAAGGAAACTGATTTTGTGTGGATGATTAATTCCCTTGCTTGGAATATTAGAGGGGCTAGCAAGAAGAACGCTAGACTCTCTCTTAAGCATCTAGTAGTGCATTATAAGATTAAGGTGGTATCCATCTCGGAACCACGTATATCAGGCGATCATGCACTGGCTGTTATCCGCAAGTTGGGTTTTTCAAGCTCCCACCGCGTTGAGGCGCGCGAATTTTCTGGTGGAATTTGGGTTCTTTGGAATGAAAATGAGTGTGATGTTCAAATCATTCAGAATCATAAGTACTACGTCCATTGCTGTATTAATGGGACGGTGTTCTACACCTTCATCTATGCATCTCCCAGCCCGGGTAACAGACCGGTTCTTTGGGACCATCTCATTCAACTCAGTCAATCCATCGACAAACCTTGGATCACAATGGGTGATTTCAACTGCATGTTGAATCCCTCAGAAAATGTTGGCGGGAAGAATTTCAACCTTGCTGAAGCGATGTGCTTTAACAATGCTCTTCTACAGGCGGGTCTAACTGATATCGGGTGTTCTGGTTTCAAGTACACTTACAGGAGAGGACTCCTTCATGAGCGATTGGACAGAGCGGTCGCAAATTCTGAATGGCTTAGATTGTACCCTAACTTCACATGCATCTCCCTCCCAAGAGTAGGCTCCGATCATAACCCCATTGCGGTGCTGAACAATGGGGTGGCAAACAGCTCAAGAAGGTTCAAAACAAAGGCATCCTGGCAAACATACCCTGACTTCACTAGCATCCTTGACACTGCTTGGGATGCAGCGGTAGATTTTTCTACGGCCATGGAGCGCAACAGAACTCCTATTATTAAATGGGACACCAAATGCAGAAATGAACTACACAAGAAGAAAAATACCCTATACAAGCCTATTGGCCGTGCCCAGAAGGATTTGGAGAACAATTACACTACTGAATGTGATAGTCGCTGTCATCAGCTTGAGGAAAAACTTGAAAACATCCTGGAGATAGAGGAACAAGATTGGAAGCAACGGAGCCACATCCACTGGCTCCAGGAGGGGGACAGAAACACTAAATTTTACCACGCCTTCGTCAGTAATAGAAGAAGAATGAACAAAATTACAACTTTACAAGACAATCAAGGAACCTGGGTTTCTGATGAACACGCTCTCAAACATCTCGTCTCCAATCACTTCCAGCAACTTTTTAAAGAGATGGTGCCTCCCAGTCCAACGGCTATGCATGACATGCCTGCACATTACAAACCTCTTACCGAGCAGCAGCAGCGGGGACTTGCGGCCTCTCCTACTGAATACGAGATATGGAGAATCATAAAGAATTTTGATCCTTTCAAAGCGGCTGGACCTGATGGCACTGATATGTACTTCTTCAAGAGAAATTGGAAAATTATCCAGTTGTCGGCGCTCAGAACCATCAGAGGTATGCTTAATGGCAACCGATTTAGTCAATCTATGGGTGAATCTAGCATAGTGCTTATTCCTAAAACAAAGCATCCTACTAATTGCAATCAACTGCGACCGATTACACTCAACAACACATGTATGAAACTAGTGTCTAAAGTGGTGGTGGAAAGAGTAAAGAAATTTATTCCTCAATGGGTTTCTCCTGTTCAGACTAGTTTTGTGCCGGGCAAATGCATCTCAGATAACATCATCATTGTGCAGGAAATTATTCACAATATGCGACGTAAATCTTGTGCCCCTCAGATGGCCATCAAAGTCGATCTATCTAAAGCCTACGACCGTATGTCTTGGGATTTCATTGCTGACACCATGAACAAACTGAAGTGGCCTCTTAACATTAAGCAGTATGTTATGAATTCTCTAAGCACGGGAAGTACTAATGTCATCCTTAACGGTGAACTCATGCTCTCGTTCAAGGCTTCACGTGGTGTTCGGCAAGGGGACCCTTTGTCCCCTTATCTGTTCGTGTTGTGCATGGAATGCCTAACCCAACTCATCAACAAGTGTGTCTCAGAAAGAAAATGGAAACCAGTAAAATTGGCACAACAAGGACCATGGATATCTCACATTACATTCGTCGATGATATTATTATCTTTGCCAAAGCATCGGTACCCCAATTTGAAGTTATCAACCATTGCTTTAAGCTGTTTGAAGAGGCGTCTAGACAACAAATTTCAGTCGACAAGTCCCGTATTTTCTTCTCTAAGTAAGTGGATAGACAGACCAGAAGAGCTATTTGTTCTGCTAGCAGCATCCCGGAAACGAAGGACCTCGGGAGATATTTGGGCGTCCCAATCTTGCATAAGAAAGTATCCAAAGATACATACTCCTACATAGCCTCGAATATGGAATCCCGTATCAATGGATGGGCTGCAAAAACATTGTCCCTGGCAGGCCGTATCTGTCTTGCTAAGTCTGTCATCACTGCCCTTCCTTTGTATACCATGCAAACTGCTCTTATTCCTAATGGTGTTTGTGCAAAACTTGACAGAATCGTCCGTCAGTTCATTTGGGGTGGCGGACACCAAGTTTGCCCAGTTTCTTTGGTTGCTTGGAAGAAGGTGTGTGCTAGCCCCAATCATGGAGGTCTGGGCATCCGTTCCATGGCCAAATGGAACAAAGCACTTTTGTGGAAGCATGCGTGGAGGTTCCTCAACAATAATCAGGCTCTTTGGAAAGATGTCTTGCGATTGAAATATAAAAACTACAGCACTAATAAGCACGGAAATGCCACCCCCTTCTGGAGGTTGTTATACGAAAGACTGGATTTTGTTAAAGGAAACTCCACCAAGACCATCAACAGTGGTGAAGAGACCTTGGTTTGGCATGATCCTTGGGTGCCAGGGATTGAAAAGCTAGGCCAATGTACGGTACGATCCGTGGAGGAGGACATAGCTGATCTTACTGTTTCGAGTCTTGTGAATCTTGAAGGCAAATGGGATGCACAATTTCTGAAGTCATACCTTAACGATGACATTTCCGATAGGATTATGTCCCTTCCCGAGCCAGGTACTAATGCTGGTCCAGACCATTGGAATCGGAAGTTTGATGCGAGGGGAGTGTACAACTCTAGCTCGGCTTACAGTCTTATCCACGTGACTGAAAATGGTATAGCAGATGATACTTGGAAGTTGATCCGTAACCAGAAAGTACCAGGTAAGGTTTACACTTTTGTGTGGACAGTCACCCATGATGCAATCATTACTAATGCACGCAGGAGGCAACGAAATTTCACTAAAAATGATATTTGTCCGAGATGTGGGATGACTGTAGAAACAACGACGCACGCATTGATGTACTGTCCCTTTGCTATGGCAGTATGGCATAGATCGACTCATCCTATACAGATCAGTGCAAACCAGGCGGAGGGTACTCGAGATTGGCTCTTGAACAACCTGAAGGCGCGTGCGGCAGACCAAGTTCTCTTTGTTATTACATGTTGGATCATCTGGAAGGCAAGGAATGATTGGGTTTTTGAAAATGCTAATATCACTCTGGAACGTCAGGTGTGTGATATTGAACATCAACATCAACTCATCAAATATGGGCAGCAGACCAAGACGAAGATGAAATCTGATCTCCAATATGACCTGTTACCTGAGGCGATCACCTCCAATACTGGGAAAGTCATTATGGTGGATGCGGCACTGAGAGGCAAGACTGCTGCGATTGCAAAGATCATGTTGAATTGTAATGGTCAGTGGCTAGACGGGATGGCTGAGATAGTCGAGGTGGATTCGTCAATTGAAGCTGAACTGCGCGTGATTAGCTCAGCCATGCATGACCTTGTGAATGATCTTAGTATGCCTATTAGTATCCTGTCAGACTGTTCCATGGCGATTGAAGCTATCAAAGACACTGCAAGGAAGTTTCCTAAGCTGGACAATTGGACTGAACCAATTAAGAAGCTGTTAGATAGTCATGAGAACGTGAGGATTCTGAAGACTCCGTGTGAACGGATTCATCTAGTTGATGCCCTTGCCAAGCATCACCTCAAAACTAGCAGGGATAGCTGCAGGTATAAGGCTATTCCACTCGACCCTGTGGGTCACCTTCCTTCTTCTTTTCTTTGTAATGGTGGGATACCCACCAAATTTAAATTTTCGGTAGAACAAGATTGTACTCCTATTTCATTACCTGCAAGAGAAGGGCGGGATGAATAAAATGGCCTTCTGACTTTCCTAAAAAAAAATCTTGTCTAACTTCTTCTCTCTTAATGAAAAGGTAGTGATTGTTCCCATTTGTTGAAAAAAAAGAGAGAAAGCACATAAAAAAAATTTAAAGGTCAAGTGCAATTAGAAGCCCAAATCAAGTTAATCATGACAGAGGGGGCTTAAATGAAAAAAAAAAGTACTTGTATATTTCTGAAAGTTTAAGGGTACAATTCTATTCAATTATAAGGAAAAGTTTGCACATGATTTAGTTTTGTAGATATTTTGTCTTAATTTAAGATGAATTAATAGTTGCATGCATCATCCCACAATAATGATTAGGCATTAGGAGCATTTTATAAAATTCTCATCATCATAGGTTTATCATAATTGTTGATTGCATGGATGATTTTATGTGCTCATGATTCTTCTGCAGCCACCTAATTCAACCACCTCTTGCTCTTATTGGTAGGCCACTCAAATGATTTTCTCCTCATTCATTGTTTTATCAGGAGAACTTCTTCCATGTAGATGGTAGGTAGAGAAAAGAGCAACGTAGATAGGAGATATCACGATGCACCAAGTATGAACTGGACGAGTCTATCATATTAACTACTCTAACTGATAGTGTCTCATTGATTGGGGGGCAGAAATCTTGGATAGAGATTTTTGGTCGCCTATAGGGCAGTTAGTGTTCAGTGGTCAGTGAAGGCCGGAATGAGGAACGAAAAAGGGGATTTTTTTGGATGTACCTTAAGCATGTTGTCATTTTTTTTCCATATAGCATACTTCAACTTTATTCAATGTGTAACCTGATCGAAGTTGCAAATTCTTTTATAATAGGCATACACACTCATGATACAACTCGGAGGGTTGGCATGGTAAACCTGGTGTAGAGGACTTTTGGGGTGCATTTTAGCTAGCTTTGTCAGCTACTCAATTTCCTTCTCTTCTACAGAAATCTACAGTGGAAATGTTTGGCATACCCGACTTAATCTTCGTTGCCCAAAGGGTGCAGCTCGACCATTCTCCTTCTCCCTCCTTGAGCATCTTGATCGCTAGAAGAATGTCTGACTCGATGATCGTCTGTGTCCATCCGCTCTGTTGGACTTGCTCACAGGCTAAGTGAATCCCATCCAGCTCTACAGCAACCACCGATCCCACCTGTGTTTTCCTTACCCAACCACCTAACCAGTTGCCTCCGACGTCTTTGGCCACGGCTGCCACCACAACCTCCTCCCCCTTCACTGCAGCATCGACATTCAGCTTCACACACCCAGGAGACGGTCTTCTCCAGGTGACCGAGCTTCTGGTGTTGCTAGTGCCCCTGGTCTTATTAGGCCAGGCTTCCTTCTTAGTTTCTAAATCTTTCCTGATTCTATAACATTGATGGCTTAGCTGACTTATCTCAATCAAATCCAAAGGTATTGTTACTCGAGGATGAGAAAGATTCAGCTTAGGGGAGTTTGATGCACGAGTTTTGAGTCACTTTTAAAGGATGTTTTTATACGTGTTTTGAGTATTTGTTTGACACTTTCGTGATTATATTTGCATAAATCACTATTGTTGGCCTGTACACTCAGTTTGCATCAAATTAAGCTTATTTTATCATATTTCTATGATTTTATATATTCCTCGGACTTATATATGTTTTTTTTGCATTTTTCAGATATTTTATATACAAAGCAGAGTCAGTTCCACTAACCCTTGAGTCAGTACCACTGAGATAAGATCAGCGAGAAGGCTGCGATCGACCAGAAGAGTTGATGGCATCAACCCTTAAAGTCAGAGCCACCGAGTTACCTATAGAGATGGATGCGGTCAACTAGACGAGTCGATGGCATCGACCACACCGGTCAGTGCCACTGAGTTAGCTTCAGAGAGAAAGGGAGAAAATTCACCTCAGCTCAGTGCCACTGACATTCCATTAGATGGCACTGACTCATCCAGAGATCAAGAAAAGCCTGATGTTGTCGGTGCCACCGACTATGTCAGATTTCAGCAATCTAAATCGGTCGCCCAGATCTAACGACCCATGTTATGTGGTATCATAAGTGACCTAGGACAAAAAGGGAGGTCGGCCAGACCAAAGAAGAACATCACATTGCACCACCAGATGGCCAGAGGAGGGAGAGAAGCACAGAGCCGAAGGATGACAACCAGATGATTCAAGTACCTTTGAGGGGCACTTATGCTGCTGGAGTTACACATATTCTTTCATGTTTCCTACGTTTTTCTTCTCTCCTGCCATGTATTTTCAATTGAAAACCATGTGGGACTAAACCCCTATGTTCCTTAGGGTTTACACGAAGGATCATCAGGAACATCATCCTTCTAGAGGTTACATTTCTCAAGAAGGATCATCTGGAACATCGTCCTTCTAGGGGTACACGATTTCTTTCATGTTTCCTACATTTTTCTTCTCTCCTTCCATTTATTTTCAATTGAAAACCATTTGGGGCTAAACCCATCTATTCCTTAGGACCCGAGAGTAACCTGGGGAATCATTGTATTAACTATTTACATGATTTAGTATAAGTTTCTCTTTATTCCTAGATATATAAGTGTGTATTTGAACAACTTGTCGTTGCTTGATCACCATCGATAAGGTATTTGACCAATAATTACTCTGGAAGGAGGATTAATGGTTAGAAAATCATAAATTGTACACTGCCCTATGCATTACTTGGAATAGGTGACATACAGGTAGTGGAAAGAACCCAGAGTTTTCAAGAATGTGCCTAATCTAAGAATAAAATTACCATTGACATGGAATTGGCTTAGACTTAGGTAGTGGATTGTATCGCAGTTGCAAACAATTCAGGCTACAAGCTTTATATCTAGGATATTAATGGGATTTATATTAATTTGGTAAGAATGATATACAACGAGACCCCGTGGTGAAATCGGTAAACCTAAGGAATTCCACCATAATTGAATCAATCATTGCTATTTTCTCTTTCATTTTCTTTTGTTTTGTTAAAACCTAATTTAACCATTTCAACCGGCCTAGCTGATCGTACTGTCGTTAGCAGTAGTCACTAAGATTATGTCTCCCTGAGTTCAACTCAGGCCTCACAAGGCCTATATAACGCGATGCGTCCACTTGCATTTTTGCGATTGGTTTTGGCGTGTTCACATATCAATAGAAATAAAGAGGAAAAACATGGGAAACATGAGAAAGCTAATGTAACCCCTTGAGAAACTCATCCACATGACCCATTATAGCTAGCGTGATGATATGTAGCATTCTAAATGCAAATCCACTCTCTATATGTTCCGAAATCACCCGAGATGTGGTTGTGTCCTCCATCTTCTCCTCTCTAGCTCTGTGTTCAGTTGTGATAGACTGAAACGTGATAGACATCTTTGACCTAACTCCCCTTAGGGATTGTTTGGTTGGGTGTATTAGAGTGCAACTATGTGAGATCGCAATGTAAACATGTGCATTAAACAAACACTTTGTCATCCAACTATACCCTACCAAACATGCCCTTAGGTAATAACTGGAACTTTGGCAGTCATTTAGTCCTGAATGTCAGATCTGGCATAATCTAAAATCTGCAATGATCATAATGAGTCAACATCACTGATAGGAAATCGGTGGTACTGAGTCTTTGACTGAATCAAAACCTTTATTGAATGTCAGTACTACCGAGCACCAAGTTGTTAATTTGTGATTCCTATATTCTCTTGTTTGAGTAATGTTAGTATTACCAACTAAATGGTTAGTAGCACCAAGTTTATAACTCCATTCCTACTGCATCTGGATCATAAGTTGGTAGCACAAACTTGTCAATTCAGTATCCTGAGCGCTGACTTAGTAGCACTGAGTCACATCTCAGTATCATTGAGATTTTTTTTATCAACCTGTTGGATTTTGGACTCGATGTAATAATACCAACATTATGGTCGGTAGAACTGCATAGCCTTATAAGTTCTTCTATTACCTAAAATGTGGAAAAACAAACACAAGTATGAATAAAACATAGAAAATTGGCATAATTTGGTAAAATCACTTAGTATTTGATGCAATCAAACTTCACAGGCTAATACTAATAAACAATGCATAAATAGTTTTAGCATGATTATGACTTATGATTGGGCCCTTTTTCAACATATCATTATTTTTTTTCATTTAGAGTGGCATGTATGTGTATTCTTTGTCTTTATATTTGAGGAAAAAGATACATACATACATGATGTAAAGAATGATAGAAAAGAAATACACAATCTACATGAAATTATTTATGACATAAGTGATATAAGGAAATGTTTTTTTTCTTTTTTTCCCTTCTAAATAATGCAATAAGAAAACTAACTAGTATGTCACCTATGATTCCATGCAATGCAATCAAGAGTAAACCATTTGGGTTACTTGTTCATCTTTTGTTGGTGGATAAAATGTCATGAAAGGTGGGTGAAATCACATGATTAAGATACAATGCATGTCTTTATTAGGATTTGTCCCTCTATACCAACCTAAATACATGGTAATCATAGAGTTTCTTTCTAGAAGTCCCATTTAAGGTCTTGTTACTTGTTTGGTTGATTTGGGCTCAAACCTTATCATCATCCACAACTCTAAATTAATAAAATAATATTTTCATAATATAAATGTCTTTAATTTGACACACCCATACGCTACCTCTAGTTGGTGTTTCCATCGACTTAAAAATCAAGCTTAAAAGATGTGATCAGGTGAAAAATTCTTTTAGTTTCTCTTGCAAAGTAACACATGTGAAGATGACAGAAATCATCAATTAAGCTCGACTATTATACTAGATTGACGTGGATCCTATGAAAACAAATAAAAGATAAAAAATAAAAAACATAAAAATCATTACAACACCCCCAAAGATTGAACTTGACTATGTCCTCATAGTCAAAATTTTAACCTAAAGGTGTAATGGGGGTACCATGATCTCATAATGATGATGATGGTGGCTGAGATGTTCCCAACAACACATCAGAATCAGAGTAGTTTCTGATGAATGTGGGTGGATCAATAGGCATGTGTTGGGGTGGTGATGGGTAGCTGAAGAAGTGGCCTTGGATCCAGTAGTGGTCACAAAGGGGTTGTTGGTAATTCTCGATGCGCTACATGTGAGGGTACATGTTCTCTTTGTTGTCCAGGAGAAGGCACTCATTCTCGTAGATAGCTTGTTTCTAGAACAAAATTTATTCTTGGGCCCCATGAATTTGTTCTAGGGAGATAGAGAGTTGTTGTTTCCCCTATTGTATTGACTATAGCATCCCATACATTTCCTCTATGCAGAAGGAATCTCCAAGAGGTGGAGTTGTGGAACTGGATGATGCATACCTTCAAATTGTCCTGTATAGAAGCTACCTTTATGAAGGACATGGCATCATCTTCTTCTTCTTCACATGTGTCTTTTTCATCTACTGTCCCAATCTCAGGCTCCTCCTCCTCATCCTTTCCTTCTAGAACTGTTATGTCATCTTCGACATGCCATATGAGGAATTTCACTCCTTCAAAGTGGAAGATGGGGTCAGGCAGTACCCTTTCCTTCAACCACCCATCGATGGTGCAAGTCTGCACCTTCAGGTCATATTTTGAGACGAGGTGAGAATGCTTGACATGTTGAAGTCAAGCAACGATGATGTCTTGATGTTGATGCATGTGGAGAGGTCCAAGCGAATGTGGATGACCAGAGGAATTAGCAAACCCACGATGTGAATTGGAGGCTTCCTCTAGACCGACCTTTTCATAACATACCATGTGTAGTAAAATAACATACCATGTGTACATATCCTCCTAGTAGTGCTTCGCCTATCCCTGAGTGGACCTGTTGAATATAATATTCATTAGATAGTGATGAAAAATCCATACAGAGGGATGTTGGATGTCCATCACTGACACCTGGTGTTAGTTGATGGTGAATCCCTCTGGGTGGTCTGTCATCTACCTTCAAGACAAGACATAGACAAAGTTGTTGGGAATGAAGCGAACTCCATGCACTGGCCAACCATAGTTGGCATTAAGCCCATCTAACATGAGGTAGTGGACGATGTTGTAGAGTTTAAAGCTCACCCATCCTCCCAAACTTCCCTGTGCTTAGGGATGAAATAGACATCTAGTGATGTGAGAAACTCACACACTTTCTCCTCATAGGTGGGCCGACTACCCAAGAAAGAGTGGTCACCCACCACACTCTACTACTGGCAGATTTGGCAGAGGCTGTCAGTGAATCCAGTCTCGATGAGGAAGCTATGATATCCATACCATGTAGGGAAGATCTCTCTCTTTGTCAGGCTAGTGAAGAGGTGCTTATGGTCTTTATTATAAAAATTCATCCTTGATGGCTTAGGAATCATCTACCCATCTCCTTTCAATGAAGATTCTTACCTTTAGCAAGCCATTGGTAGGGGAGAAGAGAGACCGAGAGAGGAAGATTGATGAAGACTCAAGGATGTCGGAGGTTAAGGAAGCCTTCCAGATTGCTTGGTGGATTCTCCATTGCAAGGGGAGTGATTTGGGTGTGTTTGAACAACAAACCATGCGCTGCCACTGACTTTCAGGGTTGGTGGTTGATCCCTATCAGTGGATCATTGGTATTGTCTATTGAAACTGATAGCTTTCAGTTGTGGACAGGGGCATAGCCAGGGGCTGTCGGGGCTTCACCCCCCCCCCTCAAAAGTAGACTTTTGTATGTACTTAAGTCATGCTTAAGTCATAAGAAGATTATATATTTAATGTTTGCAAAAAATAATCAAGAAGGAATCATAGTCTGACTGGTAGTTATTACGTCTATAGTGTACGTTTGCCCAGGTTCGAATCCTCGCCTTCCTTAGAGAGCAAGTTTTTTTTTATTCATTTGAGTTAGTTTTAAGTCATAATAATAGTACATTTACAAAGTTTGCATAATAAAATACATAAATACAGTAGTTGGACTGGTAGTTGCATCACCTATTATATGTGTAGGCTCAAGTTCAATTCCCAATTAATCTATTTTTCATCTAAAAAAACTGAGTTTATTATACTCAACCCCTTCTATTGTATCTAATAGCTAATAACTATATTTCACCCCCCATTGTAAGTTTATGGTTCTTCCCCTGGCTGTGGATACATTACCACAAGTACCTGATGTCAGTGGTACCAAAACGAAGTCGATAGAACAAAATTCTAGATACCACACAAAGATTGGTGCCATCGAGCATATGGTGAATGTGATCTTGATCATTAATGTCAGTCCCATAGTTTTTGTCCTTCCTTTGTTGATGCCACTGATAGTGTTGCCGGTGGTATCGAGCTGATGATGAAATACCCCTGAGATCTTGTCTCAGTAGCACTGACTCAATTGTCGGCAGTATTGAGCTGTGTCGATCTACACTTGGTTCATTGGTGCTATCAAACCATGCCCTTGGTCTCTTAAACCTAGAGTGTCTTCCTCTCTCAGTTATACCAGCAATATCGTTGGTAGTATCGACTTTCTACAATAAACTCAATCACCTGTCTGATAAGGTGTCGGTGCCACTGACTGGCATGTTGGTGGTATCGACACTTGTATTGTCTCCCTATTGATTTTTATTCCATACTCAGTGCCATTGACCAGTGTATTGGTGGTAGAAACTTGTCCTCTTCCTGGAAACCAAACAAGAATCATCAAGGTACCTTCTTAACATCTAAAAAAATCAAAGAATGCAAATACTAAATATGCTTATAAACAATCTTAAGTGAAAATAGCTAACAGAAAAATAAACTATGGGTTTCCTCCCATAAGTTCCATGTTTAATGTCCTAGGCTCAAAAATTTTGTATGATCAAATCTCAAGGAAGCTCAATACCTCATGGATCACCTCTCATCCAAAATAATGCTTAAGTCATTAAGCATTTGTCAAAAATATTCTTGCCCCATCACATATTTCTAAAGCTCTAAGAGGGAATGCCTTGGTCAACATATAGGTTTCATTCCATGGGGACCTCAATTTCCCTAGATGCGACTTCATCCTAGAATTGAACAATAACACTCTGTCTCGGTAAAAAGACTCTATGTAGAATGTGGAAATCATGCATTTTCTTTGTTCTATCTTTGAAGATTTTAGAACTCTCATATGTGGCTAGCCTATATTCATCAAGATCATTGAGTTCCAATCTATACTTCTTCTCTGCACTAGAAAGTTCAAAATTTAATTTCCTCAATGCGCATTTGGACTTATGCTCTAATTCCACAGGAAAATGACATGCTCGCCTATAAATAAGCTTGTCGGATGTAGTGCTTATGGGTGTCTTATAGTCTATCCTATAAGCCCATAGAGCATCATTCAATTGCATGATCCAATTGGTCCTATTGCTTGAGATAGTCTTCATTAAGAACATTTTGATTTCCCTATTTGAAACCTCAACTTGATCTTGTAATGGGGGTGATATGGGGTTTCTACCATGTTCTTCACTCCATATTTTCCCAATAGAGACCAAATTTCCCTATTAGTAAAGTGGGATCCTTCATCATTGATTAACATTTGTGGCACCCCAAACTTGCAAAAAATGTGGTTTTTGACAATCTTGCATGCAGTTTAAGCATCATTGGTGTGAGTAGGAATTGCTTCTACCCACTTTGATACATAATCAATGATAAGTGAAATGTAAAAATTGGAGTTAGAACACACAAAAGGACCCATAAAGTCAATTCCCTAGAGGTTAAAAACTTCTACCTCTTGAAAGGTATTGAGTAGCATTTCATGTCTCCTAGAAATATTACCTACATGTTGACATGCATCATACCTTTACACAAAATCATAAGCATCCTTAAAAAGTGTCAACCAATAAAATCCACTTTCTAAAACCATGGATATTGTTCTTGAACTTGCATTGTGTCCACAATGGGAAAAGAGAGATAATGAGCATGTATGCTCTGAAACTCTCCTTCTGACACACACTTCCTCAGGATGCCATCCCTGCATTATTTAAGTAATATTGGGTCATACAATACATAAATCTCAAAGAATGAAAGAATCATTTATTCTCTTAATATCCCTAGTCCTCAGGTAATTCTCCATAGGCTAGGTAGTTCACTACATTTGCAAACCAAGGATCCCTGTCTTTGATGTCAAAAAGTTGATCATCAAGGAGCTCCTCAACAATGAGTACCTCTAACCCCAATTCATGCACTCTCTCCAGCCTAGACAAGTGATTTGGTACTACATTCTTAGCTCTAGCTTTGTCCCTGATTTATATGTCAAATTCTTTTAGTAAGAAAATCCATCTTATTAGTTTGGACTTAGCATCCATTTTTTGCAAAAGATACTTAATAGCTGCATGATCAGTCAAAACCATCACTTTTTCCCCAATTAAATATTGTTTAAACTTAATAAAGGCGAAGAATACAACTAATAGTTCTTTTCCATAGTTATGTAATTTAATTGTGCAATATTAAGGGTTCTAGACACATAGTAAATGGTCAAGAGTGTGTGATACATACGTTCTCTAAGAACAACCACTACAACAAAATTTGATGCATCATACATAAACTCAAATAGTTGGTCTAATCTAGATCCACCACCAAGGTGCAAAAATCAACTTTCCTTTCAAATCTTCAAGGACTTTCATGCAACACTCATCAAGCTTAAATTCCTTGTCTTTCTCTAAAATCTCATAAGCCGGCTTGGCAATTTTTGAAAAATCTATAATAAAACATCGATAAAACTCGGCATGTCCCAAAAAGGGTCCTAACACCCTTCACTGATGATGGATGAGGTAGTTTAGAGAGCACCTCTATCTTTACTGGGTCGACTTCCATTGCTTTTTGGACACCTTGTATCCCAAAACAATCCCCTCACTCACCATCATGTGAATTTTTCCCAATTCAAAATCAGGTGAGTATCTTCACATCTCTATAAAAACTGGTCCATACTAGCAAGGAAGTCCTCAAAAGATTCTCCATGCACCTTAAAATCGTCCATTAAAATTTCTAGACAATGTTCCACCATGTCAAAAAAGATTGCAAGAATACATCTTTGAAACATTCCTGGCTCATTATAGAAACCAAAGGGAATTCAACGGTATGCAAAATGTATAATAGGGACAAGTGAAGATAGACTTCTCTTGATCCTGTGGCTTGACAAAAATCTGATTGTAACTGGAATACCTGTCAACAAAACAATCATGCAACAATCGATGAGTCTCTCTAGAACTTGATCAATAACTGGAAGTGGAAAATGGTCTTTCAAAGTGGCGGCATTTAAACAAAAATAATCAATACTCACACTCCAATCAATCACTATCCTAGTAGGAACCCACTCAGTAGAGGCATTAGAAGTGAATGTGATGCCCCCTTACTTAGGGACAACCTGTACAGGATGAACCCATTTGGAATAAGAGATAGCATAGATTATACCTATTGATCAAAGTTTAACTACCTCTTTCCTCACCACCTCTGTCATGATTTGGTTCAAACACTAATATGGTTGTGCAATGGGTTTTTCTCCTTGTTCAATGTGAATCTTGTGGTGACATAAACTAGGAGATATCTCCTTTATGTCTGCAATGGACCAGCCGAACGCAGCCCTATGATTCTTCAACACAGTACCTAGCTACTCCTCCTCCTTGATGCTTAGTGATGTTGATATTATCACTAGATGTTTGTTATCCTTTTCTAAGAATGTGTATTTCATATGTTGTGGTAATGGCTTCAGTTTTTACTGAAGAGGACACTATAGGGATGGAACCAATGGTGGAACTAGTGGTCCCATGTCTTCATAGTGTTTGGTATAGAAACGTGGCAAGGGTCCTCCTAAAAAGTGCAAACTCCTCTAGTGAGTGATAGCATATGTATTCATCCACCAGGTTCATGAGACAACTTCTAGGGGTAGTTGTGGATAGGCTTGCATCATTGTAGAGTACACCACATTTGAAACTATCCTCAGATACTCCTATTTGTCTAGATCATCATGGTACTTTATAACTTTTTCTAAAGAAATTTATTTGTATGCTCCATTCTATCAATGGAAAGAGTACTCTTGTCCATCTTTTTCATGATGTTATCCATATTTAGAAATGGTTTTCCTTAGAATAGTGACACTGGATTTCCCAATTGTTGCATCATGTGGCATTGTTCGCTTTCTTTATCCAATGATTTGTATTCAGGTAGCTTGATCTCAAACCAATCATCCTGGATTTCCAATGTCAATTTTCCTCTTCCCATCTCTAAGATTACGTCTGATGTGGCTTGGAATGGCTTGCCTAGAAGAAACTCATTCCCATAATCATCTTGCATCTCCATCAAAACAAAATTTTTTGGAAAAATAAAATTGTCAACCTTCTCAAGAACACCTTCATATGTGACAATATGTCACACTACAATGTTATTTGCTAGATGGATAGTAATATTACTTTTCTAGGATTCTTTGAGTCTGAATTTATTAAATGTCATCAGAAACAACAAATTGATTCTTCCCCCTGAATAAAAAAGTACTTCCTCAAACTTCACCTTACTAATGTAGTATGGTATGTTGAAACACCCTGGGTACAATCTCTTCTACGGAAGCTTTCTTTGGATCAATGCACTAACCTCTTCTTTAAGGACAACACCATCTAATCTACAATCCTTCTCTTCTTGTTTATGATATATTTTAGAAATTTTCCATTGGAAAAAATGTGATCAATAACATCAACCAGTTGTAGACTGATCTGAAACTTTCCGAATGTATACTTCTATAATTGTTGATCCACCTTCTTTTCTTTCAATCTATTTGGAAATGGTATCAAAGTCATAGTTTTTGTTTGGTGTGGAAGAATATCGGATTCCTTCTTACTCCCCTTCTACTCAATACGTTGTTCTTCTGGGTTTTCTTCCCCTGGTGTGGCATCTTGTGAATGCTCTAGAGAAATTATTTCAATAACCTCCCCTATGTCAGTTGTAGTAGTATCTATTTCTAAATTTTCCTTTTGGTCTCTAATTATCACCTTGCCACTATGGAGAAGCACTACCATCACATGTGGATTTCCTACTGCAACATTTGTATTTCTCAAAAATCCTTGATGACTTGGCTTCTTCAAGGATGCTACTTCTGCTGCTAGCTGAGAAATCTGGTTCTCAATGCTACATATTTGTGCCCCTTGATTCTCCTACTATCTTTTTATTTGGCCTAGTAGTGTCTCATTGTAACAACCCAACACATCATGTATGTGGTCTATCTTTCTAAGATCCCTATCTTGTTGATATTAGTGTTGTGCATTGCCCTGTTGTGGCTTGGGCTATTGCATTTTTTACAGGTCCTGCTGAAAATTGTTACGATCCTTCCATGAGAATTTAGGATCCTTCCTCCAAGAATATTCACTTTTGGACCTATAGTTCTGCTTCCGCACATACATCGATTCTTCTTCATTATCTCCAGATGAGGTGCCTTCTTTCTAATCTATTTTCTGTGCAAGGTTGTTCATGTTCTCTTTTCAACACTATGACCTCTTTGGACTCTGCAACACTTTTAATGGTTATTGGAGGTTCTCTCTCTTCTCTCCAAGACTGATTTTTGGTCATGTTTATCAAGAATGCATGATACATGGATGCCTTATTGTTGAGGAAACTTACTTCTCTTGCACTGTTAAGGGTGATTCTCTCCCCATTATGTAGCCCTTAATAGAATGCCTTCACCTGGCCATATACGTTAATCCCATGATGAGGGACCTCCCTCAACATATTCTAGAATCTCTTCCCGACCTCTGAATATACTCATCAGCATGCTATCTAAAGGTGTAGATCTGCCCAATCTGGTCATGTGTATTTTTTGGAGGGACATACCTTTCAAAAAATACATCTATCATTTCCTCCCAGGTTGATATGGATTCTGATAGAAGGCTTAGTAACCAAGTCTTTTTCGTATATTCCAAGGAGTACAAGAATAACTTTAGATATATAACAATCAATGATACTCTATTACACATTAACATATCAAATCTCTTCATGAAATTATTGATACGAGTCATGGGATCCTACATGTTGTGAACATGGAAAGCTTGTGATTTCATGAGTGCCACCAGCCATGGATCTATTATGTAGCTTTTGACATTAACTACCTGCTTTGCAGTTGGTCCTAGTTGTGTTGTGGCTGATGAAGCTTTATATTTATCCCATACAGTCTTCTCCTCAAGTTTAAAACCAACTCACTCTTTTGAATTAGGATCTTCTACTCCTACCATTGCTTTCTCTTCCTGTGGTGGTGGAGTATAGAAAAGTTTTTCTACTAAACTACCATACTCTTTTGTGTTGTGAAGAAGTTGTGTCAGGATTATCCCCTATGGTGTTGATTCCCCGTAGTAGGTGGTTCTAGTCTGAACCATGCAATAGAACCTGAAAATGCAATAGACATGAATGCAAATGTGTACTCGTGGAATGTAAGTAGAAAATTCTTTCTGTTATGATCAATTTAAGAGAAATACAAATTAAAATGAAAATAAAAGAAGAGGGATGGATTAGAGTGAGAAGTTACAACACTCGTAATGTTGGAGTAAGTGTCTCCTTGACAAAAATTCCAAACACATGACACACTATGAATGTGTGTGAAAAAAACACAAGTGTATGTGTCGAGTAGTACATGGCTATGTGGCCCGAGTTTTGAAATCATGGGAAACATGAATTTAGAAACTACAACTAACTTTAACATGATCAGCTAGACCTAGTGAAAAAGTGATTGATTGTTTGTTAGACTAGATGTAATACTTGTAATCTAATTAAAATTGGAATGTGGTCACAATTGGATGGATTCCCTAGGAATTTACTTTAACCATAGTTCACACTGCCATTAAATCCAATTCATTAATAGTTATTAATCCTAAATACTAGACCAAGGAACGTTTAGCAAATATTATCCACTCATACAGAGTAATACCATACCTATACCAAAGAAAATCCTACTCACGTAGCAATTTCAGAGTAAGATAGGCACATTAAAGATATCTCTTGGCTACTTCCTTCATAGTTGTAGTCCCTCACACAAGGAAAATTATTAAATATGTAATTCTATGATTTTTCCAACCCTTAATTCCTCCCAAGAACCAATTAACTATCTAACTAATTGAATGTGGTGATCTTGCACATAAAACTTGTTAAGCTATCATAGAATAATGCCAAGATTTAGGAAAATATATGTATTAATTCGTGGAAGTCAAATAGAATGAAAATTTAGGCTACTCCCAGGACCTAAGCAACAAAGGGGATTACCTCACATTATTTCTATTGTCATATCCATGGAAAAAAAGAGGAAAAATGTGGGAAACATAAGAAAATCAATATAATCCACGAAGAAACTTGTCCAACTGATCCCTTCAAGACAACATCTTGATCTGTAATATTTCAGATGCAAATCCACTCTCTAGTAGTGCCAAACTTGCCCAAGACATGTCAGTCTTCTCTTCTGCTGACTCTGTGTTCGTTTGCAATTGAATGAATCATGATGATCTCTTCAGGAAAACTCCCCTTAGGCCATAAGTGGTACTTTGACCATCATTAATTCATGACCGTCATATCTGATGTAATATGACATCTACACTAGTCATGACAACTCGGTACTAGCGATAGGAAGTTGGTGACATCGAGTCTCAAACTGACTTGAGACCCTTGATGAATATATGTACTACTGACAGTACAGTCGGTAGCACCAAGTTGATAATTTGCAGTTCCTATATTCTCCTATTTTAGTAGTGTTAATACTGTTGACTCGATGGTCGGTAGAAATGAGTTAATAGCTCCATCCCTATTGTTTCTAGATCATAAGCCCATGACACAAACTTGTCAATTTGATATCTCAAGCACCGACTCTATAGCATGGAGTCTCATCTTGATAGCACTGATATTTCTTTGATCAACCCTTTGGATTTTCAACTCAAGATTCTACCACCAATTTTGTGGTTGGTAGCACTGAGGTACCTAATAAGTGCTCCAATGATCTAAAATGTGTAAAACCCAACATAAGTCTAAATAAAACATAGAAAATGATATAATTTGGTAAAATCACTAACTTTTTGAAGGAATCACACTGCATAGGCTAATAATTATATCAAATGCATAAACAATGTCAAAATGAGCAAAAATGCTTGAAATACATAGCAAACTAGCTTGTGAAAAATAGATAAAATTTAGTGCATCAATGATAAGAAAATGTAACAATATATTTGTAAGTTATACATGATAAGTCTATTTTTTACCATTTATCTATTTAAACAAGTGATACAAAATTGTTGCTTTATCATGTATATAAACATATCATTTTATAGGTGTAGGGTTCTTTATTTATGATAAGTATACTCTTTACTATTTTATATAGATATAATCATAACTTTATAGTTGTGTTACAAACTATTTGGGTGTTTGTAATGACCTGTTATTTACAATCATATATTTATAAAATAATATAAAAAAATATAAATATTTGTTACAATCATGATTTACATCAGAGCCATGAAAGCTATACATGGGATTATAAAATTTAAAATAGGCATGAATCATATCTACTATTCGATGCAGGACAACTCTTGCACGTCACTTCTAGGTCATCTTTGATCACATGTCCAAGAATTTCCAGAGGAACAAATCACACATGGATCCCAATACGGAAATATAGTTTAGTCGAATGGTAGGTACAACTCTGATACTGGAAAGTAAAAGTATGAACCAAGATAGAAAGGGTTTTTATAAAAAAATGCAAAGTAATAAACAATATAAGTAAGTAACAAAGGTAGCAATGGGTTTTTGATGATCCTTAAACGTGGGTCCAAGAATGGAATCATGTCTAAGTTATCAGAATTTAGAAATTTATAACACCCAAATGTTTAAGACAACAGCAACTAGCACATGGTCAAAGTAGTTTGGGGTCGAACACAGGGTAGGAAGAATGACACTTCAGAACTTGAGTTTTGCTTGTATAAGAACATCAAAAGGAGGTGCAAGAAAAGGGGGTGTTGTAACATGAACTAAACATAAGGAAACAAACAAAGACCCTATCTCCAAACAGAGTTACAAGAAAAATTTATGTTTTGGGGTTTAGAAATTTTTATAGGCGTTTTAAATAACAGAATCTGAGGAGATAAAATTGTCGTTGAGGTAAAGCACGAAGGAAGAAAACTTTGGCATAACAAGTAGTAATGGAAAACATCTCACATCCTCTTCTCTCAAAGAGGATACCTCTAACCAAACACCATTTGCCTCTCTCAAGGGTAGTGGGCATAGATTAGAGTGGAAAGATAAGTCGGGGCTACCCTGATCCTGGGTACTCTCATACTCCCGGGACAGAACAAACTCTAGAGCTACGACTTCCCTCTCTCAAGGGAGTCCAATGGGAAACACGATTCGATAGATAGTCAAAACATGATCCATGCATAAAAGGCTAGAGTTCAGATGCTATAAAGAAATCATCCAACAAAAAGGAACCAGACACAGAACAATAGGTATTAAACTCCACTGATTCCATACTCATAGATATATTAAGAGGTTTTAGTTACAATGCATAAGTAATGAAAGTGAAATGATGAAAAGGGAATCTAGATATCGGCTTCCTTGATTTAGGAAGGCGATAAAGAACAACAGACCCCTAAGGGACAGCTAACTCAGTACCGGGCAGGAGCTCTACCCGATACACCCGTGTCGGGAAGCCGACCCTCTCGGGTGACAGGCGTGATGGCCAGTGTGAACCGAGAGATCTCCCTGCCTGATACGGTCATGTCAGGTAGCCAACCCTCTCAGGTGACATACCGTAACAGTTAGTCCATATCAGGTTCGGTATCATGTCCTGTTAGTAATTGCTTATATTCTCAGATTCTTTGTATCGGGTATAGTGGGGCGAGCCGTCTCAGGTTGACGCCCATCTAGGGACCTGGTAGGGGTGGCCTTCCTTGTCGTATTGTGCTGCTGTGGCTACCGGGACGAGTTCTTGGTGAACTCCTCCCACCGCTCTCGGGTTGGGGTTGGGGTTGTGCTCACCTAGTATCGCCCGACATGCCTTGGAACGTGACACACTAGCTCCTGATGTCTTTCCAAAGTTAGCTCTCGTGGGTTTCCGACCCATCACATCTGAGTCTTGTAGCTACTATTTATAGGCAGCAACTGGTAGAGGTTGCGGTGCTTGAGGGGCCATGTGTCCTTCATCGACTCCATTTATGTGGCTTTGGGGATGGTCGACATGTTGTTGCCCGAAATGGCAGGCGTCGCGTGCTGGGTTGCAAGCGTAGTGAGTGATCCTGGAAGGCAGCTACTTCCGATGAGTAACTCGCATCACGGGACACACCCATATTGGGTTGATGAGTTGTGGCAGGAAAAGCTCCCTGACGGGTAGATAGTATACCGCTAGTCGGGGATCCTTGCGCGACATGCCTGTATCACGTTGCTTCCATATCGGGCAACAACTGTGATGGGTAAATGTGCATGTCAGGCGACCAGTAAAAGGGTCAATGCAGGTGCTCGTTGTAGATGGGTCGGGACAGGCCTTTTTGTGGACTTTGAGTGGAAAAATGAGGGAAATCTATGCAAAAGATGGGAAAAGAGTCATGGTCATAGTGCATGTTATTTCTATGCAATAACAAGATAAAATAGAGAGAAAAAATAGTTTAGAAGGCAGTTTTGACAACGAAATAAAGGCCCTAAATATCCATAAAATGGGTGTTATCAACTCCCCCAAACTTAGCATTTTGATTGTCCTTAATCAATCGTACTCATCTTGACACTTTATTTGCAATACTTCTTCATACTAGACATAGTCCTTAGACAAGGGGTTTAAGTGAGTTCTGAGATGTCTTAAGGAAAATTATGTCTGTCTTCGAGTAAAGGACTTTATTTTTCCCTGCCTTATTTTAAGAAAAAAAAAATCTTCTCTTCAGCTTTGACGAGACTTGGGTGTATGATTTCGAAGTTAGCTTTCACACCAAACAACGTGGACATAGAGGTTAAGTTTTTGGGTAGGCTTAAGGCTTTTTTGGTTTTTTTGTTTTCCATTGGTCCATCTAGCTACGGGTCCATTAATGGGCAAGTGGTCCCTGCAGTCCAAGCCAGTTGGCTTTACATCAGTGATTTCACATCCTACGTACTACTGCCCCAGATCTACCATGCCTAAAGATGGGTACTTTTGGAGAGACACGTGTTTTTTTTTGCACAACTCTCATGCTTTTATTCACTCTCATACAACTTTTCTCTCTTTTTGGGATTTTTGATGGATACGGGAAAAAGGAGAGTTTTGTTGTTTGGGCAACTTTTTCCTTCGCATGCACATCTCTTAGATGTTGTGAGATTATTTTTCGAAACTGGCATAGAAAAGTTGTAGCCTTTTTGTCTTTTGAGACTGCATTTTGGAAAAGATCATAACAAAAATGTGCACCACCTTAGATACACAAAGAATAATATGGAAGAAGTTGTATCTGAGATTTACTATAGAGTGTATTTGTGCAATGGTTGAGAGGAAACAAGTTGTATATGTACTATTTTGTATCGGACATGTATGTATTATGTATATAAGATATGGCAAAGAAAAGAAAGATAATAAGGGGGAGAAATTTTAGGTACCTCCCTCACTGATATGCTACCCCCCCACAAACTTACCCCACACTTTGTCCTCAAAGTTGTGAGATAGATGAGGAAAGGTAGTGATGAGTTAGTGAGGGTTTAGCTGGTGAGTGTGCCTTCACCAGATAGAAGCTCCAACATATACTCTCCACATTTTTTGTGATAGTCAATGTGGTGGAGCTTTTCGGGTGTTTGTTGTAGCACCACCGAGTTAGATATCCATTCTAGCACGTAGATGCCAAAGGCGTTTGATTGTGGAGTTTGTTGCGGACTACTGTGGAAGAATTGAAGCTCGTGCCATTTGTTCGTTGTGTTCTCCAAGAACGGCTGGATTGGCATTGCCACCTCAATGTAGTATTTCCTTGTTAAGCGCTCGAGGGGTGTCAACAGAGTTGATGTACACTACACCGGATGATCGTTGTTGTTTTCAGAGCTGTTGTAGAAGATTGCTGCCCACGGGAGAGTGTACACCATCATGAGTGTCCAATGGTTGTAATGCAACATTGGAAAGAATATGATACACAACATTTTGTGTTGTATCTCAACCAGAAATAGTTGTTTCACTCCTAATTAATCAGCTAGGCAGATATCATTGAACACCATTGGGTGGGTGATGTAGGCATGTTCAAACTTCTTCTGTAGAATTTGGATGTAGGTTGTGACCACCGACAGGGCTAGCCATCCTCCTGTCGTTGCTAAGTCTCGAAGGTCATCAACGGGGACTATGACATTGCCTGTCTCGTAGATGATGTTTGTGGGGGTAGAATTAGCTAGCCTAAGGAGAAATTCATTGACCTACTCCTGCGATAGGGTTGTGCATGTGGAGCAGTCAAAGTTGCAGATTAATTCTTCAGATACAGCAGGCGAAGCAGACCCTTCCTTGGTGAATATTTCTCACAGAATGTCCATCCGCTTGCCTGCCCCGTAGACATCTATGGCCATATCAGCTTCTTCTCCTGGGGGGTTGCTGGGTTGGGATGATTCTATTTCCTAGTCACTCTCCAGTAGCTTCTCTAGTACGCCTATGTCTAGGAAATAGCATATGTCCTTGATCAGCAGAAGCACATATGTTCTTTTGAGCTAATAGAAATTCTGGCCTTGGAGGTGTCTTATATATCCGAAGATGTTGAGAAGCTCCATGGCACGTAGGATGATGAGGGCGCTATTTCTTCTCCCCATCTCTTCATGGACGGGGAAGTCTCTGAGGGAGAAGAAGTTCTAGATGTAGCTGTGGAATTGGACTCCTTGCTTGATGGTGCAGAGAAGACGCAGTGGGAGAATCCTGATATGCTTGTCTTCTCAGTGTACAAATATGTGTCTTGAATGTGGGACCTCTTCGGTGAAGTAGATGAGAAGGTGGACGTCATGGCTGCAGAGGTATACCACACAGAGGAACCCGTTTCTTCTTTTCTTGTAGGGGGCCAACCCCAGGTTTGGGTTGTGCTCTTCGATGTATTGTAGCATGTTGGCCACCTAGATGGAGTCATATGCCCCTTTCATTAATCTTATTGCTAAGGTCAGGGTGGCATTGTAAATTGGTTGTCGGCATGTCCCGGTGCCTATATTCTCGATCATAGCACCTTCTAAGACCTAGAAGAGGATCTTCCCTACTACGGCTAGGGAGCGAAACATGTTTTTCAGCGCTTCCCATCATATAGAGAAGTAACCATCGCTCCAGACGACGTCCCCTCGATCTGTCAGTGACCTCACAACTGCATTCATAAGCTTCTAGTCTCTGATCGTCAGGTAGTCGATGGCTCGTCGGTTGAAATTGGCCATCTCAAAGGAGGGGATCTCTAACTGTGCAAAAAATGTGTCTTCCATCGAACTCCTTGCACTAGGGGATGCATGTCATTGGCGGAATATATGTCGCCCCCATCTCCCTCAGATTCATCAGAGGAGCCCACCGCTAGGCTGATGGATACATCTGTGTCTTCAGCTTCTTCTAGGGAGGGTGAGGGAGTGGCCATGTCGATGCTGCGGGTGCTCTCCTGTCCTACTAGAGCCTCGTAGGTAGTCTTGTTCGTCGTTTCTTCCTCGGGCATTGTGGACGGCCCACTGGAGGAGGAAGAAGATGATGTTCCTGAAGAGGATGACGAAGACAAGGGCTCAGAGAGAGGACCTAGGGGCGATGGAGATCTCCTTGGTTGTCTTGAACAGGGGTGGTCGTCCCTCCGGTTCAGCTATCTTCAATGGCGTATAGGTGTTGGAGCGTCAGCTGCATTGTGTTGTTCAATGCTTCTAGTTGGCTAAGAAGACCAACTAGAATTAGCAGTTGACACTCCTGCTCACTCAACCTCCTCTGAAAAACACTAAACTTATAGGTTAGGGAAGAAAAAGTAGCTGAGTGGTTGTTCATTACCTCCCACAAGTCGTCAAACTCTTTACTGAGGACCTTCCCCAATGATGGAGGGGTTGTAGTTGATCAACCTCTCGTTCTCGTAATGCTCCTCGCGTAGGAAGTTTGGCCCGAACAGTGTGCATCTTCAAGTGGGGCTGAATCCATCTGAATCGTCCATGAGGGTGTTGCTTCAAGGTGGGGCATGAGCTCCTTCGTGGCTGCCTCTGCCTCGTCAACCTATGGTGGTGGAGAAGGGAATGGGGAAGGCGGCTGTTATTTCACCATCCGGCTATCAATGACCTCCTCTGTAGAAACCTTCGACGACGTTGGCGGTGTGGGCTGCACATCCCTGAGCTCCACCTTCAGGAGTTCAGCGAATGTGTCACTACTGGCGTCCAGCTATACCACTACTTCCGCCATCGAAGGCATAGTTGAAGCTTCTGGAGTTGCAACTATCTCTTTCGCGGCAGCTTCCCCCGGGGCTATCATCGTCGTTTCAGCCCTGGTTATGTCGACGACCTCCATGATCGCCATTACTTCTTCTATAGCCGTAATGATTGTTGTTGTGGTGTACGTGGCTAGTACGGGAGCAGCAATGGTGGCTTTAGCAGTAGTACCGCTTCTTGTGTGGACGGCTCGGCTCTTGCGGCTGCTGCCCCTTATTGGAAGCTTATGCTAGCAGCACAAGCAACCTCTGCCATCTGGTTTGGCAGAGCCTTGATATCCACTGGTGTGAAGACCAACTTCTCTACATCATAGTTGGTGCAGAGCGGGAGGGGCAGGAGAGTAGTGGTTCTTGCAAATCTATAGAAGTTGCGACAACCCTCCTTTTTTATTATGTTGGCTCGTTGCAAGAACTTCATATCTATCCTGTCATCCCCTTGCGTCCTTGACATGCTGTGCGGGTCCCTTGGTTATCCCAACCCTGCCGCAATCAGGTTGATGATGCCTCCCATGCAGTACTCCTTGGTGGCATCCTTTATTGGGTGGAGCCGACTCAGTAGGAAGCGCCCAGGTTGATCATCTTTCCCTCCATCACGTACCACATGAGATGGAGTTCTTCGGTGTAGAGGTCGCTCATTTCATATTTGCTGAACAGGAGGCATAACATTATGTTGTAGATGATCCTCCAGAAGCAGGAGTGGATGGCCGCCACCTTGCTCCCCAGCTTGAATGAAGGTTCGCCGATTAGCTTCCTCCAGAGGTCGACAGGGTTGAATCTGTCGCCTTCATTGATCTTGGCACCATTGTTCAACATCTCCTTCTCATCTTCAGTGGAGGAGAAGATCTCGTTGAGCAGCTTCTCTGAGATATTGTTCTCGACGTTGTAAATCCGCCCTTATAGCCTATCCACCCTGCCGAATCTCTTGACTTCTTCGGGTTTATTTGACACCTGATAGAGGGAGGTCATGAACTACTTGGTGAGTTTAGTGTACGAGCTGGTGTAGCTAAAGCATATTTCCTTATCTCGACAGCTCCTAAGACATTGTCGAGCCTATTGAAGATGCCAAGCTATTGGAAAGACGGTTGGTGGCAGAACCGAGTTGGCCGATAGATTTTGGCCGCTACCTCTATGTAATGTTGTTGATGGTCTGCATCTCGCGGCATGAACTGGCCTGGAGAGTGGGCCAGGGGTTCTACCATTGTTGACGGGGCTGCCACTTCTTCTTTCTTAGGCAGCTTCTCATCCTCAGATGGCCCCATTGTATCGGGGTTTGGGCGCTTCTTCTCGGCTATAGTCTCTTCAGATGTGGCCTTGGGATTGATCCTCCGGCCTTTGTCATTGACCTGGACCACTGTCTGCTTGGTGCGAGCCATGTATGTAATGTTTGAACAAAAGTGGGGTAAGTAATAAGATTTTTGACTGATTCACTGTACTTGATATCAGACGGTAGACCAAGAAAGTTGTGTCACCCGACACTAGATAGGCGAAGCTTGAAAAACAAATATGGGTTGCGTTAGTAAAACAAGGCTTGCTCGATATGGGTTCCCAAATATGGATGCCCGACATGGGCACCATGTGATACTCGTATCGCCTGGCAATAAGTTGAGGGTCGATACGATCTCAAAGTGGTTGAGTAAATGCAAGCCCATCACGTGATAAACTCAGAATAGGGGTCACCCGATACAAGTTTCACCTGACATGTGGTGTCGGGCGATATAAGGTGTCGCCCGATATGAGTCGGGCGATACAAGTTGGAGCCACATCGTGGAACAAAATTGGGCGATGAGTCCTACCTGATACACCCGTGTCGGGTGGGAGCCCTAGATAAGCATGTCGCACGATGCAGTCAAAGAACTGATGAAAAAGAAACTCGATAGGCAAAACCCGGTGCAAAGCAAGTTCGTTGCTCGATACTGAGATCGTGCAGAATGGGTGTCGCGCGGCACACATATCGACCGACATGAGGTGTTGTGTGATATGGGGTGTCGTGCGATATAGGGTGTCATGTGATACGGGTCTCCCCGATATGTCACACGACATGATCGATTGATTACTCAATAAGGTGTATCGTGTTATACCTGTATTGAGTGAGGTTGCTGGTGCACGACACAGGTATCACGAAGAGACTGGCCGACATGGGAGCTAAAGTAAAGGCAGGATGCATGATACGGGAGTAGGTGAAAAGTAATTGTAGGTGCCAGATACAGTTAAACTTGATGTACTATATATATCCGTGGGGAGCGGGGGTATGTTTGGAAAAATAGGGACATGTGTCACGCGAGGAGGCGAATCATTTCCTGAGACGTAGTAAAATCAGTCTAATTCATCACGTCGTAGGGAAATTTGGCTTCCTAATCAAGCTTCACGCCGCGTGGCATGCATGCCGTGCAGGATCTGCGTGTCGCACAAGGCTAGAAGGAAGGGAATAGGTTGGAACACACCTGATATGATTCTCAAAAGAGTAAAAATGAAAAACAAAACACGGGTAGAAAACTGAAGTCACAGAGCGTTGATGGGTAAAACATCATTGGTATGAAAGAAGGCTTTCAGACTCAGATAGTACTACTCATCAAAGCTTATAAAAGCTAAGTTGGTGACCCATTAAATGAGGGAGCTCATGCATGTGGCGCATGCACTGAATCGGGCTTATTACAATGATAATGTTTGTAATGTTTTTCTTCAGGAAGGGAAATAAAATCCTATGCTAGAAAAATAAAACTCAGGCTGCCTCACGATGAGCATTGTAGTTTCCATAGTCAGCTCGAAAACATCAAATCCTTTTACTCTGCTCTGGTGGTTGTTGTTCCAGCTTATTACAGGGCCATCTCTGATTTCTCACAAAAGCTTCATCTTCATAAAACCTTTTTACTCTATGTCCATTCACTGGAAAGACTTTTGTTGGATCGTCCTTATCATAGAGCTCCATCATCCCAGATGGGTAAATCTTTGCAATGGTGAAAGGTCCAGACCATCTATTCTACAACTTCCCTGGAAAAAGATGGATAGAAGATTTAAATAGCAAAACTTTATCACCTTCATTGACGTCCTTTTTCCTCAGATGTGAATTCTACCAGATCTTGGTCCTCAACATGTAGATCCTTGCCTGTTCATAGGCGTGGAGTCTCAACTCCTCAAGCTCTTGTAGTTGAAGAAACCTTTTCTTTCCAGCCAGTGTCTGGTCCATATTGAGCTGCTTGATTGCCCAAAATGCTTTATACTCCAATTCAAAACGAAGATGGCAGGATTTTCCATATATTAGGTGGTAAGTTGTGGTGCCAAACGACGTCTTAAAAGTAGTCATCTATGCCCAGAGAGCATCGTCTAACATAGCCGACCAGTCCTTGCGGGACTTGCCAACTATCTTCTCCAAGATCTGCTTGATCTACCGATTGGAGACTTCCACCTGACTGGACATTTGTGGATGATATGGCGTCGCAACCTTGTGGCGAATGCCGTACTTACATTGGAGAAACTCAAACTATCTTTCAAAAAAGTGAGAGTTGCCATCACTTATGACGGTCCTCGGAACTCCAAAATTTGGAAATATAATCTTGGTGAAGAGTTTGATCACTACCTTAGTATTGCACGTAGAGGCGGGCACTACTTCAACCCACTTAGAGACATAGTCGACCGTGAAGACAATATATTTGAAATTGTAGGACGAGGGAAATGGTCCCATATAATTAATACCCCACACATCGAAAATTTCAACTTCAATCCAATCTGATAGTGGCATCTCATTGCAATGGGAAATGTTCCCAATTCACTGGCATTCATTGCAATACTTTACAAATGCATGAGCATCTTTGAATAAGGTTGGCTAGTAGAAACTAGAATGTAGCACTTTGGTATCTATCCTCTCACCTCCCAGATGTCCTCCATATAGAGAGGAGTGACATTTGAAAAAAAATTGGGGGCTTCCTCTTCTAGTATGCATCTTTTATATAACATGTCTGCATAATGCCTAAACAACAAGGGATCATCCCAATAATAGTTCTTTAAATCAGAGAAGAACTTCTTCTTCTGATTATAATACATATCTGGGGGAAGTTGTTTACAGGCCAAGTAGTTGTAGAAATCTGCATACCACGGCCCTCAGGGTCGGCTGACTGGGCTAAGTAGATGGATTCGTCAGGGTAGTTTTCATTAATGGGTAGTGGGTGATCATGTTGCACCCGAATCCTAGGGAAATGGTATGCAACCACATTCTCTAAAGCCTTCTTGTCTTTGATCTCATGGTCAAACTCTTGTAACAAAAGTGCCCAATGTAGAAGCCTGGGCTTTGCACCCTTCTTCTGCATTAGATATCTAATAGCCCCGTGGTCAGTGTGAACAACCACCTTTGAACCCACGAGGTAAGACATAAACTTGTCGAAGGCGTACACGATAGCTAGCATTTCTTTTTCTATAGTAATGTAATTTTGTTGAGCCTCGTCTAGGGTCTTGCTCGCATAGAAGAGAACATGATACTTCTTGTCTCTCTTTTTTCCGAGCACGGACCCTATAGAAAAATAACTGACGTCACACATAAGTTCGAATGGAAGAATCCAATCATGGGATTGGATAATCAATGCATATGCTAAAGCACCCTTTATAGTTGAGAACTCCTTCATGCACTCCTCCGTGAAGTTGAACTTCACATCTTTTACTAGAAGGTTAGAGAGAGGCTTGACTATCTTTGAAAAATCCTTTATAAACTTCCAGTAGTAAGTGGCATGACCCATAAAACTACAAACACCTATAATTGAAATTGGCGGTGAGCTTAGTTATCACCTCAACCTTGGATGGATCGACTTCAATACCATTACTTGACACCTTGTGTCCAAGAACAATCCCCTCGTGTACCATAAAATGACATTTTTCCCAGTTGAGGATGAGGCTATATTCTTCACATATTCTCATTACGAGGGACATATTATTCAAGCAGTCATCAAACGAGCTATCGTACATACTGAAACCATCCATGAACACTTCCATCTTGTCTTCGAGCAGATCTGCAAAAATGGCGTTCATACACCTCTGGAAGGTAGCAGGTGCATTATAGAGCCCAAAGGGCATTCTTCTAAAGGCAAAAGTTCTATAGATGCAAGTGAAAGTCATCTTCTCCTGGTCATCAGGGTGGATGGGGATCTGGTAGAAACCTGAGTACCCATCCAACCAGTAGAATTAGGAATGATGGGCCAGGCGTTCCAGCATCTGATCGATGAAAAGAAGAGGAAATGGTCCTTACGGGTGGCGGTGTTAAGTTTTCGATAATCTATACACATCCGCCATCCATTGACCATCTTGGTGGACACCTCAATGTCGTCATCTCCCTTGACCAAGGTCATCCCTCCCTTCTTGGGGACTACTTTGATTGGACTCACCCACGTACTATCACTGATAGCAAAGATAATTCCATCGTCTCAAAGTTTAACTACTTCTTTTCTCACGACTTCATGAAGCTTTTCATTCAACTTTCTTTATGGCTGGGCATACGACCTAGAGTTATCCTCTAGATGGATCTGGTGCATGCACACTGAAGCGTTATCCCTCTCAGGTCCCTGATTGAGTATCCCATGGCTTTCCTCTGCAACCTTAACTCTTTGAGTAGCTGGTGTTTCTGGCAATCTTTCAACTCCAAGTTGATGATTACCGGGTGCATCTTCTATTGATCTAGAAAAAGATACTCAAGGCCTTTCAGCAAGACTTTTAGCTCTATTGGGACTTCCTTTTTTTGTTCTTCAGTAAGGACTTCTCAGAGAGCATCATATCTAACTGTCTCAATAGGATCTTCATCCTCAGTCATTTCTTCAACATCTAGATGACCAACAATTCCCTAACCTTAGGATCATTGATATCTCATAACTTGCCAGTTAAGGCGTGCATCAAAAGATCTACCATGACCTTCTCTTCCTATACTTCATCGCATAACTGCTGATAGCTCTCAACAAAGTAGGAGGATTCAAAGAATGAGGGGGTCCTCATATAATCACTGATGTTGAAATCGATGTGTTCTCTTCTAACATGGATCGTAATCATTTCCGCCTCGACATCGATAAGAGCTCAGCCGGTGGCAAGGAAGGGCTTCCCAAAAATGATAGGGCATCTCAGATCTTCTATGGTGTTGATCAAAACAATATCACAAGGGATAAAGAAGCGTCCCACTCGGATGGGCACATCTTCAATGACACCAACTAGTTGGGTGAAGGTATGATTAGCTAGTTGTATCCACATGTTGGTGATTACCATATCGGTGATCCCCACTTTCTTGGCAAGGAATAGAGGTATCAGACTGATGTTGGCCATTAGGTCTGCTAGACCTTTCCAAGTTACATTATCTCCAACTTGAAAGGGGATTACGAAGGCCCCTGGATCATTCTTCTTCAAAGGTGTACTAGTTTTCATGAAAGAATCAGACATCTACGCGAGATTCACAGTCTCTATGTAACATACCCAATTTTGGCTACTAAATATATGTTGAGCTATTTTACCCAAACTTGAACTTGTTTGCAATATTGTCTTTCATGCCAAGTCTGATGAGCTTTTATGATTATCATTGTCACATATTAGTCTCCAATTTGATCAACTGTTATCTAAATTTTATCAATTATCCTCACTTGAGAAATATTTACAAATTAGTTCCTCAGTTTGTCTATGTTAATCATTCCAATACATAAGTACAATTTAAATCATGTGTACCTTGACATCTTGTGTAGACCTCCATTCATAGAGCCTCTTGAAATTTCACCTTATGGCCTTGGAATCATTATATATTGTTCATTGTTTAAAAGATTCTAATATTTGGATGTGTTATGATGGATATTAGGTTAACAAGGCCAACGATGTAGATAGAAATATTAATGTTTTCAAAACATTAGTTTAATAGAGATTGAACTCATATTCCAAATTTCAAGATAAATTGGTTTATATCTTGGGAGTGATAAAGCGTCCTGAATGTCTAGGTGACTCATGATTAATGAATATATTAAATAAGACTATGGTTACCCTAGCAAGGAGAAAACCACAAATGGCCCCCTCCTTCTAACACCTGACTATTATGGAAAGGAAAACGTCAGTGTCATCATCTCCCGCTTGAGGACTCAGTCGTGCAACTGACTCTCGCCTTGCGTGCCACGATCGGCTGAAACTGACAGCCGTTTCTCCTTGCATTCATCTTCTCATCTTCCACAACATAATACCCTGACCCATCGTCAGTTTCAGACGCATGCATCCCTCTCTCTCGCATGCCCTGGACCTTCGTTCTCTGTGTAACGCCACTAGGGCCGGCCGTTATAGAGCTCTCTATGACTCCTACTCCACCACCCTGGCCGGCAATGCTTCAAAGGACCCCTTAGGCTATATAAGATCCCCTGGTTCTCCAGCCAAAAGCCAGGAATTCTGACCCACATCTACAACCTCCGACGTCGATGCCCAGATCTAAAATGTGAGACCTGTAGACATCATAGTAGGGTGTTCATCTGATGCACCTTCCAAGGCAACACCTCCCTACCATCGACACCTCCATAGAAGTTTCAGACCCCACCCTCGAGCTCTCCTCCTCCACCTATCAATCACAACGTTGCCACATCTTTCCTAAACCCATCAGTTGTCGTTGGGCGCCAGCGACGTCAACACCTGGGCACCCTCGCCTAGACGTGCGTCGCTCTAAGCTTGGCCACCCTCAAGTATAACATCGCCGGGTTGGGAAGGTTGCAGATCGGCGACCTCCACCATGACAACCACCGCTCCTCCTCCTAACCCCCATGCTCCCCTAATATCCAGATGCCACCAGTGGTGCCCGCAACCTCCACCTTCGGTGGCAATCCCGTCGGCCTGCATTTGTGCGCCACAGCACCTCGATGCCATCAGGACTGCTGCTGCAAATCGACGACGACGTCTCACCAGAATCTGCCACCATTACTTGGTCTTGATAAAGCAGAGGAAAGCCTTCCAACACCACGTTGCCTACTACTCCTGACCTCCCCGCCACAGCACCAACCTCGTTCAGACCTGTAACCATCTCGCCAACAGCTAGCATGCACACCTGTTGACGCCCCTTGCAACTTCGAAGGCCTACAAACACCATTGTCGTTATCATAACTGACAACACCGTGAGTCTGAAGGAGTCTACAATTGAGGATATGACTCCCTTCTTCCTCCCGCACCTACTGCACTATCCATCTTGTAGATAGCCTCGCCAGCCTGCGCATCACACTTTGACCCTATAAGCACGTTGCACACCAACAGACCGAGAGCCATGATAAACACCTACTTCAACTACCTCCATGCTCACCACTGGCCAGATGAAGGAAGGCCCATGAGAAGATGATCGATAGGCCACTGGCTATGGGGAGCAGTTGAAAGACTAATTGATCAGGAGCAATGGAACTTCAATAGCTTAGAGAAATCTAATGGTGACCAGAACAGGGTTGATCATGCACCGAGTATCACAAACCAATCATAGAACACGTAGGTGAGTTTTCTAATTCCACGTTTCATATTGGACAATCCAAGAAAAATTATCTCTATCATAACTAAACTTGGTATACCATAAGATAACCTTGATAGTATAAAATTTAGAAATATCTTTTACTCCTATATATACATCCCATTGGGATATGCCTATATCTATGTATGTGTACGTGAGATAGATGAGAAATATGTGGTTACTATATAGTGATACGAATAAAGCAAATCCTAAGATAGCAATTAGGCTATAACAATCAGTAACAATAATAATATATGTAACTATAAGCTCATGCGGATAGAACGGGTTAATAGCATTCCATCACAAGTCTGTTTGAACTGGTTAGTAATAATTAAATAGACAATAGATTAGATGATAATATAAACATTTTAGATTTAAAAGAATTTAGTACTAATATACGAGAGTAGTCTATTCTATTCAGCTAATGGTACCGTGTTGGAAAATACATATGTGCCTATAGAAATAGAGGTAGTGTAGTAACAAACAAAAATCTAAAATTTCTATAGACTGGATTCGTATACTAACATATTAAACGATAACATATATCAAGATTGGGATAATTAGGATGTATCCAATACATCAAAATGGTATAGTTGTACATATTTATTTGGTCAGCACATACACATATATATGGGTATTAATAGATAGGAAATTCTGGAAATTTAAGTAGTTCGAAAATAAATTAGAAAGTTCATTGCGCTAGTATCTTGTAATCATGTAGTTATATATAATCTATATGATTAGGATGTTAACCTTATTAATGTTGATGCATGATGTAAGTCAAGCTAATATAAATAGTCATATCTTAATAATTCTAATTTTGGGACACATAAACACTTTTAGACCTGAAATAGAGGAAATAACTATATACTTGAGTATGAAACCTAGATGAAAATATAGAAATCATAATGAAGGATAGGATATGAAATAGTAATCCAATATGAAAAAAAAAAACTAATCATAAATAAGACAAATTAAACAACATTGATTTCAAGTCAAATGGTGACAAGATTGTTATTCTTTGTAGATACCTCTTCGTAAATTCTTGGAGACACATTATGATTATGCAATCCTTGGAGCCCCGAATAATTGAGGTACTAGATTCTCTATTTTTATATTGAGTTGTTCATTTCCCTCTTGAATGCCTTATACATTGTTTAGTGGTGAACCCTATACTTGTTTAAGCCTTTCCTACCTCTTTGAAAGTTCACCACCTCAGATTGATTATTGTTTGAATGCATTGAATATTATAATAGCACTTGAATTGATCTATTTGGAGTTTTGACTCCCTAGACATTGGTCCCTTTGGGCTTTGGCCCCTTAGAGCTTTGGCTCACTTGAGGTAGGGTACGTCCTGCCGCCCTGTGCAGTAATGGATTAGTTGTCCCCCAGTCGACTGGTTAACATAGCAATTAGGCTCAATGTTGTTCTTTCATAGATGATTGAACATAAGGCATTGTCACCCTTGAAGGAAATGATATGATAGTGCTCAACCTTAATATTCAAAGTTGATCATTGCAAATATTTTGATAATTAGATATCTTGAACTAACTTGAATAGCCTTGTGAAATTTGATCTTGAAATACAAACATTCAAGTATTGTTATTTTTGATTTGGCAAATTTAGTCCACTAAATGTTCCTTACCTAGATTTGATATTATCCGGAATTATACTTAGAACCTATATTTTGCAAATAGCTCGATATAAGAATTTAGTACCAACTTTGGTGACCCTTTATTTTCCCTTCAATGGGGTCCATGTGTGGTTTCGTTCCCTCTAGGAACTCATGGGCAGGTAGTAGATGGAAGATCTTGAAGAGACGCGCACTGGGTAGTCCTTCATTGAAGACTAGATAAAATGAATTCTATTTCTTAAATTTGTAATCATATTTGTAAGCTTTCGCGACTCTGATGTACAAGCATGATTGTAATAAAGATTGTTTATGTTTTTTTGATATTATTTTGTAAATATTTGATCATAAAGATCGGGTCTTTACAACATGGTATCAGAGCCATAAACGGTCGGCACTCATGCATGTCTTGTGGAAATTAGGGTTAATTAGGAACACAAATGGAGTAGTAGAACATAGAAAAAAATAGTTAGACCATGAATCCTGGTATCATTGACCTTGTTATTAGGAACTACATGGGATACAAGTAGAAAACACACTAGCCTAGGATGTGAGACATGTACCCTAAACTAGAAATTTATGAGACATACATAGTTAAACTACTAGATTTTGAACTTCTATAGGCATGGATTTACATGAAGATATTGTTGCAAAAAAGTGTTTGAGATACATATGTGAAATTTTACATTTAGATTATTAAGATGTAAAAAGAAATAATATAGGTATACAAATGGTTTCTCTATAGATTCTAACAGTCACAAATATGAAAAAAAAATAGAAATATATAATGGATATATGATATAACCCTAAAATCATATGAACATATGATAATTTCAACCTAAATCATGAACATGATTAAAATTTGATAAAAAGAAAAAAAATCTACCTAATAAATTATAATAATTCATCACCATGTAAATGGAACGAGATGAGGTGTCTAAGGAAGGATGTATAGTAAAGGTTCTAGCATAATTACTCCCAATCTATTTAGGTGGTGGTGGGGTTTCCTCACTATACATACCGACCTGGCCGAAGTGAATTTCATTACTTGGGAAAACCCTAATTTTGAATAAAGGCACTAGCAAAAAAAACTCAAAAGGAAGAAAGAAAAATATAAATATGTTTACTTAAAAGAATGTGAATGTTTACTTGACCATATATTTGACTTGTATGCCCTCGTTATAAATACTTAATTGAATGAAAAATGTTGATAATACAAAATATGAAACATATATTCCCCTTCAAATATGAGATCACATCTATTGAGAAAAGAAATGACTAGGAAATCTATAGAAATGGAAATTAAAATAACAATATACTCATATAAGTATAGAAAATTGAGAAAAAGAAACAATTGGATAAGACATAGTGAATATTATGTGGAATTAGGATAAAAATGATGAACTCATTATATTTTTTTTGTGAACTTCAAACATCCATGTACATAATAAGAGATAATTAATATAATATAGACATCTTAGAGAAATAAAACCCTACCTTAAAATTTAAAAATAGAAGTATGTCAAAACTCTTGACCCATAGATCATCACAAATATATGTGACAAAAATAGGTATATATATATATATATATATATATATATATATATATATATATATATATATATATATATATATATATATATATATATATATATATATATATATATATATATATATATATACATACATATTATCTATGGTCATGACCTTGTAAATTTTGTTAATTAGAGATAAAAGGTCACAAATACAATATTATATACATACACACAAAAAAAATTATACACAATATAAACATCATTGTAACATTAGTGACAAATATGTGAGATTAAAATTGATGTAGTATTGATAACCATATATTGACCAATAAGCTTGGGTTTTAACTCAAACTTGTGATAATGATGGACAAGACTAACAGATTGAATATTTTAACTCTCATATTAGGATTTGATGTTATAAGTCTTATCAGCTAGTCATCTTAAAGCACTAAATTCAATAATAGATATACTTTCTCAAATGGCATTTGCACCTAAATTAGTTCAGTAATTCCAAGAAAATGGTAAATGAATAGGTTTGTCAATCTAACTAGGGAATAGGTTAGTCGAAAGGGAATTAGATTTGTGCAGATGACATTTTTGCAAATAAGGGTAGTATGATAGAAAATTAGGGCCTGAAGGGAATATAGTTGTCAAGAAGGATAGGATTTCGAGGATGAAATCCCTTTTAAGGGTGGTAGTGTTGTAACATACCCAATTTTGGCTACTAAATATATGTTGAGCTATTTTACCCAAACTTGAACTTGTTTGCAATATTGTCTTTCATGCCAAGTCTGATGAGCTTTTATGATTATCATGGTCACATATTAGTCTCCAATTTGATCAACTGTTATCTAAATTTTATCAATTATCCTCACTTGAGAAATAT